>JAJEJO010003309.1:70387-354574 GCA_020662805.1 Glaucomys volans | reverse complement strand
TCTCTGATGTTAGTGCATGTATGTTTATGATACTATGTCTTCCTCATGATTGGATCCTTTTCTTTGTGCAAGAAGTCCTATTTGTCTGTAACAAAAATTATGTCAAATCTATTTTTTCTGGTTTTAGTATAGCCACTGCACTTCTCTTTATTGTTGTTGTTTCCATGGTTTATCTATTTCCATCCTTTTGCTTTCAACTTGTTTGTGTCTTTAAATCTAATGTGTTTAGTGTCAACACATGTGGTTGGATCATTTTTCTAAAAAATCTATTCTGACAATATATGCCTTTTCATTGGAGTATCTACATTTGTTAAGTTAAATGTGATTACTGATCAGGCACAATATATGCCTGCCATGTTGCTTTTTTAAAAATTTTGATTCATTGTACACAAATGAAGTACAACTATTGCTTCTCTGGTTGTACACTAAGTAGAGTCATATCATTTGCATATTCATACATTTACATAGGGTAATGATGTTTGTCTCATTCTATTATCTTTCCTTCCTCCGCTCCCTCCCCACCCCTTATTTCTGTCTACACAATCCTTTCTTCTTCCATTCTTCCCTTACCTCTACCAGTCCCCATTATGTATCATCAACAACATATCAGTGAAAACATTCAGCCTTTGGTTTTTTGGGATTGGCTTAATTCACTTAACATGACATTCTCCAACTTTATCCATTTACCTGCAAATGTCATAATTTTATTATTCTGTATGGCTGAATAATATATGCGTATATATACCACAGTTTCTTTATCCATTCATCAATTGAGGAGCATCTAGATTGGGTCCACAATCTAGCTATTGTGAACTGAGCTGCTATAAACATCGATGTGGCTGTGTCTCTGTAGTATGCTGATTTTAAATCCTTTGGGTATAGGCAAACGAGTGGGATAGTTGGGTCAAATGGTGGTTCCATTCTGAGTTCTCTAAGGAATCTCCATACTGCTTTCCAGAGTGGCTGCACCAATTTGCAACCCCACCAGCAATGTATAGTGTACCTTTTACTCCACATCCTCATCAACACCTATTATTGTTTGTATTCTTGATAATAGACATTCTAATTGGGGTGAGATGGTATCTTATGGTAGTTTTGATTTGCATTTCTCTTACTACTAAAGTTATTGCACGTTTTTTCATATATCTGTTGATTGCTTGTAGATCCTCTTCTGTGAAGTGTCTGCTCATTTCCTTAGCTCATTTATTGATTATTTGTATTCTTGGTGTAAAGTTTTTTGAGTTCTTTATAGATTCTGGAGATTAGTGCTCTATCTGAAGAGTGTGTGTGGCAAAGATTTTCTCCCACTCTGTAGGCTCTCTCTTCACATTATTGATTGATTCCTTTGCTGAGAAAAAGGTTTTTAGTTTGAATCTGTCCCAATTATTGATTCCTGCTTTTATTTCTTGTACTTTGGGAATCATGTTAAGGAACTCTGGTCCTAAGCCGATATGATGAATATTTGGATGTACTTTTTCTTCTATTAGGTGCAGGGTCTCTGGTCTAATTCCTAGGTCCTTGATTTATTTTGAGTTGAGTTTTGTGCAGGGTGAGAGATAGGGGTTTAGTTTCATTTTGCTGCATATGGCTTTCCAGTTTTGCCAGCACCATTTGTTGAAGAGGCTATCTTTTCTCAATTGTGTTTTTGGTCCTTTGTCTAGTATGAGATAAGTGTATTTCTGTGGGTTGGTCTCTGTGTCCTCTATTCTGTACCATTGGTCTACCTACCTATTTTGATGCCAATACATGCCATTTTTTTAACTATTGCTCTGTAGTATAGTTGAAGGTCTGGTATTGTGATACCACCTGATTTGCTCTTCCTGCTAAGGATTGCTTTAGCTATTCTGGGTCTCTTATTCTTCCAAATGAATTTCATTATTGCTTTCTCTATTTCTATGAGGAACGTCATTGGGATTTTAATTGGAATTGCATTGAATTTGTATAACACTTTTGGTAGTATGACCATTTTGACAATATTAGTTCTACCTATCCAAGAACACAGGAGATCTTTCCATCTTCTAAGGTTTTCTTTAATTTCTTTCTTCAGTGTTCTGTAGTTCTCATTATAGAGATCTTTCACCTCTTTTGTTAGATTGATTCCCAAGTATTTTATTTTATTTTTTTGAGGCTATTGTGAATGGGGTAGTTTTCCTAATTTCTCTTTCAGAGGATTCATCACTTATGAATAAAAATGCATAAGATTCTTGAACATTGATTTTATATCCTGCTATGTTACTGAATTAATTTATGAGTTCTAGAAGTTTTCTGGTGGAATTTTTCTGCTCCTCTAAATGTAGAATCATGTCATCAGCAGATAGTGATAGTTTGAGTTCTTCTTTTCCTATTCATATCCCTTTAATTTCTTTGGTCTGTCTAATTGCTCTGGCTAGAGTTTCAAGGACAATGTTGAATAGAAGTGGTATCAGAAGACATCCCTGTCTTGTTCCAGTTTTTAGGGGGAATGCTAAGTTTTTCTCCATTTAGAATGATGCTGGTCATGGGCTTAGCATTGACAGCCTTTACAATGTTGGGGAATGTTTCTACTATCCCTATTTTTTCTAGTGTTTTGAGCATGAAGGGGTGCTGTATTTTGTCAAACACTTTTTCTGCATCTATTGAAATAATCATGTGATTCTGAACTTTAAGCCTGTTGATGTGATGAATTACATTTGTAGATTTTTGGATGTTGAACCAACCTTGAATCCCTGGGATGAAACCCACTTGATCATGGTGCACTATCTTTTTAATATGCTTTTGTATGCTATTGGATAAGTTTGTTAAGAATTTTTGCATCTATGTTCATTATATTGGATATTGGTCTGAAGTTTTCTTTCCTTGATGTGTCTTTGTCTGGTTTTGGTATCAGGGTGATAATATCTTCATAGAATGAGTTTGGTAGGGTTCCCTCCTCTTCTATTTCATGGAATACTTTGAGGAGTATTGGAATGAGTTCTTTGAAGATCTTGTAGAACTTGGCTGAAAATCCTTCTGGTCCTGGTCCTGGACTTTTCTTGGTTGATAGGCTTTTGATGACTTCTATTTCATTGCTTGAAATTGATCTATTTAAATTGTGTATGTCCTCCAGATTCAGTTTGGGTGGATCATATATCTCTAGAAACCTGTCGATGTCTTTGAGATTTCCTATTTTGTTGGAGTATAGATTTTCAAAGTAGTTTCTAATTATGTTTTATATTTCAATAGTGTCTCTCATGATTTTTCCTTTATCATCATGAATTTTAGTAGTTTGAATTATCTCTCTGCTTCTCTTTGTGTGGCTAAGGGTTTATCAATTTTGTTTATTTTTTTCAAAGAACCAATTTTTTGTTTTGTCAATTTTTTGTATTGTTTCTTTTGTTTCAATTTCATTGCTTTCAGCTCTGATTTTACTTATATTCTGTTTTCTACCACTTTTGGTGTTGATCTGTTCTTCTTTTTCTAGGGCTTTTGGCTGTAATGTTAGATCATTTAATTGCTGACTTATTCTTCTTTTATTGAATGTGCTCCATGCAATGAATTTTCCTCTTAGTACTGCTTTCATAGTTTCCTAGAGATTTTGATATGTTGTATCATTGTTCTCCTTTACCTCTAAGAATTTTTGTATCTCCTCCTGATGCTTTCTGTTATCCATGCATCATTCAATAGTGTATTATTTAGTCTCCAGGTGTTTGAGTAGTTTCTGTTTTTTATTTTATTGTTGATTTCTAATTTCATTCCATTATGATCTAACAGAATGTAAGGTACTATCTCTATCTTTTTGTATTTGCTAAGAGTAGCTTTGTGGAATAAGCTACAGTCTATTTTAGAGAAGGATCCATGAGTTCCTGAGAAGAAACTGTATTCACATTGATGGATAGAATATTTTATATATGTCTGTTATGTCTAAATTATTGATTGTGTTATTGAGATCTGTGGTTTCTTTATTCAATTTTTGTTTGGAAGATCTGTCCAATGGTGAGAGAGGTGTGTTAAAGTCACCTAGTATTATTGTGTTTGGTCTGTTTGGTTCCTGGAATTGAGAAGGATTTGTTTAATGTATATGGATGTGGTATGGTTTGGGGCATAAATATTTATGAGTGTTACGTCTTGCTGATTTATGCTCCCTTACACAGTATGAAGTGTCCTTCTTTATCCCTTCTGACTAACTTTGACTTGAAGTCTACTTTTTCTGAAGTGAGGATGGAAACTCCTACTTTTTTACTGAGTCCATGTGTGTGGTGTGTTTTTTCCCATCCTTTCACCTTTAGTCTGTGAGCATCTTTTTCTATGAGATGCATCTCTTAAAGGCAGCATATTGTTGGGTCTTTCTTTTTAATCCAATCTGCCAGTCTGTCTTTTGATGAGTTTAGGCCGTTAACAGTCAGGGTTATTATTGAGATATGAGATGTATTGCTGGTCATTTTGGCTTATTTTTGGCTTTTATCTTGACTTGGTTTTTCCTTTTATTGGCTATTCTTTTAGGGTAGTTCCTCCCTTTGCTGACTTACATTTTTTTTTTTTTTTTTTTTCATTTCTTCCTCATGGAATATTTTGCTGAGAATGTTCTGTAGTGCAGGCTTTCTATTTGTAAATTCTTTTAGCTTTTGTTTATCATGGAGGATTTTATTTTGTCATCAAATCTGAAGGTAAGTTTTGCTGGGTATAAGATTCTTGGTTGACATCCATTTTTTTTCAGAGCTTGAAGTATGTTGTTCCAGGCCCTTCTAGCTTTTAGGGTCTGGCCGAGAAATCTGCTGATATCTGTATTGATTTTCCCCTGTATGTAATCTGATGCTTTTCTCTCTCAGCCTTTAAAATTCCATCTTTATTTTGTATATTAGATATTTTCATTATATTGTGCCTTGGCGTGGATCTGTTGTAATTTTGTACATTTGGTGTCCTATAAGCCTCTTATATTTGATTTTCCATTTCATTCTTGAGATGTGGGAAATTTTCTGATACTATTTCATTGAATAGATTATTCATTCCTTTGGTTTGTATCTCTGTGCCTTCCTCAATCCTAATAATTCCTAAATTTGGTCTTTTCATGATATCCCATAATTCTTGGAGGTTCTGTTTGTGATTCCATATCCTCTTTTCTGTTTGGTCAACTTTGTTTTCAAGATTAAATATTTGTCTTCATTGTCTGAGGTTCTGTCTTCCAAGTGATCTAGGCTGTTAGTGATGCTTTCTATTGAGTTTTTAATTTATTTTATTTTTCCTTCATTTAAAGTATTTCTGTCTGGTTTTTTTTCTGAATCTTTATCTCTTTATTGAAATAATCTTTTGCTTCCTGAAATTGCTCTTTTAACTATTGATTGGTGCGATCATTCATTGCATTTGCTCTCATCTCATTGTTTCCTTCCAGGATCATTTTAATTATGTACATTCTGAACTCCCTTTCTGACATTTCTTCTGCCATGTTGCCACTGAGTTCTATTGATATAGCATCTAGGTTTGTTTGGGACACTTTCTTCCATTGTTTTCTCATGTTGTTCATGTATTTTCCCCTCTAGCAGTGCAAATTCGAGGTATTGCAGTTTCCCCCCTGTAGACTTATAGTGTCCTTGCAGATTTCCAATACCTCACCTTGAAGTGAGAGATCAATATTGGCAGCACACTATACAAACCATATGCATCCTAAATCCAAATAGTCCCTATTGAGGTATTAACCATGTTGTCTTAATAAGCAGAGATGATGAGTTCAAATTATTATCTGCAGCATAACGAAGAGGTTTGCAATAAGACCACAATTTCTAATGGTGGACAAAGAGAATGAGGAGGGGTGAGGGGTGCAGGATAATGTTAATGAAATAAGAAGTGATTTTCTAGAGGTACTCTGTTGTAGGAATAGTGAAAGCAGAATTAAAAGAAATAGGTTGTTATCATGAGAAAAGGGAGAGTCTCCAAGGAAACAGATATATAAGAAGAAATAGAGTGAGAAAAATATTAATAAAAGAAAAAAGTAGGAATATAGTAGGTATAATAGGAATAATTGTAATAATACTACTAATTAAAAAAAATCCTGCTATAAAATTGTACTGTAGTGTTCAAACCTCCTATTCTTCAGTAGCCTGATGCCTGAGAGGAACTTGATGATGTGGTGTCCCTACAGGGGTGCAGTCCCACTACCTCCAGGTCGGGAATAATCAATGCTTGTGGGCAAAGATGACCCCTGTGTTGATAGATGGTCAGCTTCAGTTAAGGTGCTAGAACTTGCACTAGGGCAAAGGCCTCTGCTTGGCACTAGAGTTGGCAGGCCTGATGGCTGGGCCTTTTCTTGGTGCAGGAGATTCATGGCCCATGTCGCCTTTTTTTTTTTTTTTTTAATGTTTGATGCTTTTTTCCTCCACACCTCCATCATTGCCTTCTCTTCTAACTAGATCTTTTTCAGTGCATATAATGTTATTTGCTGATCCTTTAACTTTATTTTCTGAGTTTTCATAATTTAAGCTAACATTTAAAAAGCATGACCTGTCATTGGAATCACTTAATTTGCTTGGTATAAGTGAAACAATTTGGGACTCATGCTGTATTTACTCTATCCAAATCTGTTTTTTTTTTTCCTGAAATTTTACTTTTTGACAAATTCTACATGATTCCCTTGCACCTTAATTTTGGAATAAATATGTACAGGGAGAACTTTTTTCTCTATTCTCAAATATTAGGAAAGAAGGCAAAACTAAGGTTAATTGAGGTTTCAACAAACTAGCCTCTGCTTCAAACATTTAAAATGTATCATTTCACCATATATATATATGTATATATATATGAATACTCAAATTGTATGATTCTATTTTGTGCACAACCAGAAAAATGATAGTTGTACTCCATTTGTGTACAATGAACCAAAAAAAATGTATCATTTCTTTTCTCCTCACAATACCCTAAGGAATACATGCAACTATCCCCGTCTCTGTTTAACTAACTTCCTAAGGCTATATAGAAAATAAGTAGCAGTCTAAATTTAATTTCAAGTTTTTTAGTGAATAAAGAGGAAAAAGAACCTCATACAATGTAGAGCTCACAGGGAAAAATACTTAGAAGAATATTAAAGGAAAGGGAAATCATATACTTTGTTCTATCTTCCTGGTATGAGATTGTTTTAGGCAAAACAGTTTAAATGTGCATTTTTGAATTCTGGTACTAATCCACATGAGAAAAATAAGAGGTGCCTAAGATTTAAAAGTTGTCTATACTCATAAGATTTAAAATACCTGCAGTTTCATGTGCACATCTTTTTTTAAAGGTGTTTACAAGTTTTAATAGGTTTTATCATCAAATATTTGCTTACTGTGGTTAGCAAATGTGATAATGTGAAAATATGTAAGTAGTTACATATATGAGCACTTACTATATGCCAGGCATTTTGTATGCATGCACATTGTGATACATAATAATGCTATCAATGAAGTATCAGTGTTTTTTTAAATGAGAAAACTTAGAATCAGAGATTTTAATAGGACCAATGCTGGCTTCAGAGTTTATATTGTGAGGTATTAAACTTTCTATAGTTTGATCAGGTAGTCAAGTAAATTATCCAAACCTCATAGCTGGAGAACAGTAGGCTTATGTCTTCTTCCTCAGTCCATCACAGTCCAGGGCCTGAAATGTTAACCCCTATCTTAGAACTACAGATTGAAAATAAGAGATAATTAAGTACCATTTTAAAAGAGGCCATAAATGTATTTAGACACACGAATTCAATAGCTATTGATGAAATTTTGAGAAACTAATAGGAAATTTTAGTAAGTCCACATCTCCTAAAAAAGGATTATCTGTTTTACCTTGTCCATTAAAATGATATGTCAATTAATAACAACAATCTAGAAGAATGTTATGTTTTTGGTATTAGATGTCCCCCAAAAGCTCATGTGTGAGACAATGCAAGTAGGTTTAGAGGTGAAATGATTTGGTTATGAGAGTTTTAACCTAATCATTGCATTAATCCCATGATTAACTGGATGGTAACTGTAGGCAGGTAGGATGTGACTAGAGGAGGTGGGTCCCTCCAGGCATGGCTTTGGGGTATATATTTTGTCTTTTTGAGCAGAGCTCTTTCTTTGCTTCCTGGTGACATGTTCTCAGCTTCTTTCTTTCCCCACTTCCTTCTGCCATGATGATCTGCTTTACCTTCAGTCCTGAGGAATGGAGTTGTCCATTTATGGATGGTCCAAAGTATATTATATTGGGAGCTCAAAAACAAGCTTGTCCTCTAATTGTTCTTGTCAGGTCTTTTGGTCACAGTGTTGAAAAAGCTGACTAAAGCACAGAACAAACTTAAAACTCTGCTGTTGAAATAGTTAACAATGAACCCCCAAATACCCATGACTTGGCACTTTATAACCATTGAAAATTAAAGTAAAAAAAAAAAGAAAAGAAGAAGAAATTTGAAAAGAGTGAAATTATTCACCTTAGGAATCGAGGTGAAATAAAACCATTCTTTGACAAAAAACCCTGAATATATTTACTCAGAGTTGCTAAAGAAGTTTTAAACAAATGAAGGAAATAACAGAATAAAGGTAGGAATGAATAAAGAGAGACGAAAAATTGTAAACATCTGGATAGATAAAATAAGCTACTCTATTTTTGGATTCTTTTAAGTAGGTTAAGTGGTTGAAAGTAAGAAACTACAGCACTATTTAATAAGATTTTCAATATGTAAATATCATGGAAAAGGTACCCATAATGAAAAAGGAGGTAGGCTAAAGGGACCCATATGGTGGTTAAGATGTCTACATTCCCTGGAGATATAGCTCAGTTGGTAGAGTGCTTGCCTCGCATGCACAAGGCCCTGGGTTCAATCTCCAGCACTGCAAAAAAGAGAAAAAAAAGGAGAAAAAAAAAAAGATTTCTACATTCCACTTTGTGTGTAAAATATTGTTTCCAAGTAAGCTATGAAAAGTTACGTGTATATATTTGTAATCACTAGGAGTATACACTGACAAAAAAAGCAGCACAAATTGATATTTGTCAAAATATGATGATTACAGTGGAATACAAAAAAATGTTTGCAATCTTAAAGGAGGCAGGAAAAGGGAATGAGAGGAACAACAGCATAACAAGAAAGTAAAGAGAACAATAAAATCAGACCTATCTCAATAGGGATTAATAATAACATCATATGCAAACATTATAAGCACACCAAAAATACACCAATTAAAAGATAGAGATTGTCAGAAGGACTAAAAAACTATGAACTGATGGGTATGGTGGCCCACCCCTGTAATCCTAGGTGCTCAGAAGGCTGAGGCAAGGGGATCCGAGTTCAAAGCTAGTCTCAGCAACTGAGTGAGACCCTGTCTCAAAAGATTAAAAAAAAAAAAAGTGCTTCAGTGGTTAAGTGCCCTTGGGTTCAATCTCTGGTACCAACCAACCAACCCAAAAACAAACAACAACAAGCTATGAACCAAGTATAAGCCATCTTCAAAAAACATACTTCAAACATAGTAATATAGGTAGGCTAAAGTAAAGTGAAAAAAATATGTCATATAAACTAATCAAAGAAGCTGGGGTGGCTAAGTTAACATCACAAAAGGTAGAATTTAGAGTAAACAAAATACTAGGAATGAAGGACATTACACATGATAAAAGGTTAACTGATCATGAAGACAGAGAATCCTAAAACTTGTTTTAATTATGTGAGAATGTGGTAACATGCCTTGTAACAGTAAGAGAAATTGGATTTATATAAAATGACTAAATTAAAGTAAAATAACCAACTCATAGCACCAGAGTTTAGAAGATAGTGCACTAAAATTTTTTTAGGGATAGTGTTTGTGTGTAGAACTAATTGATTATATAGTTCTCTTACTATTTACTTTGTTTGTGTTCTGTATTCCAAATATTCTTAAGGACTATGATTCCTATTACTGATTACATGTTAAATCACCAAAGAAAAGAAAAAGTTGAAGTCAGGGCTATTAAAAAAATCTTGAATCTTGAAAGAGCTGGTAGACCATTGTTTAGTTGCATTTTTAGGCATATATTTTAACTCATATTACTATTATAAACATTATTCCATTCCCAAAGACATAAACGAGAGTTTACTTGCATTCTGGCTCTTGAAACTCAAATTAATTTGGTCTGGCATAAAAAAAAAATCAGAGTTTTTAAATCCCAAAAGTTGTTGAAATGTCTTTTTATATATGGTTCTGACTTCATTTATTTTTAACCAAGAAACATGAGCAAAAGGAATTAATTTTGAGAACTTATGAAACTCAAAATAAGCACATTTTATTTGTATACCACCAGATCCCACAATCTGTTTTACTGTTCTATTCATTTGAAAAAAAAAAATACACCTTAGTACCATTTTCAAAGAGTGTTTTTGGGTACTGATGAAATCCAGTTACTATGGATTGAATTATTGCCTGGTAATTAGGAGATCATCAAAGACCAAGCCTGCATTGTCTACCTTCTCCAATCACCACATTCTAACAGATCTCTAAGGCTAACTGATACTTGGGTCAACCACCGTCACTTTGTTCAGACACACACCTCTCAGAGAAAACTTCTTTCAGGGAGGTCAAGGACAGAGAAAACACAACTGAAAGATGAGAAACCAAAAATAAAGTAGGAGAAGTCAAAAAAGGGAAGGAGTGCTAGCCTTCCAAAGATGCCTTATTGTTCTAACCCCAGAAGATCATAAATTCGGGCTCATCCTGTCATAGGCTCACAGGGTCAAGGAAATCCAAATCTTCCTTGGGATACCAGATCCTGTGGGGCAACCTAAAAGTACCAAGTGACACATAAGTAACTGAAAAATTGTTCCAGCCATCCTTCAACATTAATAGGTTGCTTAATGTCTCCTGTTACAATGATGCTATTCAAAATGATGGCTCACTCCCTGGAAGTAACATTAAGATGGTGAGGAGGAGGAATCTGTTAGGTACACACAGCATCGATCCCATCAAAGGCAGATTCACATGCATGTTCCAAATAATTCATGGCATGATCAATCTTATACTAAAACATGGATGCAAATTTTTAACAAATAATTCACAACCTTGGGATTATTTACTTTCAAAAAGTCTTTTAAGTTTTAAAAAAATATACTGACCATAAGAAATTATGTAGTATTAGTTACCTTGTGCTATTAACCAGGAGATTTAAATAAAACTTTGGAGAATTAAGGAATAAAGGAGCAAAAATTCTGTTTTTCTGGCTCTAAATTTTAACAAAAAGATTGTGGGTCACCAGTAAGAGAACATATATAAAATAACAGGTATAAATATGTTTCAGTTATAATCTAGATCACGTAAACTTAACTAAAAATCAAGTAAGCCTTTAATTGCTAGGAAGACAATTTTGGCCAATAGGAGATGCCACATTTATTTATATAAGGTTTCCAACATTATAACATTATAATAATATCATTCATCTAAGAAGTTGCTACTTAGGATTGTCTCTAATGATAAAGATAAAGGATGCTAACATAAGCAAATTGCTACTTCAAGTATTTCCTCTTTTAACATATAGATGGTATCAAGGTACTTAGCTGTATGATTATTAAAAGCTTTGCTTGAGTGCAGACATTGGCATATCCTATCAGTCTTGGATGTGAACATTATCCTGTACTGGGAAGAGAGACTATTACTTTTGACACCTTGACCCACACTTTGTACGCCACTCTGCAAGAGGGCAGGAGCAGGGGCCACGTGCAGAAAGTGGGAATAGCTGTAGTAGACGAAGTTTATGTGCTATTATCAAGCCCCCTTGCTTCATCTCCACTCCTGCTCTTTTTTTTTTTTTTTTTTTATTAGGGATGGAACTCAGGGACACTTGGTCACTGAACCACATCCCCAGCCCTATTTTGTATTTTATTTAGAGACAGGGTCTCACTGAGTTGCTTAGGGCCTCGCTAAGTTGCTGAGGCTGGCTTTGAACTCTCGATCCTCCTGACTCAGCCTCCCAAGTTGTTTGGATTACAGGAGTGCGCCACCACGCCCGGCGTTCTGCTCTTGTTTTGACAATCTCAGCTCTTTGGTTTTTATCTTTCAAGGCTCAGAAAATGAGAAAATTGGAAAGAGCATTGAAAATAGGATAAGGATTTGTTGTTCTGTGTGGGCAGAAGCAGAGGCAGTGTCACCCTGGAAGTGACCCTGGATTCCCCTTAGATTGTTTTAGGCAAAAAGGTTTAGCTGTGCAGTTTTGAATTCTAGTACTAATCCACATTAGAAAAATCAGAGGAGCCTAATATTTAAAAATTGTCAATGTTCACTGAGCACAATGAGGACACATAACAGTGATAATATGTGCCTGGCAGAGCGGTAAGCACTTAACGTGGGGTATCTCATTTAATCTGTCTGACAACCCTTTGAGATGAGCATCATATTACCCTATTTTGTAGACCGGAGAGCTGAGACTCAGGGAAGATACACCACCTAACTAGGATCACATAATAAGTAACCAGCAAGTGGGGTTCAAACATAGGTATCCAGACTTCAGTCACCCAGTTTACTTATTTAACTCTCCTGTTGATGGTAATAAACACCCCACAGCTATTACTATTGTCACCCTCATCTCTCTCTCAGCTCTACCATCTAACACGTTGCATGGGTACAGCGGGAGCCAGAAGAAAGGACGTCACATGCCTATTCAAGCTCTGCTTTTTAAAAAAGACTTCCCACTTCCTTTCATATATGTGTACATGAGATTCCAGGCATATAAAAATGACTCTGGTTTCCTGAAAAAAATGTTTTGTCTTATAAATTCTTGGTGTCTCTGTGTGTGTGTGTGTGTGTGTGTGTGTGTGTGTGTGTGTGTTTCATTTTTATTTTACTTTTATCTGTGCCTGAAAAATCACATTTTTTTATACACAAATAAACTCAATTTTTGAGTTCCTGGTGAATTACTATTTTGTCTGTGAAACATTCCCCGGCTCCTTATCCACCAACATTTTATAGATGCCTCAATTTCAGTACGTGCCTTTTTATGTGAGTGTTTATCTGCATCACTAAACACTGAGCTCCTTAAGGGCATGGACAGTATTTTATTCCAGTTGGTTCTCCTATGCCAAATATAGTGGTGCCTAGTGAGCAAGAAGAACCAGTTGAGTGACTAGATGGGGCTTGTGAGATGCTAGAATCCATCTCCCAGAGGTGCTATGCATCAAGAGGTGCTGTGAGTTTCTCTGAATGTATTTTTTTAAGTTAATGAGCTACTATTTTTATCTGATAAAGTTTCTTTGCAATACTTCGCCTTTCTATTTTTAATTCTGCTGTTCCATTATATACAAGCACTTACATAAAAAATGCAATACATACATATATATGTATATAGAAAGATATGCAAGTATACAAGAATTTTTTGAAATAAGATAACAAAGTCTATTTTCCCATATACATGTCATAAAATAGCAAGAAACAAAATTATATTGGTAAAATAAAGGGTTTTAGATTTGAAAACAACATTTGTTTCTATGGATAATACCCCAACCCATCCAAATTGTTTTATAGTAATATATGTAAGAAGGAACTACTATGGCACATATTTAATTAGATTACAGAAAATAATCAGGTTTCTGAAAGCTACTAAAAATCAGAAAAAGAAAATAATGTTTTCTTCTACTGGAGAAGGAAAACTTAATAAGTCATTGAGGAGCAGAGGAACCATCCCTGAAAGCTTCAATAAGTTTATGTGCATGGAAATCAGGTTGAATCCATATAAGGTTGTCAAAAATAGTAGATTAAACTGCCACATTATTCTTCGAAAATAAGTGATTTTACAGAGTTTTCAAAATCAGAGGGTTGTTAGCATTTTGGGCAATAAAATAACATTTAAAGAACCCCTGCATTCTGAGATCTTTAAATGGGAGGCTGCATGGAGAACAAACAAACAAACAATAACATTGTATGTGACATCCTGGAGCTGCAGTATTTTCTAAACAATAAACATGAAGGAATTTTAAGAATAATAGATAATTTTTGTAATATGTTGAAATGTAACACTGCCCATTCATGAATAATGTATGAATACACATTGGTGAGTGGCATTGACAGCCATGATTAAAGTAGCCAGTCACCTAATTCTACATGGACCACAGATCATGATGGAAAGTTATAATTTGAGTAAGACAGGTTAGAAAACTGGAAGTAACATAGTTAAGATGGCACAATTGCAATTTTCTCTTTTGTCAGAGTTAATTTATTACTAAGAATAAATCTACTGGACTGAGATTGAAGGAGGTGAAGGATGAATACAAGATAGAAGTTGTTTCTATTTGTTATGCATAAATAGAAAGGTTTCAAACAGTAAAAAATATTGTTTTCAGAATGATGAAGACCATAGACACAACATATACAATTATCCAACCCTGTTTCAGATACTATTCCCTCAGCAATCCATTACAATAACAATAAACCTCTATAATCTCAATTCCATGTATTCTACTTGGTGACCTGCATTCCCTATCTTTCTAGTTCTCTCTGTCACTGTCCTGTCCACAGTGACCTCCAATCCATTCATATTAGCATCCTTTTAATATTCTTCACATCCTTTATGTCTTTTCTTCTCTTCCTATTTGCCTTAAATTTTATGGCCAATCATTATGATGGCTTCATTGCCCTCTCTTGCTTTGTTGAAACTGTATTCCCTTGCCAAAATGAAAACCTTGGTTAAATCCAGCTCAACTACTATGACTTGAATGTGGTTAGAGTGCGTCTCCCAAAGGTTCATATGCTGGAAGCTTGGTCCACAGTGTGTGGTGTGAAGGTGGTGGATTCTTTAAGAGATGTTCCTAATGCAAGGTAATCAGGTCATGAAGCCACTACGCTCATGATTATTGCTAGTCTTCCAAAGTGAGTTAGTTTTTGCAAGAGTGGCTTGCTACAACTATTCTGCACTTAGCCATTTCCATTTTGGCTTTTCCACCATGTTGGATGCAGACAGGACCCTCACAAGAGGCAAAATTGTTGCGTCTGCTCAATTTTGGTTCTACCTCCAAAATTGTGAG
This sequence comes from Glaucomys volans, assembly GCA_020662805.1. NCBI lineage: Eukaryota > Metazoa > Chordata > Mammalia > Rodentia > Sciuridae > Glaucomys > Glaucomys volans. Next base: position 339,642 of record JAJEJO010003309.1, on the reverse strand, counting down.
CTACATAAAGGATCCAGGGTCAGGTATTGTGTTAAAGCAACAGAAAATGGACTAAGGCATCTGCCTATTCTCTCTCCAAATCTGTGAAGGTGAATGAGGCTGGAGAAAGACAATTGGTCACACTGCCTCTTTACTTTTAGACGCATGACCCTAAACTTCAAGCAGTCTCTTAATGCCAGGCAATCCCACTACAAGTCCCTGGTGTATTTACTCCCTCACTCTCTTAGATACCCTTTTCACCTATTAGCATCTTTATCCCCATACTATGCTTTGCCTTCTTTGGGATTTTTTGGTTTGTTACCTGAGGTTGATCCCTTTCCTCCTGCATTAGATCACATTCTCTCTCACCTATCTCAAGGGCTTGGCTCCAGCAATTCTCCACTGTCTTCCCTGAATCATCAGTTTTTCTCTCTGTTGGATCATTTCAACTGACACACAAGCATGTTATCATTTCCCTGACTTAGTAATAACAATAATAAACTTTCTCTTGACCCTACTTCTACCACCTGTTACCCGGACATTTTCATTTCTGCATTGATATCAGACATCAGCACCCACTTGGGTTTCTCCAAGCTCACGTTCCTTCATTCTCAATGTCCTTAAGATTTTAAGTTTAGAGATCCCCAATGATTTGACCTTGATAACTTTTCTTTTTCCACATTCCTATCTTTGAAGATCTCATCCAATTTTATGGTTTTAAATATTGCATTCTTAGCGGTAGCTCATATATATCTTCAACCTAGGCCTTTGGAACTCTAGACTAACATATCCAAATACCAAATACTATACTGACATTTCTCTTCAGAGCTTTTTTTTAAATTTCTTTTTGGTGGTGCTGGAGATTCAAATCAGGGCCTCACACATACTAGGCAAGTGCTCTACCACTGAGATATAAACCCAGCCCTAATTTCTTTTAGATGTCTAATATTAAACTCAAAATGCTCAGAACTACTCCCTGTGCCCAAACTTATTTTGCCCACAGCATTTGCCATCTCATTTAGTGACAATTCCACCTTTCTAGTTACTCAGGTTAAAAACCTCAAATTCATTTTTGACTCCCATCACTTTCTCACACCTTCTGTTCCACCTTTCTAGAGTCCTGTTGTGTTTGCCTTCAAGTTGTATCTAGAATCTGATCTTTTCTTACCAACTCCACTGCTACTGTCCTGGCTGGGGCACTGCCGTTTTTACATGGTTCAATGGCCTCCTAACTGGTTTCCCTTCTTTTATTCCCATCTTTACTTCCTGGCTACTCAATTTTTCAATACAGAAACTAGGGTGGTGTTTTGAAAACCTATTTCAGATTGGATCACTTCTTGTTGAAACCTTGCAGTGAACTAAACTATCATTTAGTTCAGTGTTGCATCCAAGGTTCTTATAATAGTTTCAAGGCTCTATCTTACCTGTTTCCTCTTCCCACATGTTCTCCTCTTTAACCTAATTTTTAATGCATTGACCCATTTTAATTCTTATCCAGCAATATTTTTACCTTCTGCATCAGCTGTTTCCTGTGCTTGGATGAAACAGTCTTCCTCAAGTTATCCACTGTACAGATCCCTCACCTACTCTCAGTCTTTTGTTCAATGTCATTTTCTCATTGGAACCTACACTGATTTCCCTAGGTAGTGTTAACGTTTTGACCCTAGTCCTCCTAATTCCCTCTTTACCTGGATCTATATCATTTTTTCCCATAGTCATCTCTAGATAACTTATTGATGTTATTTCCATTGCTTTTGAAATGCCTTCCTCTTTTGGCAAGTAAAGTCTCAGCAGACAAAGATCTTTGTTTTATTCACATATGAAACTTAAATATCTAGAATAGCCCATGACCAAGCAGGTGTTCAATACATTTTTTTTCATGAAGGAGCATGGATGTAATGTTGCATGATATTAATTTATTTTCAAAATTTTTATCTGAGTTTAGATGGATATATATAAAATATTAAAGATATAATAGATACATTTCATGTAAATTTTTATTTCTTCACATTTAATTTTTTAACAACTTTTAAGATCATAATTTTCACCAAAATTTTCCATTCTTGTTTTGGATACTGTACTGCCATCTAATGAGGTAAATGTAAATTGCATAATTTTCCTTCTCTTTAGTTGTTACCTTTTTCCTCAATAACACATCTAACCATCATAGAGTTGCAAAGACTTGAGGAGAAAGTTAACTAGTAAGTTTTGATCAGATCTTTGAGTGCAAGCAAGCAGAAGCATGCATATGGTTCTACTGAAGTCTGAAGCACCTAGTGTACCAAGCTCATGCAGAGTAAAAGATTACATCAATTACAAATGCATTATCTCTACTTCAAATAACCTTTGCAGGAAAATAAAATCATTTAGAGGTTCATACTTCTATTTACAAAATAAACCTCTGCTTTGACCTTGTACTGACCTGAAGAATGGGGGATTTCTTTACTATATAATGAAACCCAAAGGAAAAATTTGCACGCAACTTGGGAGAGTGAAAGTGAAGGACAGTATTTTTTGTTTTCTACACCTGGGTTTCAAAAGCAGTTTACCTGGGGCTGGAGTTTTAGAAGTGTTAGATCAAAATAGATTTTAGTGAGAAGCCAACTTTGTATGGGTTATCTCATAAGGATATAGATGTGGTTGAGCTTTACAGAACTGATAACAAATAAAGATATTGAGTTGTAAACATCTACAAGAAACCAAAAAAAGGCATTAAAGCATAGACCTATCTGATGACCCTGAGTGATTATGCAACAACATTTTGGAACAACTGAATGAAGACTCACTAACGACCTAAAATACATAAAAATGTATTTCTGTGGATTCAACATCAGTCATGTCTGCTCTGCAGATGTAAGAATTTCCCGTGGTCACAAAGTTATTTGCAGTATGTTGCAGAATGTTTGCAGTATCCATTTCACAGTCTGCCTTAGTTCTTATATTCATTCTCTCCCAAGCAATTGTTTTTCTACCTTGTCCTGTATGTTTTCTAAGAAAATATTTCATCTATCATCTATCTATCTATCTATCTATCTATCTATCTATCTATCTATCTATCTATCTATCATCTATCTATCTATCTAATCTATCATCTATCTGTCTATCTGTCTGTCTATCTATCTATCTATGTACACCTTAACTATGCATGATGCATGTATGGAACATATGTAATCATGAATTTGTCCTCTTTTAAGAAGTGGGATTATAAAATGTGTCTTATTTATAGAGCATAAACTATGTTATTCTTAAGTATGATAATCCAAAATATTAATGTTAAGGCTTTTGGCTTGTTTGTATTTCAAAATTCATTTAACAGAAAAATCTCTAGCCATTAGTGGTTGGCAGTTTAAATGGCATCACATAAAAATGGAAAACCAAATAAAATTATATGCAGAACTCACCTACTTAATTACACTTTAATAAATCTACTCTCTTCCAGATTTAAAAAAGATATAATTTATTTGGATAGTTTTAGGTTAACAAATGAACTGAACAGATAGTACAGAAGATTCTCACCACTGTTCCCCCAGTTTCCTTTTTTAAACAACTTAAAATAGTCTTAGCTATACTCCAGAGTTTGCATTAAGATTCACTCAGGATTACACAGTTCTGTGGGTTTTGACAAATGCATAATGTCATTCGTGGCTCTTACAAAATAGTTTCCCTGCCCTAAGCATTTCCTCAGCTTCGTTTATAAATCCCTGTCCCCTCTTCCCAGAACCCCTGGCAACCTCTGCATTTCCGCTGTCTCTATAGTTTTCCTTTCCTCAGATTTCATATTGTTGGAGTCATATTCAGCCTTTTCAGACTGACTTATTTCATTTAGCAATATACATTTAAGATTTTTAAAAATATTTATATAGCTTCATAACAAAGGGTCTTTCATCACTGAATAATATTGCACTCTGTGGATGTACTAGCGTTTGTTGGTACACTCACCTACTACAGGACATCTCATTTGCTTGCATTTTGGGAACTATGATGAAAGCTGCCATAAACATTACTGTGTATGTTTTTGTGTGGACATAATTTTAATTTTTTCTTAGTGCATATTAGATATACAGAATAATGAGTTTCCTTGTGGTGTGTTTGTACATGAATAAAACATACTTTGACCATATTCCCCCCACTTCCCCTGCTCCAATCTACCCTTAAGCTCCCCTCTTCCTTTCTATGATCCCCTTCTGGTCTCTAATAATCTCCCTTTTAGTTTCCTGAATATAAATTTTTAATTGATCTGGATTAATTCATGGGATTATGATCACTTGCTTGAATGGTAAGTTTAGGTTTTCTTTTTTTTCAATTATCTATACATTAAAAAACTCTATGTGCAAATAGAGATCATTTTTTTGATTGATAACTCTTGAATGATGTGACAAACTCGAAAGAGCCCCTGGCCCTCTTGTTCCTTCTTCTCTATAATTCATTTTACATACTTGGAGGGGTGAATCTCTGTTCTATATAGATATTTTTCCAGTTGTAGGAATTAAACCTGAACCTTGCACATGCTAGGCAGGTATTCTATCACTGAACTCTCTTCAGCTTGAACTTTGTCCTATTCTTCCTTCTAATCAATCTTCTTCTGTCTCACACCTGGACTCTGACCTAGAAAACTATAATAATCTGCAATGTCATAGGAGTGGGAGAATAAGTAATTCAATAGGCTTGACTCTATTTGTGGAAATCAAGTTGTGTTGTAGAATGTTGATAGTTCTGACTTCATTTCTGGAATTAAGTACTAATTTATTTAAACCATTTTATATTTTAAAAAACCCAAACCACTTTACCTTCTCAGAAGATAGCAATCTGATAGTCTTCTGAATTTTCTTAGATTGCTCTTTATGTTTAGAAAAGTATTAGTCATGTATTGTATTGTTCCCCTTGCTGTAATTAAAATGCAAGTCAAAGTGAAAACTGTTCAGTTATAAATAATTATTATCTTTTGTGACCTTTTGCTTTTAGACCCTTTTAAAACAAATTACATAAAATTTACACTCAGGTAGTCTATTCTTCTATTGTGTTTCCACACCAGCATGTGTTTTAGAGAATATGAAAGCTCTAAACAAGTCAAAGCCAATCATAGATATCAGATAGCCCTTTACTGTACAAATAATCCACTTATCCCTCCCCAAATTTTTCATTTATTCAAAGTGTCTAATCTTCCCAAACAGATGAGATTGATTTCCTGTCAAGAGCATGAGTGACTACTATAAGCCCTCGCCCAAAACTCAAAACAAGGGCTGTTATAATTGAATTTTTCTGTCATTCCAACAAGTAACTAAAGAAGGTTGAGTGTATGTAAATAATTTCTGAACCAGAGAAGGGAAGAAAAAGAGAAGAACTGTGACATTGGAGAATCTGCTTATCCTCGTCAGGGTTGGTTGAATACTCATCTAAAATGTGGTTAAAAGACTGGATTTCATACGGCAGTCTAAAGTGAATGAATAATCCACACATTTAACATGGAAATAGAACACTATTTAATTGATCACCAATAACTAGAATTAGCTTTGGGCCTTCCTTAATCACCAATATAGAATAATGGCATTGGCCATATAGAATATTATAAGTAAGTATTCTATAAGTAAGAATAGAAGACAAGTAGAGATGATGACTATCCTCAAGATTTTGATACCCAATGACTAAGAAGCAGGGAAAGATTTATGCCAAACAGAAGACCTCCTTTATAAATCTTCATATCTTGCAGCAAAATTCCCATGTCTCTTTATTACTTCACTTAAAATGCAACTTCCTTCCCCAAACCTAAAATCCAACTCTGGACATTTCTTTCACAACACTTTGCCTACCATGGATTTTTGCATTCTCTTTCTGTCTCTCTCTGTGTCTCTGTCTCTGTCTCTGTCTCTGTCTCTCTCTCTCTCTCTCTCTGTGGATGTGGATGTGTGTGTCCTTTATTAAAATCTACAGCCTTGGAACAAGGTCTCTGGCTCTTTATTGCATTCTCACTATTAGTCACAGTGCCTACCACACAATGGATGTTCAGTAAAAATAATTGTTGATTGAATGAAATTGACAACTTACATTTTTTATTTCTGCCAGAAAATGCTTTTAATGAGGCATTTTAACTAGACATGTCTGGATTTCAGTGGTGGGTACAATTGATTTTCAAACATGATCTTCCCCATCTACATGACAGTGTAGATACAATAATGCACATGTGAAGTAGCAAGGGTGCGAAGACAGAGTGGACTAACTGGGAGCTTCTTTTATTGCAGTAATTTAGAACAGCACTAATCTTCACCATAAGATGTTGCTACTCTGGTAGGGACAGCACAATTGGCAAGGTGGCATGGAAAGTGTGATCAGTAGGTTAAGATTGAAGCTGCACCTGCCCCATTTAGGAATATAATGACCTTGGCAAGGAACTTAGCTTCCATGGGTTTCCCTTCCTTCATCTGATAGATGAGGTGGCTGGCCTGGGTGATGTGTAGTTTCTTTCTCTTTGTTGATCTTTGTTGTACATATACCTTTCAATAACCACAGACACAGATATTTGACACTTTGTTAGTAAGAATAGAAGATAAGTAGAGATGATGACTATCCTCAAGATCTTGATACCCAATAGAAATTTAAAAGGCAGGAAATGAGAAAAAATTTCTAAAACAATCCAGAAACCTACTGCCAGAATCCAACTGCCAGGGTGATTCACAACAGACCACTTCATCAGCAAGACTACTGGACTCATTGCTCTGATTTCCATGTTCTCAATAATCTCTGATCACTCACTCCATAAAGGTGCAATGTCCCAGGAGTAAGAAATCAGCCAGACACAAGTCCTTTGCTCATGCCCTGGCTACCTGAAATATCTGACTTTCCCTTTCCAGAGAGAAATTCACAGCTGTTTTCCTCCTAGTGCAGCTGATTAGTTTATGGGCATGGGGGACAAAAATTGACAAAGTTCTATTATATTCACTTTGTGACAAAATAGCAGTCAGGGAATTATTTAATCTTATAATTCTGAGGCTGGTTGATGTGGCTCCGTGGCATGGATCCACACTTAGAAAATGCCTCTTAGGCAGAACCGGGGTGAATGGCCTTTGTGCCAACCTTAGTTCCTGTGCATCCCTGTACTCCTGCTGTTTCGAAAGCTGCTGCTCCAGTTTTGAGCGGTTTGGAGGAGGATGCGCTCTTCCGATAATGCCAGCAGCAGACCAGAACGCACTCATTGGGAAGAATCATTTGTCTTCTACCCTTGAACTTACTCCAGTGTCTTCTGGCCCTGCCTGCCTTCTGAAATTTGACTATTGCTCTGATGTTAAAATGCACTCCATTGAAATGTGTGTCCGTGGCTGCTCTTGTCTTATCTGGTAGTCTCAAAGAATTCTTGGCTAGTAAGGTAGATATCTATTGGTTTCAAATTGACTTGATCTTTCTTAAAGAAATAACCTGACATGATTTCAAGCCTCTTTTTGTATGTGACTGACTCACTTTAATCTGCTAACTTTCCAGATCCTGATCCCTAAAGTTAAATTGTATCCTCAACGTGTTTTATTTAAACTTTGTAACTACATGTATGTCCATATAAAGTTGTTATAGGTGCTTTATGGACAATATCTATATAATAATTTGCTCATTTAACAAATAATTAGGTGAACACCCAATTTTAGGTTTTGAGAATAAAATTGTGTGACACATGGTGTTTATGTCTACACAGAGTGTACTAGAGGCAAAGCTGATGGTATCTGATTCTACTATGGGCAAGGGGAGAAAGTGTTGCCATGGAAAATTTTTCAGAGAGGCTAACAATTGTTCTGCAATCGGAAGGAAAGGATATTTTTGTAGAAAAAGCATGCGAATGACATTTTAGAAAGTGCAAAAATTATTTGAAAAGGAGTAGAGAGATAGGTGAGTATGGTGTATTCGGTGAGTGGAAGGTTGTTTGGTTATGACAGTTGTACGTTTAATTTAGACTTCACCATTGGTGATGCAGAATTTTTGGTATGAAAGTGAGATGATCAGATTTGAGCATTAGGCATATCATTTTGGTAGCAATCATTGTGAAAGACCACTGAAAGTGGCACTCAGTGCATAGACATGTGTGCGTGTGTGCATGTGCATGTGCACACCAGTATGTGTTATGTCTGTGTCCTCAGGAAGAACAGAAAGTCAACCACAGTGGAAAGGTGGTACAGCACCCGTCCCTTTCTAGCTTTTGACTTCAGGGTAGAGAATGCATTTGTGTGTGCGTGTGTGTGTGTGTGTGTGTGTGTGTCTAAGTAGAAATGCCTTGTAAAAAGGTATATCCAGAAAAGAAGCTGAATAAGATTGGTGAAAAGTTAGAAGGGACTACATCTAAAAATGGACCATTTTACATGAGTACTAATTTTGAATTAAGTAAAAGGCTGATGAGTTTAGATAGATTCACAAGATGTGTACATTTCTTCAGCTAGGACTGTTTGCAAGCTTGAAGCATCGAGCATTGATAATATGTGAACACATATGCCACTGAGTAGAACATTTGTTGGTTTACACACAAAGACAGTGTGGCTCTCAGAACCATCTGTTGTATACTTGGCTAGATGGTGTTAGAAAATTAGCAGATCTTTGAGGCAGCTAAAGAGTAAAATGCTAAGCTAGTATAAGAGTCATATTCCCAAGTCAACTTGGAACTATTGGATTCTTCCAGTTAAAGACCATTATTTATTTATTTTTAAAACATACTCATTTCTGAGTATCTGATTAAAGACAAGATATGAGAATGTTAGGCAAATGTTACTTCTGACTTCCTTTCCTCCTTCTCTCTATTTTCTTGTGTCTTTGCTATCCTCTGAGTTACACACTGGAGAAGGAAGACTAAAAAATGGATCCTGCCTCATGGAAATCAACTTCTCTAAGAGGAAACAGACAGGACAAGAAATAATTGTGATTGATGCTATTTAATAAGAACTATGACAATAGGTTGAGCCAAGATTTGGGAGAACAGAAGGAGAACAGTTACTTACTGATGTTTTAGCAAGACTGTGGGAATCTTCACAGAGGAGATGACACCTGACCTGGGTGTTGAAGGATGAACACAATTTTTGCAAAATGTCAACAGGGTATTGCAGACTTCCTTGCTATGCAAAAAGAACTCGATGAGTCTGTGTCCAATGATCAAGTGCATGAAGATAAATTTAGTGCTGAAGCAGGAGACTAACTGAACTCTAAAATTGGATAAAAACTTGAACATGATGCTGATATGGGGAAGGAAAAGAGAAATAGTATTTGTTGATTGCTACTATTTGCCAAGTGCTCATATGACTGGTCCCAATCTGAAAAGTCAGTGAAGCTGCTATTGGTACCTATTAATAGCTAAAGATAAGAAAAATATTCAAGATTACTATGTAGCCAATATTTGGACTTGGATTTTTCTGACTGCAAAAGTCAATGCAATTTTCCTGCACACTTTCACACCTGTCCTGAGTATAATCTGTGCATAAATGCACACAAATTTATTACTATTGCAGATCAACATACGGACATAAAAATAAATGTACACATCAAAACACACACACATAATATTTATGTTCTTCACCTTGGTATGCATCTATGTTGGAATATTTTTGTTTAACATAAGTGATTTGGAAATCAAATATATTATGCATTTCAAAATAAATGCTTTATTTAAAAATAAACTGAGGGATTTATATGGATGCACATATTCAGGACTAATCCTGGCTTCAGCTGTGCTCTTTTCTATTGGTATGAAATATCCATTGAACAGCCTATACCTGTGCCAAGACTCAGCCCATCCTGCCCCTCTTTACTGAGAGTCTTTCAACATGTAGCTCACTTACTGTTTACTAACACTTACAAGTGTTAAAATCTTACATATCAACAGGCTGGGGATCTGGCTGTTGAGTAAATGTGGGCATTTTGTTGACTTCATAGGGTTTTTACAAAGGAGATCAAAGGGATGCATTATGTTTCCATACATAACTTTATAGGACAGATGGAATCCACCTTGAAAGACCCATGACACTTAAAGCCAGATTATCAAAAGTTTCAGACACTAAAACCTATTAACTTATGCAGACCTTAGCCCCACACTATCAGCACTTTTTAGCTTCCTTTATAGGTAGTGGACAAACCAATTTGAATTTTAACTACTGCCAGAGTTCAATCATGGGTGAGAAGGGTGACTATTGAAATATGGGTTGTTATAATGATGCTCTGCCTTGGTATGTGGACTTGCTCCCTTGAATTGTGATATTACACAAATGACTGAATCACTATTTGAATAAAAAAAATTAACCACTCACAATTTTGGGAAGAGTTCCAGAGCTTAGAATGGTATTTGGCTAGGTGGTAGCTTCACAAATATGTTCTATCTCTGATGAAAAAAGAGCATGAAAGAAAGTTGCTCATTCTTTCATCTTCCAGAAACTCCAAAGGATTCTGCTTCTACCCACATCTAACACTTGAAATACCCACAACCTTTGAGTTTTCCCCCTCAAGCCTTGAAACAAATTGCAGTGTTACAAATCAGCATTGTACTTAAATATCCCTGTTTTTATTAGTGAAATGACTTCTGAGTGTCCAAAATATTCATAATTAAAGAATAACAAAAATCTTGTCTTGGAAAAGCCATTTAGATATACTATATGTGGTAATTAAAAATGAGAGGGAGAAGGGATTGGTAACAGGAATGGGGACTGAAATCAAATTCCTTGCATGTATAATTTTCTTAAAATGAACTCAAATACTATGCATAATTGTAATGGTCTAAAAAATAAAAAATAATTTTATAAATTAAGAGGTTTTAGAGGCATCTTTTTGTTTGATGATATAGGAACTGAATCCAGAGTTTGGATATATTTAAAAATGTAATTAGGTCCCAATTGCTTTATGCGGATTCTTAATAATCTAATGCCTTTTGTATAACTGCTATTTTACATGGTGCTATGAAGGGAAATATTTTGGTTTTTCCATACTATGATACTTCAAATTAAAGTATGATTAGGGTTTTTATTTTCTCATACTTTAAATAGTTGGCTTGATTAAATATTTTCCCAAATGGATGCACCATCTGTTCATTTTTTAATGATTTGGCTATTTATCAATTCAAGGTTTAACAAAGAAGATTAAAACAATTGCATATTATTTTTAAAAGAGTATGAATGCACAGGAACTAAATTAAGAATGCAAATGTTTAATCTCTATACATGATGCTTATCTTTCAAAAATGTTCTTTTTAAAAATACATATAGGGCTGGGGATATAACTCAGTTGGTAGAGTGCTTGCCTCACAAGCAAAAGGCTCTGGGTTCAATTCCTAGCACTGAAAAACAAAACAAAAGAAACAAACAAAAATCAACATATATACTGTATTTATACTTAATACATTTTCAGTAATAAAAATTGGATACCAGACATATGTGAAGTGTCATAAGTTTAGTTTGCTCAAAAAATAACTTATCTTTTGGTGTTTTTAGTAACCTGCCTCTTTTTTTGTTTTATTTGTTTAGGAGCAATTGTGAGTCCTTAGTTTCTATTAATGTAAAATTTCCTTCCCCGCATGTTGCCAGACTTATTCTGTAATGAGTATTTAAACCCTGTAGAGCAGAGCAGCTTTGGTTCTTTAGCCAACCTCTGAAGAGTGCTCTTTTCCAGTTCTGTCTTGTGGGGACCCATCCAGAGAAGAAGAGGTTACAGGCGTCCACCCATCTGACAGGTGTGTAGGTAGCAGAAGCTTCTGTCTTCCTTTGTTGGCGGCTACGAAACCACAGGTGTTGAACATCAGCAGCAGCATCTATTTGATAGTGGGGTTTTGTCTGTGTCAGGTGGGGACATTTGCACTAAATCTGAAGGGGAAAAAAAATCTCTCATAACTTTGTTGTCTAGGCTGAGAAGCATAAAAGTTTTTTTTGTTTTTTTTTTTTTAACTGGTTTTAAAGCTGGAAAGATTGTTGTGGCTTTACCTCTTGAGTTTATAGGCAAGAGTCTTGTTTTAACTTGACTACAAAAACAGATGCAGTTTATTCCTTATTTGAAAATATTAAAACAGTTTTAAGTAGAACACTAGATAGGTCTAGCATTTAGTCAAGAGCTCTTGGGCAGAGCCTTGCTTTGGTTGGAAAATATACCACCTTTAAGACATTTGTCTTTGTTCAGATCCTTTGGGTTTAAACTATAATTGTACTTTGTTTTTTATCACACTATCTGTCGCCTTAAATTAAGACGTATGTAGCACCAGGTCAGAGGCACTGAAAAAAATCTTGCTTTAAAACACAGAAATTATCTTTGGTATCTCCTGGCCGCTCTGGCTCTGATCCAGATGTCACTTGTCTTCCATGATTCATTCTGATAATGTTAAACAGCTGTTGATTTAAAAAAATCTATCATTGCTGGAGTTCATTGCAGGCTTCTTGGTTCTTTCTGAAATAGCCAAAACAATATTCTAGTGATTTTATACTCTTTGTGGTCAAATAAGTCTATTGCCATTCTGCAGTCCAGGTGAAAAATACATCTCCTATACTTTGAGATATGCTTATTTCTGAGTGTGACTCAAAAGGAAGATGATTCTTTTATTTGCATCATTAAAAAGTATCAGAAAGGTTTCTGTCTGCATGTGTCAACATGTGACAAGCGGCATTATCCTAAATAATTGTAACATAATGATTCTTTTTTTTCATCAGTTAGCACATAACTGTTTTACTCAAGAGAAAAGACCACATAGCTCGACAAAGGACAATAATTTGGCAAATTAAAAAGCATTTATCTCTCCAATTTATTAAATTTATTTATCTCAAATCATAGATATTGGTAGTAAGGTAATGACATTCCATGAAAAGACTTAAAAATAATCCTTTAGGCATTTGTGAAATCTTCCTTATGACACAAATTAAATTTTGAGTATTCTAATAGAAATGTCCAGGTGAAAATTGAATAATGACACACTGAATAATAATGGTAAAAGCTATTTTATTTTGGTCTATTCTGTCAAGAAGCTCCTTTCATCTTTATAAGAAGGACCTTGGAAAGTATGAGAAAAGTGAGGAGAGTTTAAATCACTTGCAGTCACCCAATTAATAGGATAGTAAGGCGTTAGAATTAATTGTTTTATCAGGTAAGAGTGTGCTCATTAATATGTATTGGATTGACTTTATTCTTCAAAGATTTCTAATACACACACACACACACACACACACACACACACACTTGATGCACACCAAGAAGAGATTTCTTTAAAAGAGTTAAAAGGGGAAAACTGAACTGGTGACATTAACATGTTTGTCCCATGTGCTTGACACAGATTCATTTGATTATCACATCACCCTGTGGAATAGTGCTAGGGTTCTCCTGTTCCAGGATCTAGGCTGTACTGCATGCTAGCTGCACTCTGTAGGGAGCCTTTACCATGTAGATTTCATTGTACGGGAGTCATGGGGCTTAGGTCTAGATTGATATTGAACCTGGGATCTATTGCAAAAGTTGCACAATTTGTTTCATTAAACCTAACATGAAATTCTTTTTCTATGTCTCCCAAAATTATAGGAAAAAATAGGGAAGTTAATTAAGGATCTTAGTTTTGTTATTAAGGCTTTACTAAATGTGTTAAGTCTTATCCCAGAAAAATAATAATATTGGTAGAGAAGAGGCAGGAAGGATGGTGCTTCCTGCTCCAAATGTTGCCTCTGCTGCCTGAGCAACCCCCCACCCCCACCCAGACCAAGTCTAGAGTTGGTCAACAATGGTGAGAACTATTTGTACAAGTTTGGTTAGAAATCGGCTGAGTAAGAAACTGATATCCTTTATGTTCTTTGTGGTAGTGTAACTGTGTGCCAAGCTTTCTTCGGAATTTTATGGTTATTTTGTTTCTGTCATTCTGAATGATTTCAGTTGCCCTTTTGGGTGTGTCACAAGGTTATGGAAAAAATAAACCTAACTCACAGGTGGATGGAGGAGCTCAAATGAGTTAACCAATGTTAAACTGACAAGCCTGAATCTTGCCTAAAAAGCTAAATGAATATTTGATTCCTAATTTTAGTTAATACATTTCCTTCTAATGCGAGCTTACTTTATATCTGACTGATTTTTCTACTTTTGTTACTATATCCTTCATAGTATGTTGCCTTTAGCAGAATAATAGAACAATGGATTGACATAAATGTTGCAAAGACCTTCTATCAAGATGACATGTAACTTTACATCTAGGTCACTGTTATGGTTTAGCTGTGAGGTGTTCCCCAAAAGCTCATGTGTAAGACAATGCAAGAAGGTTTAGAGGCAATATGATCGGGTTATGAGAGCCTTAACCTAATCAGTGCATTACTCTCCTGATAGGGATTGACTGGGTGGTAACTGTAGGCAGGTAGGCAGGCCTGGAGGACATGGGTCCCAGGGAGTGTGCCTTTGGGGTGTGTATTTTGCCTTTGTTGGATGGAGCTGTCTCTCTGCTTCCTGGGTACCATGTTCCCAGCTGCTTTCCTCCACCACATTCTTCCACCATGACATCCTGCCTCAGCTCAGGCCCTAAGGAATGCAGTTGGCTATCTATGGACTGAGACCTCTAGAACCAGGAGCCCCCAAATGAACTTTTTCTGCTCTAATTGTTTTTGTCAGGTCCTTTGGTCACAGCAGTGAAAAACTGATGTAAACAGCCACTCTATTATGTACTACTTTCTATCCATAAAAACTCTCTTCTGTTGACCCAATTTTTTATAACTATTTAGCCAAGTTTCAGTCTTTGTTATAGAATTCATATACAAACTCATATTAACAAACTTAATTATATCATTAAAATAATACACTATAATTGTAATCACTAAGCCTCTTGTTCACTCTGCTATTGTAATTGCTAGAGATATGAAGTTCAATGTGAGAGTGTTTATATAAACACATTTGCACATGTCCCATTTGAATCTAATATTTTTATGTGATTAAAAAGCTATAATTTGCTTTTATCAATCAGGTAAATTTATTTATTTATTTATTTATTTATTTTTAATTTTTACAGACTGCATTTTGATTCATTGTTCACAAATGGGGTACAACTTTTCATTTCTATGGTTGTGCATGATGTAGATTCATACCGTTCATGTAATTATACATGTACATAGGGTAATGATGTCTGTCTCCTTCCACCATTTTTTTCATACCCCGTCCCTTCTCCTCTCATTTCCCTCTTCATAATCTAAAGTTCCTCCATTCTTCTCTCACCCCCAACACCCTCAACCAGATTCTATATCATCCGCTTATCAGGGAAAACATTTGGTCTTTGTTTTTCTGAGATTGGCTTATTTCATTTAGCACGATAATCTCCAATTCCATCCATTTATCTGCAAATGCCATAATATTATTCTTCTTTATGGCTGAATAGTATTCCATTGTGTATATATACCACAGCTTCTTTATCCATTCATCTGTTGAAGGGCATCTAGGTTGGTTCCACAATCTAGCTATTGTGAATTGAGTTGCTATAAACATTGATGTGGCTGTGTTACTGTAGTATGCTAATTTTAAGTCCTTTGGGTATAAACCAAGAAGTGGGATAACTGGGTCAAAAGGTGAATCCATTCCAAGTTTTCTGAGGAATCTCCACACTGTTTTCCAGAGTGGCTGCACCAATTTGAAACTCTAGCAATGTAAAAGTGTGCCTTTTCCCCCACAGCCACGCCAGCATCTATTATTGTTTGTGTTCTTGATAATAGCCATTCTAATTGGAGTAAGATGAAATCTTAGAGTTGTTTTAATTTGCATTTCTCTAATTACTAGAGATGTTGAACACTTTTTCATATATATATTGATTGCCTGTACATCTTCTTCTGTAAAGTGTCTGTCCAGATCCTTGGTCCATTTATTGATTGGGTTTTTGTATTTTTGGTGTAAAGTTCTATAAGTTCTTCACAAATTTTGGAGATTAGTGCTGTATCTGAAGTGTGTGTGGAAAAAATTTTCTCCCACTCTGTAGGCTCTCTTTTTGCATTATTGATTGTATCCTTTGATGAGAAAAAGTTTTTTATTTTGAGTCCATCCCATTTATTGTAAATCAGGTAAATTTTGAAGAAAATTATGGGCCTATCATTTTCTGAAAGTTGGTTTAATTTTCAGATTTTGAGATAGTGTCTTATTCTCTCCCAGATTACCTTTCAATACTTCTTTTGGGAGTATTACTTGTTATTTTCTCAATTGTTTCAGAATACATGAAGTAAAGGCCACATGTTCATCCAAAGTATGGTGTTTTATATTATGTAAGTTATTGCATAAAGATACATGTAGAACAGAAATGCCTTTAGTACGGTGGAAGTTAAGAGTAGACCCGATGGCCTGCAGAAACCCTGTTTACTGCACATGTTTAAACATGTGGACATCTTCAACTTCCACCAAGAGAGTCTCTTATTTTTTTTTGAGATAAACTGCTGTTTTCATCCATCTGTCATCTTCCCATTTTTGAAAGGGAGATTGGATGTAAGAAAAACTATGATGTTTTGTTCTCCTAAATTGATAACATAAAGAAGTATGGCACAGGCACAATGATACAAAGCAGCTTCCCAATGTCACATTGCCAGGTCAGACATTGGACACACAACTTTAGTGGACCATTGCTAGCTGAGAAACTAGAAATGCACATTTTTATGTGAAATCTTCCAATATTTAAAGAGTATCAGTGAATTTAAAACATTTTAAATGTACCATGCTTGCTAGAATTAATTGAATAAGGCTTCCTTGCCTCCAGGTCTCTAGGTTGTGGTTATGTGGATTTTTTTATCCACCCAGAGAAATTGATAGACTACCAATCAACTCGAGACATGGTATTTTCTTCCTTTCTGGATGTTTTCCCTTTTCACTTAGCATTATTGACATTTTTGTTATTTTTATTCCTTTAAAAGGCCTAGGCATACTTGTCCTTTTATGCTCCTTTATTTTATGATTTGCCCAGTAAAATTTCTTCCAGAGTACTTTTTTTTTTTTGCAAAGTGCATTACATTTTAGTTTACTAGACTTGTATTGCAGCTCTCTCAGAATATAGTTTCTTTAAACACTTATCATCCTGATTTACTGAGGGTTACTGTTGTGGATATTGTCTGTCCATTTTATCTTTAAACTTCTCTTATGAGAAAACTCACTTGAGAGACTTCTATCAGAGGAAAAGCAATGCTTCTCTGACCCAAGGAAGATACTCAGTGTTATGATCAATTTGTGTTCTGTTTGACCATGTTTCCTCTCTGCTCTCGCCCCTGTTGCCTACTAGAAAAGTCAGAGAAAAAAGACTGATTAATATTTAGTAATCGACTCTAAGATCCATAAGACCTGCTTTTGTTTGCTTAAACTTTCTCAAGATCTCTTCTACCTTTTCAATCACTTTCTCTCCCTCTTTCTGATTTATAAATATTTTTATTAACTTTGCACTATATTATACCTAATTCTCTAAGTCTCATAAAATATTTTGCAGGAATACTTGGAAAACAAATAAATATGATTGTATATATGTACACAAATACACACATTTATCTAAAAACAGCCCTTCACAACAGTCTGTATGCTATTATGTTCTACCAAATTATGTACTAATGTTAGTAATTATAATATTTAAAAATTAAGAGTACATAATAAACATTTAGTCTATTTCTTAAAGAATCTATTTCTCCAACATTCATTGTATAGAGGGTGAATGGTTGCCCAGGTAAGTTTTCATTATTTAAGATAAGGATACTATTTTTTGAGGTAGCATATAAAAACTCCCATGAAATGGATATCCACTTTGAATTCATGTTCTTTAAAGTTCATTTTCCTTGCTTATAAGGGCTCCTAAGGGAGGCCTGATCCTGCTTTAATATACCCTATACATTGTGTAATACTGTTTCTCACATAGATACTTAATACAGGCATCTAGTGATGCTTCTCTTCATTAAGGTGAAAATAATCCAACTACTTTCATCTTATATGAGGGGGTATTGTTACTCATATTTTCACTAGGAATGTAAGTGAATCAAAAACATTGAGAATTGTAATGTTCCAGGTATTCTCTCCAGGTATCTTTTTACTAATCTTTCAACATCCTCACAAAATAGAGCATTATCCTTCTTCTATTTGATTAGAAAATGAAGACTAATTACTAAAAGTCCTGTAAGCAGTGATTCTTCCGGCTGCCAAACTCTATCCATCTGTGTTTCCCCTTTGCATGAGACCACTTTTCAGGAAGACTAACTTTAGGGATTCATCTGAATCAAATTTATGCTCACCTCTAATAAACACACCTCTGTAATAAAGTCTTACAAAGTTTAATTTTCATAAAGAAAAGATTTGGTAGATTTGTAGAAGTCAGGTCCATTTAGATCTGATAATAGTGTGATTAAGCACAGGTACATGTTTATCTCAACCAAATCCATAAAACAAACTTATTTACTTTAGAATAATTAGAGTAATTTAGAATGCAATTTTTCTTTCTTTTTTAATTTATTTTTAAAATTTTTACAGACTTCATTTTGATTCATTGTACACAAACGGGGTACAAATTTTCATTTCTATGGTTGTGCATGATGTTGATTCAAACCATTCAAGTTAACCATACATGTACATAGATCTTTCTCATAAAAGGGTTTAATTAAACTCCAAAGGCACTGAGTTTGGCTAAATAATTTTGAATATGAAACCTTAAAATTCCTTGTTGATTAAACATAAAAGTCAGAGCATTTTCCTTTGCCTTAATATAACCTGAAACCATGCTCCTGCATACAGACCCTAATTCTTCTGACAATATTATTTATGCTGTGTACAGTGAAAGAATCTGTGACTTGATAATCACCATTTGAGATTTCATAAATTTGGTTGAGAAAGTGCAATAGTAACTGAGGAGAGTGGAACAGATTCTGAATCTAACTCTGATAGGGGTATTTTAACCTAAGGACTCACTATGAAGTGATTGTACTGGGCTGGAATGAGATAGATTCTGGCTCAGACCATTAGGCCTTATCTGGGAAAAAACACCTCAGTCTTTATTATCAACAAGTTTTAAAAGTGCATTTTGATAACTCACTAGTTCACTTCAAAATAGATACAAACAGATCTGTAGAAGAGAAACCCTGCTAAAACAAGTAGGGGCACACAAGGATTTAAGATGATATCCCTAATGAAATACAGAGCTCTTGCACTGTGAGAAAATTAAGACTTGGGCCAAGAATCAAAGAGGAGCTCAACAGCCTTCAGAAGGCGTTTTTATAGTCAGGGATCAAGGAGGTTTCATCTGCTGAAGTGCTGAGGACCAGTAATGGTCTGCTAATCTATGAGGTGCTTTTATATTGTTTTCTTTGCAATTTCTGAGACTGTTAAAGCTTAAGAGTAAGAGGTCGCAGGCTGGAAATCAATGTCTCTAGATGCAAGGTGTTCCACCTTCTGTCAGTGCCATGAGATGTTCAGGAGGGCGTGGAATGCTTTTAGGGCTGCCTTAAAGGTTAAAGATGTTAAATGTTCTCAGTCACTTCATTCACATTCTATGGGAGAGCAGGATCCAAGGTCGTAGTCAGTGATTCTGTTTTTTGAATGGAGGGTAACAATTTACCTATAATGATTTGAAGACAAGGCATTTGATTCTTCTTACCAAAGTGACCTGGTGGCAGGTATAAAATTGTGTGTCTATTTATATATATCACTCAATTTGAATGTTTATTGGAGAAACCTGTGCAATTCAGGATAAACATCCAGGTTTAAAAATTGGAATTTGATCTTCATTTAAAAAGTGAAGAAAAAATGCTTGTTTCCATTTTGAATGCCATTATGCCACACTTTGCAGGGACTAATTTCTAAAACAGGAACCTAAAAAATTCACATGCAATCAACATGATGTTAGGAAATTCCTTATCTCTACTACAAAGTATACTTCTAGTTTTATAGAAACAACCTGTGAAATGATTATGTATAAATTAAAGAGTGTGCAAAATATTTTACAGTGTCTAAAATTTTTTCAATTGCATTTGTTTTGTTTATTTTTGCCATGTATGTATTTGTGCAAGTTAAATATAGTGCTGATGAAACTGTACTCTGAAGGAAAACAATTATATGATAAAGTGAAAGAAACACCTCCTTGGTTTTCAAATATCTGTGTAGCAGGAATAATCAGATGATAACTTGCCTTGGCATATTTAATATATATTAAGATTCTGTTGATTGATTAAATCATCACCATTGGTTTCAACAAGGCAATCCTCAGGGTAGTGCTGAGTGCTCTAAAAAAGCCTATTGCACATGGCTTTGAAAAGATTAGTTTAGCAGCTAGTTCCATAAAGTAAGCTTATGGACATCCCTGATGTTATCATCTCCCTTCTGTTAAAAATTCAGAAAACTGGCAAAGTAACATCTATCAATAAATGACAAGCTAAAAATGCTTAAAATTCTAGTGCAAAACAAAGCTTGAAAAATGACTGCTCTCTTTTTACTTTGAGTTTATCATCATGGACATGTCTATAAAAATCTTCTGCCTTAAAATAAATCACCACTGCCAGAAGATTCGTGATTTTTATTTGCTAATTTTTTTCCCATTTTACCTTTAAAATATCTCATAGTAGAAAGATAAAGTATCTCTGTTTTCCAAAATTTAGACTTTTTCCATATTTTAGATATACTCAAGTGTGTGTTGCCTTTTATGACCTTTTCCCTTCCATGGCTTTTGTTAAAAAAATATAAATAATTTTATCTGTCAGTTATGGTGACAATGCTTAGGTTTGACAAGTTTTCTATTTTAAATGAGACTGAGATAAAGGCAGCCAGCCATAGCCCTGGGTTCATCTGGACTCTGATGCAACAACTACAAAATGTGCACACCGCTCAGACAGGTTATTTCACTAAGTACAATATTTTGTGAGAATTCCTTGTTCACTTAAGACACTCTGAATTTATGTTTTGAGTCAATGTTGCATAGTACAGAGTAAGAGCTTTACTCTTGAACAGTTAATCTTTAAAATTCCAGCTCTCCAACAAACTCTGTGTTAGCTTCCCCAAATTCCCTACCCTTTTTAAATTCCAGGTGAAAAATCAATAAATGGATTTAATAGCTACCAAATAAAGATGTGTGTATTACATGAAACAATGCACTCAAAATTTACAGTCAAGTGCCTACAAATGTTAAGTATTCAATAAATGTTGGGTTTTTAATCTGCAATTCTTTACAATTCTCAGGGATGAAGGGGATTTTCATAGCAAATGCATGGGCACAAAAACATAAATCTACAAGTTATAGTTTTTGAGTAGCTTTACACATGAAATCTACCATGATTAAAACAATAACCAAATGATAAGTTGTTCATCTATTATACTTTGTTATCTTGAATGTTTAACTCCCTGGAAGTTCATCACTTTTCCAAAGACTCAGCAGTGGCTGAAAGAACCTTTCAGAGGAATCCAATCTCAGCCCAACTCATTAAGACAGCAGAATCTTTTTCTGAGATGAAATAGGCAAACTTCCTCACTTCAGTGTAGGTGTGTGAGCACACATGTGTGCATGTGTGAGCAGTAGGAGTGGTAGTGGAGAGCTGTGAAAAGAACTGACCCATCTTACTAGTTAAAACCTTTCAATCTATGGCTACATATTCTTAAACATGGAGCACAGTCTCCCACAATTAATCAAAAAATTCACAGATGCATCCCACTTGTCTATCTTTTAGGAAAAATAAGACATTAAAATATGTTTGCATAAAGACATGAAGATCACATGAACTCTAAACATATTAATGTAGTTCAAATATACCATCATTGGTTGATAAGTCCCATGGTTTCATGTGGATTAAAATTTGGCTCAAATTAACCAAAATAAAAATCTAAAGAGGAATGTTTCTATTACCTCCACTTACATTTTAACAGTTTATTTTTGCTTAACATATCCACACTACACATTTTTAAATCCAAGGAAGTGTCACTACATACTGTGATAAATTTATTTACAAGCATGTATGACTTTCATGCTGCAGGGAAAATGGCCCAACAGCACAGTCACCCTATCTGCTGGGTGACTGCTTTAAGCATTGGGTCAAATTGGTGATCCTGGAGATTTGCAGTAAGCCAGTTCCTTCCCTGGAAGGATGGCCAGCAAAGGATCAGTCCTGGAGAAGTTAACCACTTCCTGTCTGTAACGACCTCAGAATCTCCCAACTTCTTCCAATTAAATTGATATTCAAGTGACTTATAGTTTCCATAAATAGAGAATTTCTCTTAATATCAATAGTCCTGTTCATGGTGAAAAACTTTTTCTTAGCTTTTGTTGAAATCAGAGAAATTAAAATTATCTTCTAGTTCTCTTTATTATTTCATAGCTTTTGACTTTTGAATATCTCTTTTATGTACTGAGTCACAAAAAATGTATCAGAAAGTCATTTGATTAAGTCAAACCTAATTCCTTAGAAAAGAAGCAGTATGGTGTAGTATAGTTGAACATGGTTCTGTTGTCAGGATGCTTGGGTGCTTATATTGTAGAACCTTTTACTGTCTTTGTATCCTTACCTGTAATATGAAATTGATGATAATAAACATAATTACTTAGTGTGTGAATATACTTAGAAGGGTGCCTGGAACATACAGAGTATTTTCTCAAGGTAGTTTTATTTTTATGAATAAAATCAAAGTAGAAATGCACCCAAGAGATGAGCATTTAATGAATTTTAAACAATCTCATTTCATCTACCTAAGGTGAATTTCAATAAGGATTCAATAGGGGTGCCCCAAATTCATTCCCTGCCTCAAACCTCTCCCAAAGGTGCTATTTGCCTTGGGGCCATCATCTGGTTGTGACAGTATCCAGGGTGTTTATGACATTACAGTACCTGGCCATCATCTATGCTGGTCCTCTATGCTGACCACTTGCCCACTCTCTCTATTTCTTTCTTTTTCTTGGACCCAAACTCTTCTGTTGACCATATCTCCCTCAGTGGTTTTCAAGGGTAATTCTAGGTGTGTTTCAGCCTGCAGTAACTTTGGGGGTGTTGATGACATGGGGCATTTGCTCACTGAGGTACCACCACCACCAGCAGGTGCACCATCTCCTCTACTGGGACTGATGTCCAAATTCTAGAGTGACAGGCTTGCTTTAGCTGGGACAACATGCAGGGGTAGGACCTGCCTGAGACTGCCAGAGATCCCCAGCAGTTTTGGTGCTGGGTAGGGTGCATGGATGTGATGGAGGTGTTGCTGGTTGGTTCAGGCAGGAATGTCTGGAACCAGGGGCTAGGGTAACCACTCATTTTTTGGGTGGGTGGGGGGCAAGTACCAGGACCAACATAGATGATGGCCAGGTACTGTTGTTGGTGTGGAGCTACCCAGAGAACAAAGGACAGTGGCTATTAATAATGTGAAGATAGTTTCAATATTGGAACAATTTGCATATCAATATTTGTTGAATGAACATACTGAACTGATAAAAGTTATGTTTTGGTGGCTGTTTCCCAGATAATAGGGAAGACTCCTGAGCAACTTCTCTAGGAGTTATTTCAGCTGAAGTAGAGGACTTGCCTATTACTACCAGCATTTATTATTTATTTAATGACTTTATTAAGAGTCCACTGTTTAAGACACTCTGATAACTGCTGTGATGATTACAAAGAATACCAATGTGTGACTTTTTGTTTCCCTAGGACCTCATGTCATCTGTGACTTGATATATAGAAAGTTAAATGGCTCAGCAGCCTGTTTTTGGAATTTAAGGCAATTATATTTTTTCCTCACCTAAATTATTGAATCAGATACACATTGACACATTCACATGAACACATACAGGTGATTATTACTTATTGTAGCGGGAACATACAAGATGTTGCCATTCGGTTTGTTCTCTAGCTGGTTTCTAGGGACTGATGCCCAAATTCTAGAGTGAGAGGACTAAAATATCGTGATTAAAGCTAAAAATAATATATATCTATATAAATGACATACAACTAATGTGTCAAAGAGATATCTACAAACACGAATAATGTATATTTTAGTGCATATACATTATGCAATAAATGTTAGTTTTTAAAACTACAAAATGCTGTCCATGTCAAATCCATGCCAATTAGCTGATACATGATGCCAAGATATTCTATATTTACTGTGTTCCCAGATTGTAGAGCAGCAGCTAAAAATAGTTCATCTTCATTTTTCTTTCATTTTTTTTCATCCATTATACAAATCTATGTGTATTTATAAAAAATAATATACAAGTAAAGCTAATTTGATTTTTAAAATCAAAGTTCATTTAGGGAAAATGTGCATTTTATAATATAATCATAGTAAAATACTGACATTTGAAACTTTGACAAAATGTCATTCATATAAAAACCTATCTTATATATCTTAAGCTTGTATCTAAAAGAAAAAAATCAAGGGATATGATACAGCAACTTTAATTTTGAAGCAAATATATAATCCAATTTTAAAAAATCACAAATGAAAGCAATCAATAAAAAGAGATATCTACACTTTCATGTTTGCCCCAGCATTATTCACAGTAGTCTATATTTTTGAATCAAACTGTGCTCATCAGTAGATAAATGGGATTAAGAAAATATGGAACACACATGCACAATGGCACACTGGTTGGCCTTAAAGTGGGGGGAGTCCTATGATTTCCAACATGAATGAACTTGGAGGACATAATGCTAAGTGTGTATCTATCTTAGCACATTAAAACAAATATCACTCAATCTCACTTGTGTGTGGACGCTGAAAAAGCTGAACTCTTAAAAACAATAAAATGATGGTCATCAGAGGCGGGGTTTGAGGGAATCAGGAAGCTGTTGATGAAAGGACACAAAATTTCACCTAGTCAGAAAGAGTAAGTTCAAAAGATATGTTGCACATCATGATGACTGCAGTTAACAATATAGCAAATAACCATGTATTGTACACTCGAAAATTGTTAAGAAAGTAGATTTTAAGTGTTCTCTTTTCTTTTTTTAGTTGTATTTGGACACAGTGCTTTTATGTAGTTTTGTATGGTGCTGAGGATTGAACCCAGTACCTTACATGTGCCAGGCAAGCGCTCTACTACTGAGCCACAATCCCAGCCCTGATTTTAATTGTTCTTACTACAAAAAATGATAAGTATGTAAAGTAATAGAAGTAATGCATAGGATAAAAAACTTGATTTAGTCATTTCACAATACATGTATCAAAACATCGTGGTATATACCATAAATATATATGCTTGTCAACTTAAGAAATTAAAAAAACAAAAGAATTACTTTGCTGAAGACTTACATAAGATTTTGGAAACACAACTCAGCACTGTCAAATTCAATAGGCTTGATGCCAGGGGCTTTGGCAACCATAGGATAGAAGCTTTACCACCTGCTCATAATAGTACCCAGTTCTTTTCACTGGGCACATTTTCTCTGGCATGGCTTGAGTAGCATAGGAAACAGACAACTTTATTTAGTGTAAAGGAGAAAGAATGGCAGATCTTAATGAGAGTGGAGATATATTTTTTATGAACACATATGAGATATCTGAAAGAACTTCTAGATATTACTAAGGGAGAATTTTATCCAGGAGGAGAATTTGGTAAGAAAAGAACCAATAAACTATTAAAGGATGACTTTTGAAAAAGTTTACACAGAGCTAAATGAAGAAGTGAAACAGAAGGCAGTTCAGTGGAAAATACTCAGATTCAAGCATATTACAAGAAACTGAATCTGTAAAGTCATACCTCACAAAAAACAAAAACAAAAACAAAAACTCCAGGCCTAGAATACTTCCTTAGATAATTCTTCCCAACATTTGAGAAAATATAAGCCCAATATTTAACAACTCTTTGCAGAGAATAAATAAGAAAAAATATTCCCCAAAACATTTTATGAATATAGCATAATCTAGAAAGTAATATATGATAAGAAAATTAATTTAGGAAAGGATTAGGTAAGAAACTGTGAAGGATCTGAGATTTTACCCTACTTTGACCCACAAGTCACATATGCTGACAGAAGAACACAAGATCTACAGGTCAGAGAAACATATAATTATTACTCACAGAGAAAAAAAAAGCAGTCAGACCAGAGAAAACATTTGGTATTGATTAACCATACTCAGGCCCCACAGGAGAAACTGTGAGGTCTAGATGTGCCAAAGTTAGAGGACTCTGAGATTTTATGGGATACATCTGCCTGTTCTCTTCTGGAGACAGAATCATCACTTCCCTGGACTATAAGCAAATCTCCTCTAGGGAGAGGAAAAAGAGAGCTTATTTCTACCCTGGAACTTCTCTAAAGAGGTGCATTTCTAAATCTTTTTGGAGGAATGAACTATATCTTGAGAGGCTCTTTGCAAGGAGAACATACATTTTTCTCAACAGATGATTGTCTTCCAACAGAAAGGAAAATTATATTATATTATACATAGGAAAATTATCTTGTGAAAATAGGTGCAACAATACCAAATGAAATACATATTTCATTTGGAGCTGCAGTTGGATTGGAGATATAATCCAATGATAAACACATAATGACTAAGCTGAATATTCAGAATTTAAGGTTGGCTTAACATTTTTTAAGAAAAACAATTGATTGCTGGGCATGGTGCCGTACTCCTGTAATTCCAGCAGCTCGGGAGGCTGAGGCAGGAGGATTGCAAGTTTGAGTCAGCCTCAGCAACTTTGTGAGGCCCTAAGCAACTTGGGGAGGACCTGTCTCAACATAAAAAACAGGCTGGGGATGTAGCTCAGTGGTAAAGCACTCCTGGGTTCAATCATTGGTACCAAAAAAAAAAAAAAAACAGAAATTTCTACATCTAACTTAGATGGCATAATATGGCCTGACTTATCTTTATATTTTAACATAAAAAATTGTACAAACATGAATAAACTATTCTCAGAAGCTGGAATGAGCAACATGGTCACAAAAGAGAGAAGGGAAACATTGGAATTGCAATTATTCAAGCTCTCTTCCTGGAAATACAGAAAGAATCAGGGAGACAGATCTTAAGCAGAGGAAGATGGTGTTGAAGAGGAAGGTCAGTTGAAGGTGGTGTTGAAGAAGAAGGTCAGTTGAAGAGACAGGGATCAGAGTTTGGAGAGGCTGAGGTAGCTGGAAGTTGTATAAACATCTCTAGAGAGCTGAAAAAGAGCTCCAAAAATCTGTAGAGAAGTTTACATTAGGCTTTGCTGAATAATAGCACATGTGAGTGTAGGGTGTTAACCCAGGAGATCAGGTAAAAAAGTGAACATGTAGATGTAAGATGAACTATCACATGAGTTTACACAGAGGTGTGAGATATTTGAATTCTGATCAGCCAGAATGGAGAGTCCTCATTTGTCATCTGAGGCACTGAGTGCACACATCAAAAAGTTCATGCTTTAATAATAGAGATTAATTACCTATAAGCTAAAAGATAACCTGCATGACCTAACAAAATTTAAAAATGGATCTGAAAACAAACCTATCAGCAAGTAATTTAAATACCTTTGAGAACAAAATCCAACACATTTCAAAGGAAGATGACCAAATTCAGAGACTAATGACAAAAAACACAAAATGTCTGGTGTTCAATAAGAAATGTTCAGACACATAAGGAAGCAGGAAGTGTGATCCATAACCAGAAAAGTTAGTCAATATAAATAGAACAGGAACTGTTAATGAGTATGAATTAGAAAGTTCAAATATTAACAGCTATTATTATTGTAACCCATATGCTCAAGGATTTAAAGTAAGAATATAATGAAATCCATGGAAGTTGTAAAGAGAAACTTCTAGAGACCTTTGGTCTCTAGAATATAATGTATGGAACATTCACTAGGTGGAAATTATAGCAGATTAGACATTGAGGAAGAAAAGATCAGAGAACTTGAAGATGTAGAAACAGAAATCACCCAAATTGGGGCTGAGAGAAAAAAGAGACTAACGACACAAAACAAAAATGAAAGAAAAATAAACCCCAGTGCTTCAATAATCTGTGCATCCATGTAACTGAAACTTCATATATAGGGAGGGAAAGGAAAACTAGTTGAAAATTAATAATGAAACTTTTAAAATTTGATGAAAAGTATAAACTCACAGATCCAGAAAAGCCCAGTGAAATCCAAGAAAGAAAACATGATAAACAAAAGAAAAACCACAACACATATTATTCTCAAATTGCTGAGAAGTGGTCAACAGAACAATATAGAAAAACCAGAATTAGATCTGCACATATATAGTCAATTGATTTTTGACAAAAGTGTCAGTGTAATTCAATAAGGAAAGAATATTTTTTTTCAATAGTGGTATTGGAATAACTGAATATCCATAAAGAAAAACACCAAGCACTTTGACCCTTACCTCCCATCAGAGACAAAATTTGAAATAGAGAATAGACACAAGTGTAAAAGCTAAACCTATAAATCATTAGAAGTAGTCAAAGGACAATACTTTAATGAACATGGGGTAGGCAAAGATTTCTTAAGTCATGAAATGCATAAACTGCAAAAAAATGGATAACTAAATTTGACTTCATCAACATTAAAATCTGCTGCTTTTCTAAACTGAAGAAGCAAATTACAAACTAGAAAATATATTTACATACCCACCCCAGATAAAACACCTATATGTAAATATAAAGAACTCTTTACAACTTAATAATAGCAGAAACAACTCAGAAAATGAGAGCAAAAATATAAACAGATATATTACTAAGGAAAATCTATGAATGGTCAATAAGCACATGGAAAAAACCCTCATAATCCTTAAAATCATCAGGAAAATGTCAATAAAAGCCATACTGGAGTAGTAAAACACATCTTTCAGAAAGGTAACAAATAAAAAGGGGCAGACAATAACAACTATTGATAAGGATGTTAACCAACCAGTTCTTATATCTTGCTGGTGGGAATGTAAAAAATAACCACTTTGGGAAACTGGAAACTATGTGTGTACACATTCACTTGCTGTATGTTTTAGTCAGCTTTCTCATTGCTGTGACCAAAACAATTAGAGGAGGAAAAGTTTATTTTGAGGCTCAGTAGTTTCAGAGGTCTCAGTTCATAGATGGCCAGTTCCATTGCTCTAGGTGAGGCAGGACATGATGGCAGAAGAGTGTACTAGAACGAAAGCAGGACAGGACGTAGTACCAGGAAGGAGAGAGAGAAACTTCACTTGCCAGGGACAAAATATATACCCCAAAGGTACATCCCCAATAACTCACCTTCTCCAGCCATACCCTACCTGTATATTGGAGGATTGAAGCACTAATTGTGCTAGAGCCCTCTTAATCCAATCCTTTCACATATAAAGTTTCTTGCATTGTCTCACACATGAGATTTTGGGGGATATCTCATTTTAACTATAATGCCGTAAGAGTGGGCAATTTTCTTCCCAGATATTTACTCAAGACTGATCAAAGCGTATTTGTACACAACAATTTGTCCCATGATTATTGAAAGCATATTTATTCACAAAAACCCCACATTGGAAATAATATAAATGTTTAGCAGAAAATATTTACAGTATGCTAACTGTAACTGATAATGCACTTGTATTGTAATTATACAACAAATTACTACATATTAAGAAAAAGTCAATTGGTTTGAATAAAAACGTGGGCAAAGGGCATGAACTGAGGTGGAATGATATCCAAATAGCCAATAAACAGATAAAAAGATAGTTAATTCATCTTCATATGCTGATTCATTAATTCATTCTCAGACATTCATCCTAGACATTAATTGTCTAGGAAATGCAAATCAAAAAGAATGAAAGAAACCTAGGAACCTACCAGAATGAGTAACATTAAAAAACATCTGCCAAGAGTTGCTGAGATTGTAGAACAAGAGCTGCTCTCATATATTGTTGGTGAGAACATAAACTGGTCCATCTGTTTAGTAAAGCTGGAAGTACCTACTGAAACTGAACTCATGCATGCCGTATGCTCCTGCACTTCCACTCCTGACAGAAACACAGCATCTATACTAGAAGATGCGCATGAGAGCATTCCTAGAAACTACTCACATTGATCCAAATGGGAAAATCCCAAATGTCTGTCAACCATAGAAAGGGTAAATACATTGTGGTATGTATGTATATGTAACATATAATATATATAATACATTATATTATGTATACTTAATATATATATAATACTTTATATTCAGTCATAAAATGAACTATTGATCAATGAACTCAATAGATTGGTTAAATCTTATAAATCAGATTGAGAGAAAGAGTCATACAGGATACAGTACACAGTGCAATTTCAGTTATATAAATAGAAGTAAAGTGCAGAATAATCTGCAGTTTTATAATTCAGGATAAAGGTAAATTTGGGGAGGAGTGTTCTATAATAAGTGAAAGTTCATTCTCTGCACCGGTTGTTTTCAATCTTAAGAAAAATGAAGTCAAAGCTTTTAAAATCAACCTAATTCTCATGTGAATCCAAAATCAAACTCAATACATCAAATGGTTAAAAGGAGAGCCCTCTGATGTAGTGGAGGGGGGATCTGACAGGACCTCTCCTTGCCTTCCGCTGAGGGCTGTTTGACACTTGGTAGAACTCTTTGAAAAGAACTCCTTAGTAGGGCTGCTTGAAAGAGACCTGAAAACGACTTTAAATTCTATTTCTAAAGCCCGGATTTGATCAACCTATTCCTGTTTGAAAGTATTTGACCTCTCTCTTTGCCAACATTTACACAAATAACTTCTTAAACTTTTTTAAGGTCAAATCCTGTCCCTCATCAAACTTTATGGCTTTATCCTGTCTGTATTCCGACTTTCTTATGCCAACTCCCTGAAGGCTCAAACCATACCAAGTAACTTCCCTGTGTCAGAAAATACCGTTCACACTCCACTCTGAGCTGTTACACGAGCTGATGTCTTTGTTTGGAATCCTCTTTCCCCTTCTGGCCTATGATTAATTACTGGTAATCATTTTTTTTTTTTTTTTTTCATAATTTTGGAAATTATTATTCTGTTTATTTTTTTAATTTTTTTTTTATTGAATACAAATGGAGTACAGCTATTGTTTCACTGGTTGTACACAAGCTTTCTCAGACACTGGTACAATGAGATCTTTCCTATTCTCCCTGGTTAAGTGTCTGTCTTCTCCACTGGTCAGACACTGATCCTGTTGGACCAGGAACACATACATGCATCTTGTGTCTCCCCTTTTCTTCTATCAGTCACATCTGCTATGCTCTCTGACACATGGAATTAATCCATTCAATATTTGCTGAATGAATAATAAATGAATCAAACATTCACACATCAAAGAAAAGAAATAAAATAGGCAAACAGACTTGCTTGTATGAAGTGAATTTGATTTCTAGGCTTCCCAAGATGGCATAAAAATGTTTTGAGAAATATACTTGAGTGCATGTCACCCTATTCTTCCTGACAATAGCAGAACTTATAAAATACTCTTTCTTTCTTTCTTCTTTTATGGTGCGGGGGATTACTTAATCCAGGTTCTCTACCACTGAACTACATCCTCAGTCTGTTTATTTATTTTTTCCAAGCTAACCAGTTCTTGAAAAAGAGTTTGGCATCTTGGTGATTATGTTTAGTGGAAAGGTTGAAGAAAAATAAGATGGCATTTAGCTTATGAAGTTTAAGTTATTTGCAAATCAACTCATTTAAGAGGTAGAAAAATGCTTGGGTCATTTCTGAATATTAAGACATAGGCAGGCTTCTCTTTTGATTATCTTGTACATATTAAGAGGCAATTGTGCACAGTCTCCTATTTTTTTTTTTTTCCGCAGGATTAAATTGTTTCTTCACCCAGCTCTCAATGGGGTACACCACCATCTCCCCAGACAAAGAGCATAGATTTATTCTATGGGCTGATTTATGTATCTCTTCATATGTTTCTTCATGAATATCTACCATAGTCAGTTTCTTCCATGTCTCCCAATATCATATTTAAATGTTGATCATAATAGCATTTAATTTGCTTGGAAGCTCTTGTTTCTTTTCTCTTCTTCATATAAATTCCCCCATCCAGGCTGAACCTTGTGAAACTCAAGGTCCTCTATGGTGTTATTAGTTTGTTTCTAGTCCTTGTCCTCCACTGTATTTCAAACCCCATGCCCTACCTCCCCGCCCCTTTTTTTTATTTTTGAGACAGAGACTTGCTAAAGTCTCCCAAACTGGCCTCAAATTTGTGATCCTCCTGCCTCAGCCTCCTGAGTAGCTGGGATTATAGTTGTGTGCCACTATGCCTGGCTAATATTCTTTAATGTTATAATTTTTTTGTAATGTTGATTTGCCACCACAATTTTCCTAACCAAAGTAATATACTTTTCTATTGTTAAGCATAGACCTAAGGTAAGAGAATAATCCTAGCCCAACAAAAGATCTGCCCACTCAGAGATGTTTATGTATGTTTATTTCAAAACAGAAATAGTGCCTCTTTAAGGGAACTCCAATTCTGAACCTCTGCCCAGAATGTAAAACTCAAAGAAAATGCTCCCTTTATTTTATTTTATTTATTTTGTTTTATTTTTAGAACCGGGGATTGAACTCAGGGACACTCGGCCACTGAGCCACCTCCCCAGCCCTATTTTGTATTTTATTTAGAGACAGGATCTCACTGAGTTGCTCATGGCCTCACGAAGTTGCTGAGGCTGGCTTTGAACTCTTGATCCTCCTGACTCAGCCTCCCGTCACTTGGATTACAGGCATGTGCCACCACACCTGGTGCTCCCATAATTTTAGATTTTAGTCTTACTTTTTGAGGTTTAAATTCCACTATAATCTCTCTTCTGGTGTATTAATCTTTACCACTTAGAGGGGCACTTTGCCTTATTACTTGACTGTAGAGATTAATCCTTAACAGCAGGTTTGTGGTTGGTAGCCTTCTTAGAAGCTGTATTTTGGGAGGAGCTTCAACAATAAATATTTGTATTTTTTTTGTTTTGTTTCATTTTGTTCAATGACCCCAGCATTGAGCACAGTGGATGATATCAAGTACTCATTTATTATTTAGAAGGCAGACTCTTAGAGGGCAGGGTCCTGGAATCTTGACAGTCTTCTGAAATATCCTGTGATTATGAAAGGACAATGATAAACATCATTTAAGTTCTTATGTTTCAAAAAGTTTTATGTTGTAAAAATCTGGAAACCACCTGAAATGCTTTTCATCTTTCAGCCTGTAATTAAAAAAATATGCTGACATATTATTAATACTCCACTTATTTTATGAACACAATACACAACAAGATGCTATGGAGCTTAATCAATACTTGCTAGTAGCTGGTGCTGATGGTAGCAACACTTTTTCTCTGATCTGAGTATAAACACTATCATATTCCTTCTCTTTAATACTTAAATTTCTCAGTTTTATATACATATATTTTCATAGGTCATAGAAAAACAATGATAGAAAAGAAGAAAAAATAGGACTCGATCTTGAATCATAGCTCTGGAAGGACTCTACGAGTCCAATGTCTTTTTTGTAGATAAGGAGAGCAGTATCCCAAGACATCAAGTGACATGCCTCAGGTTACAGCTTGAAGAAACGTTTCTAGAAAACCTAATCAGGTCACAGGGCTCTCAATTTCTCTTCCTCTTTTACCTACTTTTGAATGTTTATATTGGGTCAAGTCATGACTTGTAAGCATTTTTATTTTAGTTTGGATTATAGAAAATTTTATAGCATCCAACTTATCCCCTAGCCATGGAGGGCCACGTAGGTGACCCTTGGGATGAAGTCTTATATGACTGTACACAGTTTCCATCTCAGTTTTCATGAAAATGGTCTCAGCTTAGGGCAGCTTTTTGTGGGAGCACAGAACGGGGAGTTTAGCTTTTTTATTTTTTTGGTGGCTCTAGTGAGGTATCAAGGAAATAAACTGCAAATATGTAAAGCACACATTTCGATGGATTTTAATATATTTATACACCTGTGAAACCATCATCGGGATCAAGATGAAGAGCATCTCCACCATGACCAGAAGTTTCCTCTGCCCCTTGGGAATCCCTTCCTTTGCCCCATCATCCCACTTTCTCTCCTGCCTTTGTTCTCAGGTAAACACTATATTGCCTTCTGTCATATATAGTAATTTGAATTGTCTAGTATTTCAACTAACTCATTTTATTTAATATTATATTTATATCTAATATGATTATAAGCATAGTCTACAAAGAATAGGCATAAAAAGTGTGCATGATGAGAGAAGTCCCACAAATGCTTACCATATTGGCTTAAAAACAAGTGTGAATTAAATATAAACTAGGTAGAATGCTATTGGTGAATAAAGTAGAAAATAAACTAAAGCTGTTAAATTTGAAGCATAAAGGCTCCAAATCGAAATTGAAATTTGTGATTAAGATGCTCCCCTTTAAACTTAAGAGTGTCACCTGATGTATATGAGTAACCAGATTTTATTTTCTCTCCCTTTGTTCTTTCTTCCTACTTCCTCCATCCCTGTGCTCATGCTCTCTATTTGATTTTAGGCTGAGTTTGAAGGCTCAGATGTAGAGCCTGACAGCATTTGTAGAAACTCTGTCTGTTGGTGTGCAAGAACCATGGTGTCAGTTCTATTTGTTCAGTGTCCCATGAATAATGCCTGATTTCTTATGGACACATATAGGAGCGTGTGTGAGCACACCTGTGCACACACACACATGCACATCTTCAGAGGAATGGGTTTTTTGACACTAATTTTGAAAGATTAATAATAATGGGAGAGATTCATTTTGAATAGTCTAATACCTTTTCTATGGCAATTCAATAGAAAGCCAATTTGGAAACAATGGCATTGATTTTAAAAGAGAAGAATACAAATTCTGCATCATGCTTCTTTATTACTACAAAAGTGATAGGGAATTTATCTTGCTACTCTTTTTCTATCTTTATCATCTTTCTCTGTATCTAAACTTTAAAACTTTAATTACTAAACTCAGTTTTGATATTAAAATACTTTGAAAGTAGGTATGTAAAGCTATGTAGCTTGACCACTGCTCTTTTGTCCACCCTGGGTGGTTAAAGCTTTAAACACCTCAGTTGTCTTGGGGAGCCATCAAGGGCCATTAAACAGCTATATTATGCCATAAAGCCATATTTCTGGCAGCATTTGACCCATGTCATCAGGTTCTTCCTTGCACATCTTCTAAAATAACAGTCCGACAGCTTTATATACCCATGTGTAGCATGGTAATGTGATCTCAGGCAGGTCGCAGGCATCGTGTTCAGCTCAGATACGTTGACCTGTGGTCAAACAATGGGGAATATGTCAGTCACAGAATTCGTTTCCAATTCGCAAACTTTCCTCTGAACTGTGATGTACTCTGACATATGTCTCTTTTGTGTAAATCTTCAGCTAAAATCATAAATTTTGAGCAAAAGACATGGGTAAAGGCATTTTTGAGTCCTGTTTTTCTTCTCTTAATGTGTATACCCCAATTAACTGCCAGTCAAACTCATGGAATTTATCTCATGCATATCTTTGGAAATGCTTTGCGGTCATTAGAGTCAAACAAAATAGGTGACAAATAGAACAGGAAAGTGATTACTAAGGAAAACACAGTAGGTATTTGGATGATGCACCTTGAAGGAGAGGTAGGAATGGAGAGGTCAAGCAGC
The DNA here is from genome assembly GCA_020662805.1 of Glaucomys volans. Taxonomy (NCBI): domain Eukaryota; kingdom Metazoa; phylum Chordata; class Mammalia; order Rodentia; family Sciuridae; genus Glaucomys; species Glaucomys volans. The sequence continues at coordinate 304,215 of JAJEJO010003309.1, read as the reverse complement.
TAGGTTGTGTTGGGTAAAGGAGTTTACGTTTGATATGGAAGACAAGATTCTAGAAAAGAATAGACACTTGACAAAAAGCAATATTCTTTAAAGATGAATAAAGTAGTGGGCCACAGAAGAGCCTGAAGTAGGGGATGATTAGAGGTGATACACTCTAACTGTATTAACCTCTCATGATATGAGCGCTATTGAGTTCAGAAAAAAGTCTGCGTTGGATAAAATAGAAAAAGGCAAGCTCCTGGGGAATGCTATTTGATGAATCATTAGCATTTGGTTATGATATCAAGTTCAAGAAGCCAGTCACACAACAACAAATACTGTATTATTTCATTTATATGACACGTTCAGAAGAAGCAAATGTGAAGAGACAGAAAGAGGATTAATGGCTGCCTTGTGAAAAAGTGGTTCAGAAGAAGCTGGAGTGACTGCTCCTGGGGTTGAGGACAATGTTCTAATATTAGTTGGAGAAATGGTTGCACAACTCTGTGAACTTAGTAGAAAACACTGAGCTGTGTGTTTCGAATGGGTGAACTGTAAGTTTAAATGGGTGAAGTATATGGTATATGAATAATATAACAATAAAAGTATTTAAAAAATCTTAAAGAAGAATTTGGATTTGGACTGTAATTGGGTAAAAGAAGGGACAGTAGAAGTTGTCCACAATTAGGTGGATCAGAATGCAAAGTTACAAATCTTTTTACTTAAATTATATTTTAATGAGAGACTAAATAATATTAATTCATATTTACAAGTAGAGGATGCTAACATCCAGAAAGTTATGAGGATGTTAATAATTATGGAAAAAGGTCATTGGGATTGGAGATAGTGATAGGAGAGAGTGATAGGATAGAGATAGGAGATAGTTATGGCTGGAGAGCATGAATAGGGTCCACCATCCTCTCCCCACCAAAAGCCTTGGGATATATTTAAAAACTAGGTGAAGAGTACTGTGGGAAGTCTTTCTTATTTAGCAGAATTAGACTAGGTTGAGCCATGTGACGCAGAGGCTGGCTTCTAGGAACTGCCAGGAGGCAAGTGGTGGTGCATGGGAGTGGTTCCCTGTCTCCTTCTGGAATTATCCCTTAAGAGAATGGCTCCCCTAACTGCACACTACTGCTCATTCTTCTGTCCATCACAGAAGAAGCTCCTCCCAGTCTTCTCCCCTTTACCTGTGTGTCAATAAATAAAAGAGTGTTGGGCTACTCCAAGTCGATGTTGTAAGAGACCAGAACTGGTATGGCCAGACCTGTCACTCCCCCTCTCATTGAATCTTGTGTTTATTGAGTAGATAAGTTTTTTGGGTAATTGAGTGAAAACCACCAACATCCTCCTCCGGTGGTTAACCCTTCTCTCCTGCAAGCAGGATGTGGCAGAGAGGACCCTCACAAAGTATGTCCATGCTTTTAAATTATATCTATGTCCATGAGTATGGGGAGCTAGCTGGAGCCAGGTCAGAAGTTTTTGGTAGACACTTACCTAGCTGAATGTAATCATAAGTAGACTCAAAGGGCTTTGATTCTGCCTTACTGGAGAAGTGTTGGAGAAATACCATGGTAAAGTCTAATTCTGATAGTACACATTTTTGTACTCTTTGCCAGGTACTGCTCTAAGACCTTTGCATATTTTCATTTGATCATCATAAGAATTCTGAGATAGGTGTTCTTACTACCTCACATATTATAGCTGAGGATTCTGAGAATCAGAGAAGCTAAGTAAATTTATTTAATAGAATTGATGAATATTAGATCATAATTAAAACGTCAGCATCTGACTTCAAGATCTCCTGGCCATTATGTTAAACCTCATGCCTAATTGTTTGTTGAATTCATCTGTACATACATACATATATACATATTTGTATGCATATTAATCAATGAAGGTTACTCAAAGCTTTCCCAACAAGTACCAAAGATATACTGAATTCCTGGACCCCTTTTAAAGTCAGAATGTGAGAGACAGTGAGATATAATTGTATCACACTTGCATAATATTGGCATCTGCCCTTAAGTTTGCTCCTAGAAAATGTGTTCCACTTGCACTGGCATGGCACACTACTTCCATGTCTTGACCTTGGTCTATCTGTATCCTGGGCTCAGTACATGTGTTGTCAAGGAGCTGGTATACAAAACATCCTGGCTGAGGCATTGGGCATCCATAGCCTCTTATGGCAGGAGTTCTTATCTCACAAACCTCTAGAACTGCCTTCCTGGTTTCCTAGTATTTCTAATTTCTGGATAGACTAAATTCTTGACATGCAAAGTGCAGTAATGAGCTACGGGTATAGGGGTTACCTCGGGTCGTATTGAATTAGAATGTGCATTTCAGTAAGATTTCTGGGTAACATGGAAGCACATTCAAGTTTGGGAAGCACTGTTATAAATGGTTTTACCTTTTATCTGCTGACATTTCTGGGTGATTTTCCTGATTTCAAATGTAGTTTCTAGTGTACTGCCTAAGTGTTGTTTCTGGCTCCTGTCATCTATTAATTTGTGGGTAGATATCTATCTGGTTTTTCAAATACATCTCAGTCCAGACTTCTAACATTTGCATATTTCTCAATTTTTCCATTCTTACTTTCTTGTTCTGTCTCCTCCACGACCTTCCCCTACTCATGCCCTTAGAACTAAAGAAATAATAATTTTACGACATTTTTTTCCTCATATAAATATCACAACATGAAGATATGTCACCAAAGGAATAAAATTGACACAGGCAGAAATTCCTATCAATTATTCAGACTTATGATTTTTAGATGTTTTTCATTATTGTATACCAACAGAGTCCTCCCAACACCCTCCATTCCTGCCAAATTTGCAATATGTGGGTTATTCATGGAAAGAGATCTTGGTAAGAGTTATTATTTTATCATTACATTAGGCGAGAAGACAATTACTCACCACTGTTCGGTGTGTAATGACTAAGGAATGCCTTTGTTTGATTTTTCTCAAAAATGTAAAAGGGCTCAGTTGACTGTTTTCATTTTTTTGTTACTTTTAGGCTTCCTATGGTGTGTGGGATATTTATTCAATTTGAGTTTGAGTCATCCAGGGGGATTTCCTGTGTAATAACTTGTACATGTATAATTTCAAAGAAGAGCAGAGAGAAGTGTTTATAGACATCCACCCACACCCCTTTCCCTACAGAGTGTGCTTTGCAAGTGTTGCCGAGTCTTCTTTGAAGATCTAACAGGGAATGTCTAAAAAAAGGAAGCTTTTTTTTTTTCTAGATAGGTTCATAGAAAAGTTTTACCTACTAAAATTAGAAAACTGCACAAGACTAGACTAGGTATTGAGAAAAATCATGATGCACCATTTTTTTTTAACTTGTGAATTAAGAATTTGAAAATTAAGTGATAGAATTATGAAAAACAAGGAGTGATTATTTATGCTGTAATTATCCTATTGGTATAATTATTACTATTCTATTCTTTAGTTATTTTTCACAGGCCCGAATTGAAGAGTGTACACAAAGCCTCTGTCTGAGGTATTTCCATGTCTCATTATTGGGCATTTGTAAAGATTCTACTCTCCAAAGGACAACCTGTACCTGGGGAGCAGAAACATACAGAATTTAAACTTCCAAGAAAATTAGTGGTCCGTTTTGTGACATTTTGAAAGCAGCTTTATTAAAGTTGATCTCCAAAGGCAAGTAATGACAATGGGAAACACATGCTCATCTTTCCAGGTGACTGACTTCAAGCTAGCATTCTGTTTGTTTGTTTTCATGATATTCTAGGACTCTAAGACTTGTTATCACAATGTGACCAAAGAGCTCTAGTTCTTTGATTTCATTTCCAGTTCCTGATTTGATTATAGTTTTCTTCACCATTTCCAGTGATTTGTAGAGAAATTGATTGTCTGGAAATCCATATTGAATTTTGCAAACTGCTAGGCTATTTACTAATATGAAAAGACGTAACTTCTGATTATACTGTGTGGATTTGCCATTGAGGCAAAAATTAATTTTAAACCCTTTTTAGGGACAATATGAGGAATGGAGTAATTTTAAAAAGTGTAATAGGAAGAGGTTTCACACTTCCAATCTCAGAACATAGAAGTAGTCAGGGGAAAGGGCAATCTAAGATTGAATCATTTCAAAATCTCATAAAGTTAGAACAAAAGGACTGAGGAGGTTGTGCTTTTGTCAGTAACATGTGTCAGGAATCTACAGCATGGGGTGAGGGTTGAGGCTCAGTGGTAGAGTGCTTGCCTAGCACATGTGAGGCCCTGGGTTTGATCCTCAGCACCACATTAAAAATAAATAAATAAATAAAATAAGGGTAAAAAAAATAGAGAATCTACAAAATGGCACGTGCTTTCCTTGATACATTCCCTTTTTCTGGTGGTACAGACCTTGCTTGATTTATGCTTTGATCCTTGTTCATATACTTTTTTGTATTTCATAACCAACCTATGCAAATCTAATCTATGCTTTTGAGACCCAACACTATGTGTTATACTACTCTGTGATTGTGTTCTTCTTTTTTCATGAGGTTAACTCTGGGTCAGTCCTGAGTAAGCTCAAACTCTCACAAATTTTTTGAACTGTAAGTCCACACAGGACTACCTAGTCCAAAGACTCATTTTATAGTTGAAAGAACAGAAGCGACAGAAGATTACATACTCCACAGCCCATCTAGGAGCAAGATCTGTACTGTTAATGCTGTTTACACCTTCTACTCTATATTACTTAGCATCCAGATAAATAATACTTTACATTACTTATTGATTTTAAATTGTGCTTTTTTCTTTTCTCCCAAACTGGAAGCTTCTTGAAAATAGAAAGAAATATGTTCTCTCTCCAAAAAGATTAGCATAGTGGTTACCACATAGCATAATTAATAATATCTGCAATCAAGGGAAGTTCTGTAGATTAGCTTGCAATTACCCCAATAATGCCATATAACAATGTACTCCAAAATTTGGTGGTTTAAAGAGGCTATTGTTTATTATCATTTACCTGTTTATGAGTGGATTGTGAATTGACTGACTTATATTGTGCTTTGTTGGTGTCTAAGTTCATTTTTTGTTGTGATCATAAAATACCTGAGGATGGATTATTTGTAAAGAAAAGAGGTTTATTCAACCCCCAGTTCTGAAGGGCCAAGAGCATGGCAGCAGCAATGGTTTCTAATCAGGGCCTCATACCAGGTAGCTTCACATAGCACATGCAAGAGAGAGAAGTAATATTGTGAGTGGAGAAGAAACCAATTGGTGAGGGGCCAGGCTTGCTCTTTCATTAACTAATTAATTAATATTTGTTATAATTAACAAATAATAATTTGTGCTGGAGATTGAACCCAGGCCCTTTTGTAAGGAAGGCAAGCACTTTACCCCTAAGTTATACCTCCAGGCTTGCAATGTAATAGTAACTCGTTCATGGAAACTAATTCACTTCTGTGAGACAAACTCTACAAGACCACCATTATTCCCTTCATCAGGGTAGTTCTGGCCTAATCACCTTCCACCAGTTTCTACCTGTTAAATTTCCTACTGACTTTCAATACAATGACCCAGGGACTAAAATTCCAGAACCTGAACCCTTGGGGACAAATCATGCCCAAACCATAGCAGCCAGTTCTACTGAAAACAGTGGTTTCACTGGGGCTTCACGTCCCTCTGAGGTTTGGACTCAGGATTGTTCCAGATTTATTCTAAGGTCCATGTTAAAGGAACAGGGAAGCTAATCTTTTGTGATGACAGAGGTGGAAGAAGGCATGTTTAACTGCCTTTGCACATTTCCAGTCTGTTAAGATCCTGTCTTAGTCTGCTTTTCATTACTGTAATAAACACCTGAGAAAAATAATTTAGAGGAGGATCGATTTGTTTTGGTTCACAGTTTCAGATGTTTCATTTGGTGGTCAGTTAGCTCCATTGCTTTGGGCCTTAAGTGAGGTAGAACATCATGGCAGAAGGGTGTTGTGGTGGACAGCTAAATAACCCAAGACAGCCAGGAAGAAGAGAGATAGAGAGCGAGAGCAAGAGCGAGAGAGAGAAAAGGGAAAATGGGAGATGGGAGAATAGGACCAGAGACAAGAAGTTCCCTTCCAGAGCACACCCTCAGTGATCTACTTCCTCCAACCATGCCCCACTGCTGACAGTTTCCACTACCTTCCAGTAGTCCATGTCCATTCAGTTGTTAATAGATTAATCCACTGATGAGGTCAGAGCACTCATGATCCAATCATTTATTCCTAAAGCCCCACTTCTGAACATAGCTGCCTTGGAGACCAAGCCTTCAACACATGAGTTTTTGAAGGACACTTCGTATTCAAACCATAACATATTCCATTAGCCAAAGCAAGTCTTAGGCCAAAGTGAAACAGTGAGATGTTCTTCTGGTCTGCCTTTAGGCTAAAACAAGTCTCATGGGAAGACAAATGGAATACATGCTGAATAATAATTTACCACCACCATGAGGGCATTTCCGTTGTTGCAAAGACTCTCTCCACCTGGTAGATGGACTCTCTCCAATCTGGTAGATTCTTGAGAAAGAAAAGAAAGAATTGAAACATCACACCATTGCCAGTTGTTACCCTTATTTTTTGGGTGAGCTTAAAGCTCTTCTATTGCCTAGAATTTGCTGTACTAAATAGTCTGGCCAATACCTTTTTTCCTTGTTCCTATTGGTTTTCTGGTCTTGAAGGCAATGATATTTTGGTTGCAAGTATTCAAAATCCACACAGAACATACAAATAAAGCAGATTAATTAGTAGCCTGACTGTGTTAGCTTGTTTGGGCTGTTTTGACAAAGCACCATAAACCAAGTGATTTAAATAGCATAAATTTACTGACCCATAAGACGCTAGAAGCCCTGAGTCAAGGTGTTGGCAAGGTAAGTTCTTTCTAGGGGCTGTGAGGGAAGGATCTGTTCCCTGTCCTTCCACCTGACTTCTAGATGGTCATCTTCACATTCACATGGTGCACTCTCTGGATGCATGTGTCTCCAGATCTCCCCTTTTCACAAGGACCCCAGTCCTGTTCACTCTAATGATCTCATTTTAACATGTGGTTACCTCTGTGAAGATGCTACCTACAAATAAAGTCACATTACAAGAATAATTAGGAATTAATCTAATCAGGGATTAGATTTCAACAGAAGAATTTGGGCAGGTGACAAAATCCAACCTATTGTGTTGAATTTAGGGACACTGGTAATTTGCCCAGGACAACACAGTTTATGCTTATTTCCCTGAAGTAATGATTAGTAGTGTCCCTTTTCAATGTCAATAAGACACCTGCTTGAGTGAGAAATTATGCAATTGTGTGATCCCTCTCATTAGGAGGATATCAGGGTATCTCACTAAACACAGAGGCCTCCAGGTGAGATTGTGATCAGAACCTGGAAGTAACCTGACAACAGAGCAGAGAGTCTGTACTCTGTAGTTATACTATTTCTTCTTTTATATAAATGCTCTTATTAACTAGAACACAAATTTTCACAAAACTATGTAATTTCTACCAACATGGTACTTTATGTTTTTAAGAGTTTAAGAATAATAGGTTTCAAATTGTTTCTAAAATGTTCATGTGTATATATACATATATATTATTGCATATACATACAATATACAAAATACATACATTATATAGAAGCATGTAATAGGCATGTTTATATATTATATACAAATATACCATGTACACATTCACACACAAATATATACATTAGTATATCTTTAAATTTATGTAGTATTTCCCTTTAAAGTGTTATTCTCTTGTATCCATCCATGGTCTTAACTATTGGAGGATTTTATTTATTTTTTAGTTATTTGTTTAGTTATTTATTGATTTAGGCACTGGATTGAATCAGGGGTGCTTTACCATTGAGCTCCATCACCAGTGTTTTTAATTTTATATTCTGAGATGAGGTCTTGGTAAGTAGGTGAGGCTGTCCTTGAATTTATGATCCTCCTGCCTCAGCCTCCTGAGTCTCTGAGATTACCGGTGTGTGCCATTGCATCTGGTTTATAGAGGCTTATTGTAGATGATGAGAAAGTAAAGAAATTAATGTGTAAAACATAATAGAAGTGGAGGACACAAACGCCCTGTTTAGTCAAATGCTCTTAGACCTTCAGATTTCCTGGTCTAGCTAAGTTGTCATCACTTTGAGCAAACCAAGGTCTTCTTAGTCTTTAATTGTCAAAAGGAAATTATAGAAGTTTCAACAAAAAAAGAAAGAAAGAAAGAAAAAGCAGATAAGGAGGTTTTCCTTAACTTGAAAAACAAATGAAGAAGAGATAAGAGGCTTTTAGGAGAGATAACCTGCTGTCAGGTTGAGGGGACCTACAAAATAACAGGGAGGGAGGTGGTTAGGGCCTGTGGGCCTAATGCACAGGGTAAATGCCTCCTTGAAACCAAGCACAGAAGATGTGAAGATATAGATAAATCCAGGAGCCCAGAAAACAGGCTTTACGGGTAGGCTCTTCTGGATTCTGTCCTTAGAGGCATTTGTGATGGGATTGGGGAATGATTCTAGGGTTCCTGCCTCCTTGTTTGGCAGACATCTGCCATGAAAGTGAGTACAACTAGTGCAAACTCCCACAGACTGGTGGAAAGGAAAGTGGGATATAAAATAGGGGTCAGTGTTGCATCGATTGAGGAATCATATCAGTATTTGTGTGTCTTTCATATCTAAAGAGCTGTCTGTAGACACTGAGGGGAAGGAGGCATGGGGACCAGGTGAGTCTCAGGGCTTGGAGGATTCTTTTATACCAATATTTTTGTGATAGTGGCTTTGTTTTTGTGTTTTTGAAACTGAGGATTGAACCCAGGGCCTGCAGCGTGCTAAGCAAGCACTCCACCGCTGAGCTAACACATTTTATTTTGAGATAGTCCCATTAAGATTCCCAGCCTGGTCTTGAACTGGCGACCTTCCTGCCTCAGCCTGCCAAGTCAGTGGGATTACAGGTGTGCGCACAGATAGTGGTCTTTAGTACAATTTAATTTAATCTGATATTTTAAAGCCACACACTTAAATGCATATGCTACCTTGGTAGGAAAATAGAATATATGTTGGAAAGGATAAAAATATGTCTTTATTTCTACTATTGATTATTTGTTTTCCTCACTTTATGGCAGTATTGCTAAAATAAATATAATCCTCATGTTTTCTGTAAACCAGATTCCTTTGTGAAGTTTCAAATTCTCTCAGTGTTGCTGCACCCTTTTCCTACAGCAGCAGCACCAGACCTGCCTTCCTGCTTATCTTTTAATCACCCTAGTCTTGGTTGTCAATCAAATCTGCTGCTTTGTCTTTGTATGTGACACTGTTAAAGATCCTATCTCCCTTTCCATCCACACTTTTTCCACCTCTGTTCACATGTCAGTCACTTCTCAGCTGCACCATGGCGATGGTCCCTTAGCTGGGCCTTTTGCCTACACACTTTTATTCCCCTCAATCTATTCTAAGAATATTACCTTAGGAAATTAAAATCTTAAACAAAAGAAAAACCTTGGACATGACCTGTCTGTTCAGACACCCTCTGTATTACTAGTGGAATTAATGTCAGGTTCTTAAGCCACAACCACAAATTTCTATAATCTTAGTTTCCTCTCTACTTTCTGTTTTCTGTTTCATGTTTTTTTTTTTTTCAGATAAAAAGTACTAGTTTGTAATATTCCTTCTTTTAGTTTCCCTTTAAAATGACATACTTTGTTATGGTTTTTGTCTTATTAAAACATCTTAGATAAGATCTTTAATTCAAAAATTACTAATGAAGACAAAGAAATGGATGTTTACGGTTAGATGTACCTATTGTCCCAGCTACTTGGGAGGCTGCAATGGCCGGAATCACCTGAATCGTGAGCAATACAGCAATACCCCACCTCAAAACAAGAAACAAAAAACAAAAACAAAACGCACACACAACAACCACATCAAAACCCCCAAATAATCTGCAATCTGGTACAGTCACTTGCTGACATTGGCTACTTCATATCAGATTTTAAAGATAATATAAATTGCTAACAAAATTTTCCAACACCTGGTTGTAGAGTGGTAATTTTCGATAGGCACATTTACAACGCAGGGATTTTCTTGAGCCCACACTATTTTTCCACTTATTTATTTATTTATTTATTTATTTTTTTGTACCAGGAATAGAACTCCGGCACTAGACCACAGAGCCACATCCCCAGCCCTATTTTGTATTTTATTTAGAGACAGGGTCTCACTGAGTTGCTTAGCACCTTGCTTTGTGCTGAGGCTGTCTTTGAACTCCAGATCCTCCTGCCTCAGCCTCCGGAGCTGCTGGGATTACAGGCATACACCACTGCACCTGGCTCCCCTTGGTTTTGATAATGATATTGTTCAGAAAATTTGCACCACGGGCAGGCACCCATCAAGGGTTAAGGAGGAGACGGGTTGCTGTGCTCTTGCTTTGTCTTCTCTGTGCTGTCCTGATCATTCCCTACTGCACCGTCATGATTATTGACAACAGGTGGGACCCATGGCTAGCAGGACACGGGGGAATTTTTGCCTAAGAGATCAGCCTTTAGCTTGGTTTCATCATGTATGACATTGAGATTTAAAATGTCTTTTGGCCCAATGCCCAAAGTATCCTTTTAATCTCAGGTAGTTTGTTCCTGGAAAAAGAGCTTCTGAAACTTATTTTTTTTAAGTATGCAAAGAACTATAGAGTGATTCATACATTTGTGTGAGTGCAGGCCTTTAGAGATGCACACTAGATGAACTACATGCCCCTCCCCTCAATAATAAGTAAAACAAGAAAAAACACAGCCTGGATCATTGCAAAAATGACTCAGAAAAATAAATCAATACGAATGCCAAACCTTGTTACAACATGCAGCAAAATGAGATGACTATAATATTTCAAAGAATAAAGGTAAGAAAACCCAGTAACTTCTAGAGAAACTTTACACACCATTAGAAAGGGCTGTTCCAAATGAGAAAGCTCAAATAATTAACAAAGGTATCTCAGTAATTAGATTTTGATATTAATAGCTAAATCTATTGCCTTTTCTTGAAAATCTCTTACTTTGCTTCCTACCTGCCTTTCTTCTTACTTTTTTTCTCCCCCTGTAGGTATCTTGGTCTATAATCCACTTCTTTCTTCTATCCCTAATGAGATCTGTATTTTACAGTTGCTGGGTTTAGGGATTTATCCTTTTTTAATCTGAAAGATGAATGAAGCTTTTAATATTTTTATTTTTGAATAATTTGAATTCACATTGAATTTAATGATTGTTTTTTCCAATGGAAGGAATAAACAGCAACAATGAATAAAATATAAAGAGATTTTACAAAAAGTAGGAACAATGTAGAGGAAAATGAAGGAGGGTGGGTTGAAAGAAGAAAGGGAGGGCTGGGGATGTAGCTCAGTTGGTAGAGTGCTTGCCTCATATGCATGAGGCCCTGGGTTCAATCCCCACCACCACCAAAAAAAAAAAAAAAAAAAAGAGAGAAATGAAAAGTCTATGAAATGCACAGGATGGGAAGGAAGGTTTAGGTGGTGATAGGACAATAGGAAATACAGATTAAAGTGGGTAAAATCTATTAATAAGATTAGAGGTGATTCTAGCTCAAATAATTGGAATGTTTGATTTAACCTTTAGATCCAACTTTTAGTTCTTTCTGATTTACCACCTTTTACATAATGTGGAGTTAATTAAAATGCAGTGTTACTGAAAAAGAAACACATTTAAATGAAGTCTCTTAATTATTGACACCTTTGGTTATTTAGACATTAATGCTGAGAAGCTTTAGAACACAGAGTGAAAATTTTCTCCCACTATAATATGCTTCTGCTGATTTTAGTTAGCATGTTGAAAACAGAACTTTTGAAGTTTGATAGCTCAGTGAAGTTTCAATAACACAAGTGTCATTTAAATCATCTTTTTATACTTAAAATATCTTCTTTTAAGAAGTAGCATAATTTTAATAGTATGCCTACTTTTTTCAGAATCTTTTTAGATTACTTTACTGAAATGTAATTGACACATAATTACCCACATATTTAATGTGTACTGTGATACGTTTTGATGTTTTCCTATTAAATATATAAATATGTGTGTATTTGTACATATTTCACATCAGAGAATGTAAATAATCCTCACAGCCATGCTCATCAACATAGCCATCATTGCTAAGTTTCCTGGGCCCTTTTGCAGTCCCTCCCTCTGACCTCTCTCCAGCTCTTTCAGGCATCTACCATCTTTGAGGCATCTCTGATTATTATATGTTAGTTTATCTTTCCTATAATTTTACATTTATTGAAGCAAACACTATGTACTTTTTAAAATGTCTGACTTTCTTTCACTCAGCTTCATTATTTTGAGATATATCTGTGTTGTAGTGTATTTAATAGTTCATTCCTTTTTATTGCTGAATAGTATTCCATTCTAGGGATCTCTATCTATCTATCTATCTATCATCTATCTCATCCATTCTAGGGAGATTTGATAATTAAGATATACACATATATTTTCATGTTATAAGCCTCACACATTTTATTTTTGGAAGTAGTAAATTATCTTCTAAAATATTTAAATAGTGATGGATCATGAGAACTCTGGTCTCCAATGTATTCATCCATGATGGCTTCATAATTGAATGGACTATTGGGAGATGGTGGAAACTGTAGGAGGAAGTTGGAGGAAGTAGATGAATGGTGGCGGGTTTGGGACAGGCTCTGGCCTCTTCTCTTTTTCTATTTTTCTCTCTCTGTCTCTCTCTCTCTCTCTTTACTTCCTAGCTGCCATGAAATGAGCAGCTCTGCCATGCCCTTCTGCCATGATGTTCTTCCTCACCATAGACCCAGAAAACATAAGATAAAAGGTTTAAAATTTATCTTATAGCTCCCATTCCTAGTGCTCTTCATTACTTTGCATAGATATAGTGCTTTTCTTATTTCCTCAATAGGTTTGGATGTATGAGACTTGCACAGCAAGTATAGAGACTTGCACAGCAATTAGGTCTAATTATCCCCACTGCTGAGCCAGGACCCTTCTGTGGCCAGTGCCACATCCACATGCAGTTTTCCTCTCTGACTGAAGGGAGTAAACACTATTCTTGGGCCTTGTGTAGCTCTTTCACTGGCCTCATGTGCTTCTTCTCTTGCATTTTGCTGATCAGCCTTCAGCTGAGTACAAAGGGGACCTCATAAGATCTCTGGAGTTCGTTTCCTGTGCAGCTGTCTTTTCTATGGCACTCCATTCTGAGTCCTCTTGGAGCTTTGTCTTTGTTATACATTCATCTTCAACTCCCTAACTCACACAGTTTACTGGATTCCACTTGGGTTTTCTTTTTTGCATACAACCCCCAAACTATGTCAAGACAGTACACTGAAATAATCATAGGGATTTCCTCTTTAAAGGATCATTGTCCTTTGTTACCTGATGTAGAGTATCCTACAAGCTCTATTTCATATATATTTACATATTTTTAAATAGGCAGATAAATTCAGTATCTTTCACTCCATCTTCATCCAAACCAGAAGTCTCCAGAAGCAACATCATTTTTTATTGTCAATAAAAATGTAAGGTTAAATTCTAGGTAACCTGAATAATTGAATATTTTGTGTTTATTAAGGCATTCATATTCTCATATAACCCAGTTAGGGCACCATATTTGAAGTAGCTAGTTTTTAGACCTCATAAATATCAAATGCATAAACTTTCAAAATATATATGTTCTATTACTAGCTTTAAGTGATGCTAAATAACTCCCCAAATTATCATTTGAAAATAAGGAAGAAAGAAAATCAAGGTATGCGTGCGTAACTCTTACAAATTCTTTTTTTCTCATCTTGTATAATCTGCTTTGATGAATTTCATATTGACAAACTACTGGACCATTTTGGGGGAACTTTCATGGGAAAATGCTTTAGGGATCTGAGGTCAATGACCACATTATATGGTTGTTTGGAGATATATTCAGACTGCTTTATCCTAAGACTTGCTGGGTGTGTCAAGATTGCAAATCTCTGCATATTCTTTTACCCAAGCCATTTCATAAGGTTATTTATGCAGGTGAGTTTGATAGTTTAGATCTGTAGTGGCCCCAAAAGCTCTTGTGTTGAAGGCTTGGTACCCAAAGCAGTAATGTTCAGAGGTAGGGCTTTTGAGAAGTGATGGATCTTGAGAACTCTGGTCTCCAATGTATTCATCCATGATGGCTTCATAATTGAATGGACTATTGGGAGATGGTGGAAACTTTAGGAGGAAGTTGGAAGAAGTAGATGGATGGTGGCAGGTTTGGGACAGGCTCTGGTCTCCTCTTCTCTTTTTCTCTGTCTCTCTCTCTCTCTTTACTTCCTAGCTGCCTTGAAATGAGCAGCTCTGCCACGCTCTTCTGCCATGATGTTCTTCCTCACAATAGGCCCAGAAAACATGGAGTCAGCTGGCCATAGACTGAAACGATGAGCCAAAATAAGTCTTTCCTCCTTTAAATAGTTTTTATCAAGTATTTTGTCACAGTGACAAAAAGCTGACTGACACACTGGGTATCCTTGAATGATGATATAGCTTTTCCTTCTAGGCAAAGAACACAATTGTTTACTGCTTGCTCTAATAGTAGTGGATACCCAAGCTCAGCTACAGTGTAAGTTTACTGTGTACATAGCATCCATCTGGGACATGCAGTGTCACCTCCATGTGACTTGTGGGTAAGTAAAACTGACAAGAATCTTATAATGCTCAGGTGCTTGCTGTGCCAGGAGTAATTAAGTCTTTGGTTTCTAATACCGGAGTCTGTACCTTCTCTTGGTATCCATGAAGCAGTTACAAGTGACTTATTAGTTTAATAGCTTTATAGTTGCATAAAGTTAAATCCCAGACCAAACAAGAGTTTTTCAAAGTCACTGGCTTTAATCTGGTATTTGTCCTCTTTACTTATGTGACAATCATGACAATGATATCCTTAGCAAAATTTCACCTTGTAAAGATTCAAAGACGTTTTCAAAGATATTTTTTTCCATGTGATTGTGGCAAAATTGAATCAGAATTAACATATGGATTAATTTTTTTCATCAAATAATACTGTAGTACTTTTGCATAATATTACTGGTCAATCTTTGCAAAATAGATTAATTAAATGCAATTGATTTAACCAAGTGTCTTATATCTGAATTCGCCTGTTTGTATGTAGAGTATCTTCATGGTATATGGTATAAGCATATATGTACTTACAAGGAAAAGAATCTAGTAAAAAAGGAGTATAAATTCAATGAATAGAAATGTGATACAAATTTCAAAGTTTCTTCTTTTATTTTGGTTCTCAGTCTTTTCTCTTATTCCTTTCCCCGAGATTTCACATTCTATACTTTTTCTATTTCAAAAGTTATTAATTCTTGGGCTGGGGATATAGCTCAGTTGGTAAAGTGCTTGCCTTGCAAGCACAGGGCCCTGGGTTCAATCCCCAGCACTGCAAAAAAAAAAAAGTTATTAATTCTTTAATTGCACAAATATTGACTTTCAGTTGTTAAGTGTTTTTATCTTTATACTTAAATATAAAGAGTTAAAATATGTTATTATACATTCTTAAACTGCATTTAAAAACCAGTGAAATTTTCCATTTACTTTGATATTTTGGTCTTCTATTTCAGACTACAACTGGTTTTATATGACCTTTGGGTCTAGTAAGGTTTAAAACTACTTTGTGACATTCAGTCAGTCAGTGGTCATTTCCTCAATCTCTATAATTTGAGAACCCCAGAAAAATTTATACCAAATCAGACTGCCATTACAATTTTAGGAAGTAAATTATATACTTAGAAAATTTTAAGGAAGCATTAAAAGCCTAGAAATAAGAGAGATCAGAGAAGTAGCCATCAATGTCATATGAATAGGAAAGATAATGACTGTTTAAGTTTGGTTCGCGTATTTATCAGATACTATTAGGAAGCAAGGAATATGCTGCCTTAAGAGACTAGAATTGTAGTCTTTCTAGTTGCTTACTTTTTGTGTCATTTGGTCTAATTTATTTTTTTTGTCATATAATAATAATTAGGACTGGTTATTTTCAAAGGAATCTTCCTCTGTTCTTCTTATGACCATGTGAAAGTATGTATGGGATGGATTCGAACTGAAAGTTTCTTCTTAGCAAAGGAAGCATTCAATAATGTGAACAGAGATCCTACAGAATAGGGGAAAATCTTTATCACATGCACATCAGATACAGCACTAATCTCTAGGATATATAAAGAACTCAAAAAACTTAACACCAAAGAAATAAGTAACCCAATCAATAAATGAGCTAAGGAACTGAACAGACACTTCACAGAGGAAAAAGTATAATCGATGAACAAATGTATGAAAAAATGTTCATCACCTCTAACAATTAGAGAGATGCAAATCAAAACTATGCTAAGATTTCATCTCATTCTAGTCAGAATGGCAATTATCAAGAACACAAGCAACAAGTGTTGGTGAGGATGTGGGGGAAAAGATCCACTCAAACATTGTTGGTGGGACTGCAAATTGGTACAACTACTCTGGAAAACATTATGGAAATTCCTTAGAAAACTTGGAATGGAACCACCATTTGACCCAGTTATCCCACTCCACTCCTAGGTTATACCACAAAAACGTAAAATCAGCATACTACAGTGATGCAGCCACATCAATGTTTATAGCAGCTCAATTGGCAATAGCTAAACTACCAAACCAGCCTAAATGAATGGATTGAACAGATGAATGGATAAAGAAACTGTGGTATATATGCACAATGAGTATATATACTCAGCTTAAAAGAAGAATGAAATTATAGCATTTGTAGGTAAATGGATGGAGTTGGGGAATATCATGCTAAGTTACATAAGCCAATCTCAAAAAACCAAAGGCTGAATGTTTTCTCTGATAAGTGGATGATGATACATAATAGGGGGTGAAGGGACGTAAGGGAAGAACGGAGGAACTATGGATTGGGCAGAGGGGAATGAGGGGAGGAGAGGGGGTGTGGTGGAGAGAAGGATGGTGGAATGAGACAGACATTATTACTCTATGTCATGTATGATTGCATAAACAGTATGACTCTGCATTGTGTACAGTCAGAGAAAAGAGAAGACGTGCTCCATTTGTGTACAATGAGGTGGAAAGCAATCTGCTGTCATGTGTAACTAATTAGAACAATTTTATTAGAAGAACAAAATTTAGAAAGGCTGTAATTAATTTTTAAAATTCTTTCATTTATTTATTTATTGGTACTAGGATTGAACCTAGGGGCACTTAATCATTGAGCCACACTGACAGTCCTTTTTATTTATTTTTTTAAATTTTGACACAGGGTCTTGATAAGTTGCATAGGGCCCCACTAAGTTGCTGAATTTGGCTTTGAACTTGTAATACTCCTGCCTCAGTCTCTGGAGTTGCTGGGATTACAGGCATGTACCACTATACCTGGCTGTAATTAATTTTTTAAGTCAAGGAAGTAATATGATTTCTGATTTTCTAATAAAACCAGAAAAGCAACAAAATAAATAAAATAACAACAGGAAAATGTTTACAGGCACAATGGAGGTAGGATGACTAGATAGAGGCTAACTGGAGTTATTTGGATAGAAAAGGTGAAGTTTTGGTTAGGGCAACTACAACAGGAATGTAGGGGGTCCTTATTACTTAATTGGTGAGGATTGAGTTCAGGATATTAGTATCATTTTTTGTTTTCTATAAATCCTAATTCCCAATCTCCGTTATAGGCATATATAAAGAGACAGCCTCTTATTTCTTTGTTGTTCTTACCCTGATTAGCTAAGTACCTCTAGAGGGGGAACTCATTAAATAATTTTTGGTTGTCTGACAATCAAAGATAAACCGATTCTTTTTGAGCAATGTCTTACAACTGCCCATGATATAAACAGTCAGAATCACAGACACTCAGATGTGTGTTCACTACAAACTGGGCCTCTTGTGTATAAGACGATATTAGCAAGGTCTCATTTCTGCCATTGCTAATGGTTTACTCCTAAAGGACTTGACATCGTTCCTAGACACTATCTTAAACTTGCAGATGACAAAGAACTCTAAGACTTTATATTTCAAGGTAAAAAATGATGAAGCTTTTAATTTGTGTTGAATTATTGGTAAGATCATTTGAATTAATTAGTCTTAATTATAATATATAGCAAAAACACATGAAATGTAGATTCTTTGTATAATTGGTCTACTTATTTTAGTCTCTATGAAAGGATCTCATGTATAAAAACATTTTTTTTACATCTTTGTCTGATGAAATCCCAAAGTTTAACATTTATTATGCCATCACCTTTGCCCATCATTTAAATTACCGAATTTTACATATACAAAATTATAAATTGCTGTAGTTTTCTTTTACTTTTCTGGTAGCTGATTTCCAAATGTAACATCGGCATGACTAATTTGTATTTTATATATATTTATATATAATATATAATTTATATATGCAAAATTTTTATACATGCCATACAGTTATATATTGAAAATAATAGCAATCACAACTGGATTTCATTATTGAGACCAAGTTTGGGGATCTCTTTATATGGGGAAAATTTAAGAAGTAGTCATAGGTAGAACTTGAAATATTAGAAATATGATCCTCTTACCTATTTTTTATTCCTTGTGAGGTGGGATGATATTGAAAGTTAATAGCCAATTTGTTTCATTGACACTTTAATACCTTTATTTTTTTTCTTCTTAAACTTTGTTTTCTACTCTATCAATTCCAGGGAAGAGAAGTTACAGA
Organism: Glaucomys volans; assembly: GCA_020662805.1. NCBI lineage: Eukaryota > Metazoa > Chordata > Mammalia > Rodentia > Sciuridae > Glaucomys > Glaucomys volans. Next base: position 285,540 of record JAJEJO010003309.1, on the reverse strand, counting down.
AGGAATTCAGAGACAAATAAAATTTGAGCTTCCAAAAGTGAGGTCATGGCGATAATGATAAAATTAAAATAGCATTATAATAATATAGCCAGGGACAAAACTGAGCTGAGGAAGAAAGCAAACTGAATAAAAAACAGAGAAGAAAGAAAGTCACTGCTGCTGTGGGTTTCTGAGGTAAAGTCTGTGCTCTGTCTTCCCAGGGTAAATCCTGGACCAGGGAAAGTAAGAGAATCTAGATGGGGGTGGGGGCCCTAGGGTGGAGGCCACCCTGGTCTTATTTTCCAGTCAAAACCTGTGAAAGTGATAATGTCCCAGAGTTATTTCCTATCCTGCTGAAGAGCAGTGGTAACAGTGGAAAGGCTTTTCTAGTAGTGTGGAGCTGAACGGGCAGTAAATTCCCTGTGGTAGTGTGTGATCTTGCTGAAGGTGTGGGGGTTAATGGTGGAGGGAGAACTGTAGAACTGCAAAGGGCTGTGGTCATGGTAACCAAAGGCTGTAGCCAGACGTGGATGGGATGAGTGTTTCACACCACATAGGAAATCCGATGGAGGCCAGCAGAGAAGACCGAAAACCGTCAGGATGATCCCAGCTGACTGAGGGTCAAATGACTCCCTAATTTGGGAAAAATTCCCTAAATAGTGATCACAAAATTTGAGAAGAATGGAGGAGCTTTAGATTATGTAGAGGGGGGGTATGAAAAATGGTGGAATGAGAGAGACATCATTACCTTATGTGCAAGTATAATTAACAATAATGATATGAATGTACATCATGCACAACCGTAGAAATAAAAATTTGTACCCCATATGTGTACAATGAATCAAGTCTGTTAAAAAAAAAAAAATTCCTGAACTAACTCTGCTTAATCTAAGATGACAATTTACCCAGAACTGGTAAATATCATGTTTTTTTTTTTCACTTGTAAAATAGCATTTTATTCTTTTTAATATAGTGTTGTAAACATTTCATAATATTGCATACTGCTCATATATTGGTTTATTTGTGTAGGTAAGAATATCCTACTACTCACCTGACTCCCAATCAGAATTGAAAGACACACTATCCTTTTAGAGCCCTATTATATTGGCTCCGAACATGTCCACATTTCATAAAATACTATGAACTAAAATAAATAAGTTAGCAATAGTTTGATTTCACAGTTTCACAATTATGCAACCAATAGATTGCTGAATTTAGAACAGCAACAAAAAAATCCACTAGTGCTTTTTCATATTTACTTTTTTCTATAATGCTCCTTAAGAAAAAATATAAAGACAAAGGCAATACATTCTTTTACTCAGTAAATCAACATTTAACAATTACTAAATTATGTGTTTATTTCTGTGCCAGCAGATTTTATTACTTTTTTTCTTTCTTGTTCTGGTACTACCAATAATTGAACAAATGACAGAATTTTTGAAATTTATCTTGGTATTGTCTTTTTAAAAAGCATCTGCTATTGTGATAGATTATAAAAAGAAAACATAAAGTGCTAAATGCTTCAAGCAAATCCACTCTTAAGAATCCTGGATATACTCTTTCCTTTTCTCCCCACCCCACAGGCTAGGCTAAGAGTATTTATAATAAGCAAATGCCACTGCTTTGAAATTCTGCAAATAATTCAACTGAGTTTTAAAATGGATTATTTTAAAGGTCACTGGATACAAATGGTTCACCAAATGACAAATCCTTGAACTATAAAACCTTGTGTTATTTTCTTCTGAGAATTAGTAACAGTTTGGAATCAAATGGAAATAAGGAAAATCACAAGCTTTTCGCAAAGGTCAAAATATGAGGTCCTCAAACTCAATTCTCGTCCATTAAGAAACAGTGTACTGGAGCTTTACATTAGTCCCAAGAAAGTCTCAATTGGTTTGGAGAAGATTCAGAGGTGAAGAACTTTCAACTCCTGCGCTGCATGTGGTTTGCTCTTCAGGGTTTGTTTAGAGAGATTGTCCTGTTGGAACTCTTAACTAGTGGTTAGAAAGCTCTTTGTTTTACTTTTCTTTCTTTTTCTTTTCTTCTTTAGGTGCTGGGGCTCAAACTCAGGGCCTTGCACCTGCTAGGCAAGGGCTCTCCTTCTGAGCTAAATCCCCAACCCACAAAGCTCTTTCCTTTAATGGCAAGATCTATCCTGGGAGAGGCAGGGTGTCCAGTTGGGTCTAATTTAACTCTACTGGGATCCAGATAGAATCTCATTTGCTTGTCACATTGCTTCACAATGAACATTCAATATGAAGTGAATCCACTGGGATTTCTCAATGGTGGGTCTTGGTGATCTTGTTAGTTGTTTAGAAAAGCTGTCAGAATCAGTGTGACTTGGCTTGGGGTGACCTCACTGAACAAGCCCGAATCACCCGAGGTACAAAGCATGCTAAGTTTGTATAACCGTCATTTCTTATGCTTACTTATTCTATGCCTGGCATAAATAAAAAAAGAAAATAGGCTTTTTGTCAGTAGAAAGAGATGACAATGGTGGCGCCAATTTTCAAGGCACATTCCCCTCCCCAAAATGTAAAAATTTCCCTTTGCAATTTCATCATAAGGTGTACCTGATATCCTTTATATACTAAAATTAAATTGGAACTCATTTTTGTTCAGTTACTGCGGCCACCAGCAATGTGCCAAAGTGGCTGGCGGGCACTTGCTTCAGCTGCTTTCTACCCAGGTGGGCTATCCCATTCCACTCCTGCAAGATTTGACCAAGAGGGTAGAAACCAGGGGATTCAGACTCCTCATTTCCACATCTTTGGGCAGATAATCTGAAGTATGTTTCTCAGAGATGCTTAGAGTTGCTAGCTGGGGTTGCCAGATAAAGAACATGGGATGCCAAGGTGAATTTGAAGTTCAGATAAACAACAAAGACCAAAGACTTTTTAAAAGTATGTACCAAATACTGCAGGAGACATATTTTTCTTTTCACTAAAGCAAAGTATTACTTGACAATAACATTTAGGGGAGTGTGGTGTATCTTCACTTGCTAAATCTGTTAACCTTATGTCCAAAGGAACTGAGACCTAGTTGTCACAGTAGTAACTGTTGCAACATATGCCTTTGTATTGGATTTAACCCTTACTTTGTTTCACTCTTGTCACATATACTTCCAACTACAGTTCCCTGGCTTTACATACTGGGATGGGCTCAGGTTCTGCTTTTTGGGGAGAGACAAGCTAAAATGTAAGGCTAAATCAGAAGCACTGTAGATGATAACCCCTTGGGATTGTGTTCGAATCTTGTTTTTTTTTTTTTTCCCAAAGTAATCCACATGCCTCCCATAGTTCTTTTGTCCTTTGCAATCTAGATCAGAATGATTAGAATTGCTGAGTCTGTGCCCTGTGGGAGTCCAAAGCTGGCCACACACCCCTAGACACCTCTCATTTCTGAGATGCTTATGATCTCATAGCTACTTTTAATAAACCCTTGATTTTGTGAATTAGTGCAGTTTAGGGGTCATTCCACTGTCCTGCACATCCAGCTTTTGTTCTGACCACTGATAAGCCAGATGTGAAAATCAGCTCTTTACTCAATTTCATATAATGTAATATTTCATATTACATACTTCTATATATAATAGAATACATATATACACTTGTGAGAGTAATTTATATATACAAATATGTGGGTGTAAATGGTATAATGGTACATCTATAGTCAAAATACATACATATATACATTAACATATCAATATAATTAACAACTGTTTACATTGCAAATGATATTAAGTAAAAAGGTGAATGTCTGGAGTATCTGATATGAATGGCTTATGCTTCCATGTTCAACCAAAGAAAAAAAAAACAAAAAATTCTTCTTTTAATTATGAGCAGCTCCCTCCTCCCAGGGACATTATCAAAGATTTAACCAGTAATTTAAAAGTATATTTTTACTTGACATTGATGCTGTTCAATGGCTATGAAGTTACATTGCTCTTCCTGTCCCAATTAAAGACAGGTATGTCTCTGATGCTCAGGTCTTTCTGTGCTTGGGATTCCTGTGGACTCCAGGCCTGCTTCTATGGGAAGAATGTATGTGTAAACCAAGGCCATGAGCAATCAGTTCTGGGATCTGAGTGGAAAAGTAAAAGAAGACAGAACTATGCAAAAAACTTAAAGATAACATGATACAAATTCTACAAGAGAGGAAATCTCAGGTACAAAGGCTGCAGGGAGGAAGGAATTCCAATTACTTGACTTGCAGGAGAATTTCTATTTTTATAGAGTAAATTCTCTGAAAGTGTTTTACTTCATTCTTTCTATTTTTCCCTGGGTCTGATATTTTCAATTTTTGTTTTATTTTATTTTATTGGTTTTAAATTCTTTGTACCTGATTTCAAATCTGCAGAAAAATGTATAGTTCTTAATAGTAGAGCTAGGTAAGACATTTGGTTAGACAAACATTAAGCAAGGCCTCAGATCCTGGAGTCTATCAAGTCTAAGAGTTAATTTCCTCTAAAATGATTCCAATAAGAACTTATGTATGGTGCCAAAGTAATGAATAAAATAATCATTTTTATTTGTTTATTAGATGTACATGACTGTAGAGTGTATTTTGACATATCATACATACATGGAGTATAACTTCCCATGCTTGTGGTTGTACATGATGTGGAATTACTCTGGTCATGTGTTCATATATGAGCACAGGAAAGTTATGTCTGATTCATTCTACTGTCTTTCCTATTCCGATTCCCTCTTCCTTCCCTTCATTCCCCTTTGTCTAATCCATTGAACTTCTATTCTAAATAATAATTAACATTATAAAAATACTGCATTTTAAATATATGGCAAGAATTGTTCTAAGTGACTTGCCTGCCTTCTCTCTCTCAATTCTGGAAAGCAATACTATTGCTTAGGTTTCATCAGTAAGGTAAGGATTTGACCCACAGACCTACATGTAATAAGTGGAGGAACCAGGATTCGCATGTAGATGTATTTGAATTCAAAGTTCAAATACTAAGTTCTCTGGGGAAATGGAGACATTATTGTATCAACTTCTTGGGTAGATGGGTAGACTGGTCAGGGATAGATGTTTTAGTAGCAGAATAAAGAATTTTTGGAATTATTTAGAAATCAATACAACATTTATTTCAGTTCCTTTCTTTTCTACATGCTTATGAAGGTCTTGTTGATGGGATTTGAACAAAATGATCATGAATCTTGTTTTGTCATGAATCATATTCTGTCACTGATGTGTACCCGTAAAGGAGAACTTGGAACTTTAAACACCATTGATGCCCTGACTCTGGTTTGAAGGTTAACTTCCTAATTCAATTCAACCATTTGGAATTTCTGTGGTTAGTTTGGTGACTAAGCTGAAGAACTACAGGTGCTGCTTTGATAATGATTCAATCTCACTTTGCTTACATTAAAAAAAAAAAATTCCCACTCCAAAGCAAACCCGGCAGAACAAAGCAAGTCAGGTGAAACATTATACATTAGGATCTTTTTTTCATGTTATTGCTGAGATAAAAATAAAGTAATTATTTGGCATTGTTGTAATATAGAGTTCATTTTATTTTTGGTCTTTGAACTCTGACTTCTTAAATATCCCTAATGCTGGCAGGCAAGAGATATTGTTTATTAGGTAAGAGACAACAAACCACATTCTATTTTTGACTTCTGTTACTGTTTTTTTTTAAGTGCAAGAGAGAAAATGAAAGCAGAATGACTCTCTGACACGTGTTCATCCACTGTGGTGATGACCAACTTTGTATCCAATATAAATGAAATAATTTTTATTCCTTTTAACTTTCAGAGTGGTTATTTTCAGTAAATTTTACCTTCTCTCAGCTTATTTCATAAACATTAAAATTTAGTTTGCATGAGCTCATTTTTTTATTACATTAAAAAGACACCTTACTAAGGGGGGGGATAATATTTCTTTTTAAATCTACAGTTTTATTTTCTTTAACAAAATTGGCTTCCAGTTATGTGCATTTTGTGGGCCAAGCAATTCACTGCTTCTGTTGATTGTCTGGCAGTAGGTATATGTGACTTGTTCTTTGTTCATAGCATTTTACAAAAGATTGTGCCAACAACTAGAACTGAGAATCAATACTACCACCAGAATTGAAAAAGTCCTCTCAGCAGTTGTGAATGAAGTTTGGAGTGACACAAATCTTATTTGCAGAGCTTATGGTGTGGTGCTGAAGAATTAGTCTTGGGTTATAAACCTTCTTCTCTTTCCTTAATCAGATAAACTGTCTGGCCTGAAACACAGGTCTTTTTATCTTCACAGACAGCTCCGTTTTCTTCCCATAAGAGATTTGTGTATAGCGTAAGGACCTGTTTCAGTCTAAGCAGAAAGCATATTCAGTTCATATAATTTCACTCACTTTATACATTTGTGGGAAAGAGAGAAAATTCTTATAAAGTGGTCAGATAGGTTTTTAAAAATTTATTTTGGGAAAATCTGTGGTGAGAAAATGATTTCCTGCTTGAGTCAACTGTAACTAGATTATTTCATTTTTTCAAAGGATATTTGTTTTTCTCTGTTTTCAGTGGGGACTTAACCATAAACTGTTTACAAGTCACAAAATATCTATTTACCACATAGCCATAAATGAAAAGTACTTATAATAACAGATATATAATAAAGTAATATATAAAAAATATTAAGTAATATATAAAGTAATATATAAATAAAAATAATAAAAATAGAGTAAATAATATATGAAGATATATAAAGTAAGTAATGCTCTTACTTTGCAATAATAATTGCATAATGTTATATTTTACATTATCATTATTAGTATTTTGGGGGAGAGGGGATTGAACCTGGGGCACTTTACTACTGAGCTATACCCCAGCCCATTTTAGTTTTTATTTTGAGGCAGTGTCTCACTAAGTCATCCTCCTTCCTTAGTCTCCCAAGTTGCTACCATTACAGGCATGCACTACCATGCCTGACTATATTTAACATTATTAACTTGGCATTTACGATATTTTTATCTTTTCATGTTTCTCTACTCTTTATATGGCAGAGTAACTAGAAGATATTTTAATGGAATGACATAAATTTTACTATTTTTTTTTTCTTTTGGTATAGAGGATTGAATTCAGGGGCACTCAATCACTGAGCCACATCTTCAGCTCTATTTTGTACTTTATTTAGAGACAGGGTCTCACTGAGTTGCTTAGTGCCTCACTTTTGCTCAGGCTGGCTTTGAACTCGCGATCCTCCTGCCTCAGTCTCCCAAGCCACTGGGATTATAGGTGTGCACCACTGTGCCTGGCAGTTTTTACTTTTTTAAACCAAGTGTTCATCAGGTATTTGGTAACTAAATTACTTTTCTTTCCTTCCCTTTTCTCTTACTCCTTTTTCTCTTGCTCCCTTTTCTTTCTCTCCTTTCCTTCTTTAATTTTTAAAAACTTCCCCCAATAGCTAGTTATATTAATAAGCATATTTTCTTTGATATTATTACATTATAAAATATTCTATATATTTTGTAAATGCCATCTTAATAGATTAGCCAATGTATGATCTACTTTCAAACTTTTTTCTTTTATATGAAATATGTTTTTAATAATATAAATAAGGAAGTAAATGAGGCATGACTGATGTGGTAGGAAGCTTCTGAAATGACCTTTAAGGATCTCCAGCCTGTCATTCACTATTGTGAACAGTCATATTCTGCATAACAATGGACCGCATATGATAACATCGATTCTGAAAGATTTTGCCACCTAGGGAGATACCATTGCCCTCAGTTTATGTAAGTGTACTCTGATGGTCACACACAGTGAAATTCCCTAACGACATTCCTCAGAGCATATCTTGTCTTTAAGTGACTCATGACTGTAGCCTGTCCCCCTCAAGTAACTTGTTTTTAACCAATAGAGTATGATAATGTAGATGGGATGCCACTTCTGAGACTAACACAAAGTTGTGACTTCTGTCTTTCTAGAGACACTCTCTGGTTGACTTTGATGGAGCAAACTGCCATGTTGAAGAGGGAATGAGAGTGGCTTCTGGCAGCAAAGAACCTTCAGTCCAACAACTTTCAAGGTAACCTGTCAAAACAACCACCATGTGAGTGAATCTGAAAGCAGAACCCTGACACTTGGGAGATGGCAGAGCTGGTCAACAACTTGATTAGTCCTTGTGAGAGTTTTGGAGAGGTCTAGCAGAGGTCCCAGCTAGGCTGTGCCTGGACTCCTGACTCACATGACCACAAGATAATAGATGCATGGTATTTTAAATTGTCAAGTTTTGGGAGTAATTTTTTAACACACACAAAGACAATTAATACAGTTGATGACAGTTCATTGTTTTCACTTTTAACTTTTTTTCCTAGAAAAACAAATACATTAAAAAGTGATTAACATAAATATAGTTTTCCCTCCTCATTTCCCCATACCTTTCTATAATACTAACTAAGCGTTGGAAACCAAATTTTTAATGGTAATGTATTATACAATTGTATAAATACATTGTAATTAATAAAATGCTTCATAGTTGAACTTTGACTTTATTATAGTTTTCTTCTGATGGCAGATAATTATGTGAAAATTCCTTCAATACAAATACATTGTTTATTTATGGTTTTTTATTTAGCATATGAATCTAAATTTGAGTTACTTGGATAAAAAAACATTCTAAACATTCATGGATCTTATTTCCAAATTATTTTCTGGGAAGATTGCCCAAATTTCCTATTCCCACAAGAAATGCATGACTCATTCACTTGCTACATCCGGGAAATACTGGGATCATAATTATTTTTCTTACTTTTTTCCAACTTGCATTTTTGATTTCTAACAGATTTGATTACATTTTCTTAGTTTGAGTAACTATTTGCATATTCTGTTTTTAGTAAATTCAAGCTGATATTTTGGTCATTTAAAAATTGTATTTACCTTTTTCTTTATTGATTGTAAGAGTCATTCTTTATTTTTTTTTATTTTTTTTGGTACTGGTGATTGAACCCAGGGGCATTTGATTACTGAGCCACATCTCCAGCCCTTTTTTTGTATTTAGAGACAGCTCACGTAGTTACTTAGGGATTTGCTAAGTTGCTCAGGCTGGCTTTGAACTTGAGATCCTCCTGCCTCAGCCTCCCGAGCTTCTGGGATTACCAGCATGTGCTGCAGCGCCTGGTTTACAGTCATTCTATCACTTTATTAGATAGTATACAGATACCTTTTTTCAGTAATATATTTACTTTGAATTTGTGTTTTAAAATTATGTTTATTTTAATCTTTATTTTAGAGCAAAAGGGGCAAAATACATTCAGGAACCTCTGTCTGTCTCTTCTGTTTCTGTCTCTCTTTCTCATACACACACATTCATTACTGACATTACACATAGTAAAAACATCAATAATGGATGGGACTGGAGAATACCATGCTAAAAGAAATAGGTGAATCTCAAATAACCAAAGGCTGAATGTTTTCTCTGATGTGCAGATGCTAATTCACAATAAGGGGGTTGGGCTAGAGAAGAATAGAGGTGCTTTGGATTATACAGAGGGGAGTGAAGGGAGGGGAAGGGGAATTGGAGTACGAAGGATAATAGAATGGATGGGACATTATTACCTATGCGCATATATGATTCCACACGACAGGTGTAACTCTATGTCATATACAACCAGTAGAATGAGAAATTATACCCCATGTGTATGGAATTGTCAAAATGCATTCTACTGTCATGTATAACAAGAACAAAAACCTAAAAGAATTAACAATAGGCAGTGTTTATTAAGACTCTTTCTTTTTCTTTCTTTTTTTTTTTTTTTGCAGTGCTGGGGATTGAACCCAGGGGGTTGTGCTTGCAAGGCAGGCACTCTACCAACTGAGCTACATCTCCAGCCCCAAGACTCGCTCTTATATATAGTGCTTTGTATTTATATTTTTGCGGTGTTGAGAATTGAACCCAGGGCCTTGTATATGCTAGGGAAGTGCTCTACATCCTCAACCCTGGTGTTTTTTTATTTATTTAAGCTTTGTATTAAGCATTATCTCATTTAATATCCACAGACAGGGGTCTAGGATGATATAGAACCCATTTTATCAATGATTTAAATGCAACTCAGAAGTTATTTAATTGACCCAAAGTGTTATAGAGCTTAGTAATTTCGGAGTTGAACACCAACTCAGATTCTCTGTTCTTCTTCCTTCTCTCTCTACCTCTCTCTTTTCCCTTCCTTTCCCTTCCCTTCCCTTCCCTTCCCTTCCCTTCCCTTCCCTTTCCTTCCCTTCTTTATTGGTGACTGGGATTACCAGCATGTGCTGCAGCGCCTGGTTTACAGTCATGTGGGCCCACACATGCTAGGATTTCTGACTTTACATCTAGTACTTTTTCTTTCATGATTTTTTCCCATACTTCCTGTCCAACATCATTCTAGGGTATTGAGGGGTAGAAACAGAAGCAGGTAGGGAATTAATATTTACAATGTTCTACATGCATTAACTCATCAATTCCTCAAACAATGCTGCAATTTCCTATTTTTTACGAAGAAGGAATAAAAGTCTCAAAGTGTTACTTGCCCAAATTTATAAAATAGATCATGCAGCTCTTTGATTACATTAAGGACTGTGATTTGCACTTTTGTCATTTGGAAATGGTTTGGTCTATGGAGCAAGTGGAATAAGTAGAATTTATTATGGAACTATTTTTTCTCTTTATATTTCTCTTTCTTCCTGGTTTCTGCAACTTTCTTCTCAGAACTCCTATGAAGGAAGGAGATCTGGGGATTGAATATACCTGGTAACACCTACTTTCTGTTTCATGCTTGCCTCCTCCAGGAAGCCTCTCATGAACTCTTTGGGCTTCTGACACCTTCTGACATGAGGGAGATAATCCACTATGGACTCATTTCATTATATTTTATTTATCTGTTTTAGTATCTGTCTAGAGGTCTTGGAGTATAGTGCCTGGCTCACTGTAGGAGCTCGAAAAATATTAAATAAATGGGAAAGCCAGAGAATGGGTGGAGGAGATGCTTAGGACTGCAGGGGATCACCTGGATTACAGCTGTTCCAAAAGCACAGGAGTCTTGGGTACTTGGAGTGCACATATTCTCTGCATCTGCTTGAAGGGGAATTCCATCAGAAAGGATCAGAAGAAAATCTTGTTTCCCTGACTCCTTCCTTCCAGTGTAAGGTTTTTATTTGAAGCATTTAAAATGAAGTCAAGAAGATTAAAATAAAAGAACTGAAGTGTGGCATTTTGGATTAAATGACTGTTTTAGTTATTTACAATATTTTTAGAACAATACAGAGCTAAAGGATGTGTCTTTAAATTGTGCATTTCAGGCACAAAGGAAAGACCTTAGCAGTAAAAGTAAGGGGGGAATCTATTGCCTGGTCACTCTCTGTAAGGCATTTCTAGAGATCCAATATGATTCTAAGGTTGGAAAGTGTGTGTTACAAATGATACATATTTTTGATTTATTCCTTTTCATGGGTGAATCTGAAATAGTCATGTATTGTACATGAGCACGAATATGTGTAAACATAGTATATTTGTTATGTAGATTAATTATAGGGCAGAGTTATTCAAACACTGAACATAAATTATAATTCTATCATTCTGAGTTTATGTGAGAAGAAATTGGAGCCAGTGATAATTACATCACACTCTTTAAGAAATAACAAAATCTCTTAAACTAATTAAATACAAAATACAAAACAGATACCCATACACACACCCAACAATCCATCCCTTTCTTTTGGTGAGTAGTTTGCCTGTGACTCATTTTTTTGGTGGTGGGTGGGAGGGATGGGGGATTGAACTCAGAGGCATTTCACCACTGAGCCACATCCCCAGCCCTACTTTGTGTTTTATTTAGAGACAGGGTCCCACTGAGTTGCTTAGCACCTTGCTGAGCCTGTGATCCTCCTACTTCAGCCTCCTGAGCCACTGGAATTAAAGGCATGCACCAGGGCTCCCAGCCTGTGACTAATTTTTAAACTAATATACATGAGATGAGAGTAGCATAGAGTAATCTCCTTGTTAGGAGGCTTTCTGATGAATGTGGCCAATCTTCAAACTTCAAAGTACTTAAAAAGATGTAAACATCTAAATGAAAACAACCTTTATGACTAAATAATGATTTTTTAAAAAGCCACACAGTGTCTAAATGTGTGGCTAAATACTTGCCACACAAAGGAATTGAACCATGGGTGCCCATATTGACCTAAATAGAAATTGTAGAATTTGGAGGGAGAGGCACCATTCCTGAGAAATCAGCAGGTGACTGCCAGTTTTGATCGAAGGCAAACTTTTTGGCATAAATGCTGATAAACACTAAGGATCTTTGGGATTTTTGAAAGAGTTCTCTCTGCTGAAGAAATATCTGTAGTGCACAAATATACCGAACACAGTGGCACCACTGATTAATGAACAAAACTTTAAAAAAATTCCAAAATGATGAAACTTCTGCGTGTGAATATCCATGGTCCTATTTCAGAGTCAAAAATCTAAGTAGTAAATATTAGTGAATGTCTCCTTCATTTTGAAGAAAAAAGTTACTCAGAAGTATTGTATTTAAAAATTTTTAATAATGGTGTTCTCTTAAATTTCAGATGGAATCCTGTAATTTTCATCCAGTAACCCTCCTGCTCCGACTAACCACACGCATGCTCTAGCGCCATCTAGCTACAGTCCTAGGTAATTCATTACAACTCAGCTCTGCTTCTAGTCTATATTTATTCCTTTTCATCTTTTAATTATACTGTATTATTTAGGTGTTTTTGTTTTCCCTTCTACTTAAGCATAGTCCTCAGGTATATCTTTAAACCAAGTCAAACAGTATAATATGGCAAATAGAGTTCCACTCCTCTGAATAGGGAATTTATTAGCAGTAAATTCCTGACACATTATGAAAACATTGTTTATACTATTACACATGAGGCTCTGATTAGGTTTGCATTTTGGGGAGGCTGTTTCCTAAAGTTAGGAAAACTCCAAGGTCAGTAGCTTGTACTCGGGCTTGACTTATTATTTTGACAGTCAAGACTAGGTTAGGGTGTCATCCGGGAGTACCCATTTGTCCAACAGATCCCCTTTGGCAGTCTTGAGTGCCAGCAGGAGGGGGTAAAACAGAATGTGGAGAGAGAATAGAAGGTCAGCTGGGGAGTGCTGGTAACAAAAGCAGGATCTGAGAGGTAGAGACGGTTTTAAAGAGGATACTCAGACAACAAACCAGGAAACTTGAAAAAGAGAATGTAGAAAGAGGAGCTGGGAGACACTAAATAGAGAAATCAGACAGAGGTCAACCTGGGGTAAAGAAAGAAAAAGAATAAAAGAAGACCTACACAGAAAAAAAAATAAAGAAAGAATAAAAGAAGAAAGCTGAGAATAGAGATTTGTTTTCACCTTCAGAGTTAAGATTCTTAGGTGATACCACCTATTTGAAAACTGGGTCCATAACTGGAACCAAATCAAGACTCTGGATAGTCAACCAACTCCACTACATTTACTTTCTTGGTCTTAACTTGACAGGTAGAAATTCACACCAGTTAACAGTACATTTGAAATAAAAAGTCAGATTTTTGTTGTTGTTGTTCATCTTCTGGGTCAGTTTGCATCCATGAAAGGAAAAAATTACTTAAAGAAAACTAAAGTCAGTTTGATAAAGACTTTCTGTATTATTAAACTTTTCTCATATTCAGAGATGCCGAGATGTTCATGGGTGGCTTAAAGATGGTGACAGATAAATACACTTTCTTTTCAGCGGCATAAGGAACATTCTTTAAAATAGACCACATCTTAGTCCACAAAGCAACTCTAAGCAAATACAAGAAGTAGAGATAATACCTTACATTCTCTCAGATCATAGTGGAATTAAATTAGAAATTAATGATTAAATAAAAAAAGAAGCTATTCCAAAACCTGGAGACTAAATAACACACTATTGAATGACCAATGAGTAATTGAAGAAGTCAGGGATGAAATAAAAAATGCTAAGAGGTAAATGAGAATAGCAAAACAACATATCAAAATCTCTGGGACACTATGAAGGCAGTTCTAAGAGGAAAGTTCATTGCATTGAGCTCATTCATTAAAAGAACAGAAAATCACCAAACAAATAACGTAACTTTACATCTCAAAACCTTAGAAAAATGAGGACATCTGAGCACCAAATGGAGTGGAAGACAGGAAATAATAAAATTGGAGTCGAAAATAATGAAATTGAAATTAAAAAAATTCAAAAGATCTATGAAACAAAAAATTGGTTCTTTGAAAAAAATAAACAAAATAGATAAATATTTAGCCAAACTAATGAAGAAAAAGAGAGAGAAAGCCCAAATTACTAAAATTTGCCATGAAAAAGAAATATCACCACAGACACTACTGAAATACAGATGATAATCAGAAGCTACTTTGAAAATCTATACTCCTATAAAATAGAAAACCTTGAAGACATTGACAAATTTCTAGAGACATATGAACTGCCCAAACTGAATCAAGGGGACACAGAAAATTTAAACAGATCATTTGCAAGCAATGAAATTGAAGACACCATCAGAAGCCTACCAACAAAGAAAAACCCAGAACCAGATGGATTCTCAGCCAAGTTCTACCAGACCTTCAAAGAGGAACCAGCACTAATACTCCTTAAATTATTCCATAAAATTGAAAAGGAGGGAGCCATTCCAAACTCATTCTATGAAGCTAGTATCACCCTGGGGGGGGGGAGGGGAGGGGGGGAGGAGGAGGGAGAGGGAGACTCCACTTGCCAGATCAAATATATACCAAATAGCCATGCCCCAGTTCCCACCTCCTCCAGCCACACCCTACCACTTCAATTAATCCTATCAGGGATTAGTTCACTGATTGAGTTAAGACTCTTACAAGCCAATCATTTCTCCACTGAACCTTCCTGCATTGTCTCACCTGTTAGCTTTTGGGGGATACCTCACATCCAATCCACAACAGAAATTAAAGGGATACGAATAGGAATAGAAGAACTCAAACTATCCCTATTTGCCAATGACATGATTCTATGTTTAGAAGACCCACAAAACTCTACTAGAAAGCTCATAGAACTCATAAATGAATTCAGCAAAGTAGAAGGGTTTAAAATCAATACCAATAAATCAATTGTTTTTCTATATACCAAAGTATATCAGCTGAAAGAGAAATCAGGAAAACTATTCCCTTTACAATAGACTAAAAAAATATTTGGGAATCAACTAACAAAAGAGGTGAAAGACCTCTATAATGAAAACTGCAGAATACTAAAGAAAGAAATTGAAGAAAGCCTCAGAAAATAGGAAGATCTTCCATGTTCCTGGACAGGCAGAAAAAATATTACCAAAATGGGCATACTACCAAAAGCATTATACAGATTCAATGCAATTCCTGTAAAGATCTCAATGATGTTCTTCATAGAAATAGAAAAAGCAATCATGAAATTCATTTGGAAAAATAAGAGGCCCTGAACAGCCAAAGCAATCCTTAGTGCGAAAAGTGATGCAGGAGACTTCTCAATATCAGACCTGAAATTATGCTATTACAAAAACAGCCTAGTATTGGCACCAAAACAGACAGGAAGACCAATGGAACAGAATAGAAGACACAGCACCATAAAGTTATCCGAGACAAAAGCACCACAAACATGCATTGGAGAAAAGATAGCGCCTTCAGCAAATGATTCTGGGAAAACTGGAAATCCATATGTAATAGAATGGATTATATATTCCTATATGTATATATCTCACCCTGCACAAAACTCAACTCTAAGTGGATCAAGGACCGAGGCATTAGACCAGAGACCCTGCACTTACTAGGAGAAAATGTAGGCCCAAATCTCTACCATGCCAGCTTGGGAGCTGAATTCTTCCACAAGAACCCTGAAGCCCAAGAAGTAAATTCAAGAATCAATAAATGGGATGGTATCAAAATGGAAAGCTTCTTCACAGCAAATGAAACAATCAAGAACATGTACAGAGAACCTACAGATTGGGAGAAAATCTTCACAACCAATACCTCAGATAAGGCATTAATTTCTAGGATATACAAAATAACTAAAAATACTTAACACCAGAAAATAAATAACCCAATCAACAAATCACAAAGGAACTGAGCAGGTACCTCACAGGAAAGGAAATATGAATGGCCCAAAAATATATGAAAAAATGTTCAACATCACTAGCAATCAGAGAAATGCAAATTAAAACTGCACTGAGATTCCATCTCACTCGAGTCAGAATGGCAACAATCAAGAACACAAATAGCAATAAATGTTGGTGAGGATGTGTAGAAAAGGGTACACTCGTACATTGTTGATAGGACTGCAATTTGATGCAGCCACTCTGGAAAGCAGTACGGAGATTCCTCAGAAAATTTGGAATGGAAACACCATTTGACCCAGTTATCCCACTCCTTGGTCTATACCCAAAAGACTTAAAAATAGCATACTACAGTGATGCAGCCACATCCATCTTTATAGTAGAGCAACTCACAATAGCTAAGCTATGGAAACTACTAGGTGTCCTTCAGTGGATGAATGGATAAAGAAAATGTAAAATATATACATATATGTATATATATATATGTATGTGCATAATGGAATATTACTCAGCCATAAAGAATGAAATTATGACATTTACCAGTAGAGAATATCATGCTAAGTGAAAAAAGTCAATTCCCAAAAACCAAAGGCTGAATATTTTCTCTGATTTGTGGATGCTAACCCCAAACAAGGGAGGTTGGGGAGGAGAATAATAGAAATTGATTGGACTAGACAAAGGGTAATGAAGGGAAGAGACGGGGAGGGGAATAGGAAAGACAGTAGAATTAATTGAACATAACTTTCCTAGCCTTGTATTTATATACATGACCAGAGTAAGTCTGCATCATGTATGACCACAAGAGTGGAAACCCTAATAGAATTAAATTATATTTTATATATGTATTCTGCCAAAATACATTCTACTGTCACTTATAACTAAAAATAAAAAAGATGGTGATAGATATTCATAGCTTTCTCTGTGGGAATAGGTTGTTTTACTGTATAAAATTCTCATTTCAAATGGCCTTTCTTACAGATGTTTGTGTACGTTACACAATGAGGCAACTCATCATAGCACACATACATGAAAGAATTTTGGACAGCTTCTTCATGTAAAAGAATATAAATGGGAGGACTTCACAAGTGTATTTGAAAAGAAAACATTATTTTGAAGTTGTCACTTAGCTGACATTTTAATATTTTTAGATTTATGTAGCAATGATTTTGTAAAAATATTCACCATTTCTCCTTTAGCGATGTGTCACATAGTTCTGCATGATTTTCTCTTTAAGTCTTAGTGCCCTCTCTTCTGCTGCAAGTCCAGATCAACAGTACCCTTCACACCTAACCACCTTTGTTTTATACTGTCTACTAACTGTGGAGAGGAAAACTGGTCAATGACACTCTTTAGCACTTTTCTTTTTTTCTCTTCACCTTTTTAAGTTGTAGATAAACCCGAGATCTTTGTTTTATTTATTTATTTATTCTTTTTTTTATGTGGTGCTGAGATTCAAACCCAGAGCCTCACACGTGCTAGGTAAGTGCTCTACCACTGAGCCACAACCCCAGCCTTCTTCGGCACTTCTTAATACTCCTTGGTATCTCTGTTTCTCAATTTACCATTTAACTTACCCTGCTCGTTATTTTTTTATTTCTTAGAGAATGTTCCATCCTGAATGTTGTTTGAACTTCCAGATGCTTTTTTACTAATCTCTGTTCAGTTATGAACTGAAAATTAAGATAGGGGGAGATAGTAAAGATTGAATTCCTTCCAGACATCCTTTACAAAGATATTTTGACAGGGATTCTCAAAGAAATCGTTAAGATCTAAAAGGAATAAAGAAGATACAATGGGTAACAATATTTTTTAGATGGAACTTCCTCCATCAGTACTGATGTCTATAGTAGCCCTACTGTGCCCAGTTTAAATTGTATTTTATGATACTAATATGCATACTATTTAATCCAAAATATAGAGATTTTTCTAATTTTTTAGTTTCAAAGATTCTTAATAATGCAGGAAGGAATGTCTCAGTGTCTCCATATTATAGAAATACTAGCTCAGGAAGTATTCTGGGGGCCTCTTTCCTGAATCCCTAATCAAAGTCTTTAGCTCTTTAGTCATATGCATGCACAATGTATTTCCTAAAGATTTAGAGTAATGAGCCCTGATTTTAGAGCAAAATTGTTGCCCTCTTAGCAATTTTGAAGTACTTAATTTTTGAATTGTTGTTTAGTGAATATGTTGGCACTATGAATGGCTTTAATATTGCCGGATCATAACAACAACAAAAATGGCAGTAAATTTAATTGTGCACTGAAAATGAGCAAGGGATTGTGCTAAGTACTTTACCTAACATAATGACGATAGTAAAATTGAAGAGCAAATAGTAACAAAATGTCACATTCTAGTTACTACTCCCAGGTACTTCACATGGTTCATCTTTAATATTCATGGCAACATATAAAGTTGGTTCAATTATTATCTTTATTTTGTAGATAAGGAAATGGAGGTATATAGAGGTCAAGTCCTTTTCTTAAGGTCACCCAGTTAGGAGTAGCAAAGCTGAAATTTGAACTCAGTCCCTTTGATTCCAAAGTCATGGATTTTACTAATGTATTATATGCACAATGTAGTCATTTAAGTAAAACTATAATGTTTCTTTAAAAATCACCTGTGACCTCTTTCAGTTAGTTGGGTTTAAGGACAGGCATTCTTGTGGTACTAAGATTCCATGCTTAATATTATAAAGTTGATATAAAGTTAAAGAAGCTGATCGCTGGCGGTGTCTTCTAAATGGAATACATTGCTTTCCGTGTTCTGTCTCCCCTCTACAGGTTTACATGAAGCAAGTTGGTAGATTCTGCACTTTCTACTTTCAGTTTTAATGACATTTTGAAATGACAGCAAACTTCCTAGACCAAAAGAGAAAACCAGAGCCTTTCTTCAACATCCATTGACAAAGTCTAGGACAATATACATTGTTATTATGTGAGATTGAAGCTCATAAATTTTAAAATTTGAATGTTCTAGTATGTGAGATTCAGGTATTAAGTGGACTAATTAATTTGCAGTGATTCTAGAATTTAGAAATGTGTGTACTGAATTTTTGGCAACTTTGGAATTTACTATCACTGATGAGATTGTACGGGATTTTTATGCCTAACACCATCCCTCACATTTGCAGTGAGGGCCAACATGCCCATCATGAAGACAGCTACTAAAGTCTATGATTTGTTGAAAAAGATGATTCAACTTAATTCAATACCGAATCTTTGCCCTTCACAGTCAAAGACAGGGCTTAGATCTTGCTCTGAGTGACTCAATTTCCTGGCAGGTTGGAAACATACATAACCCACTCCAAAATTTCACACGCACTATCTATGGCCAGGAAAACCAGACTGTTATAGGGATACATGCATGGAAAGTTCAGCCATGAATGAGGATTCTGGGAGATGTTTTAGGAGATGGATTTTAAAGGATATGCAAGACCTTAAGAGAGATGCAGGGGAGGAAAGATAATTGTGCAGCTGGAGGACGATGAGGTTTGGAATCATGGGAGCTAGACTATGGATAGTGGCCTAAGATTTTCATTCTTTGTGAAATAAGGTATAACTTACTTCACCTTTCCCCAACCTCAGTTTTTTCATCTGAGGACGAGGGTAATAGTATTTGTTTCATAGAACTTTTGTGAGAATTAAATGAGATCCTGGAAGAAGAACCTGAGATAGTAACTGAAATGTTACAAGGTACTTGACAAACTGCACAAATAAAGACACACACACACACACACACACTTATTCAAGAAATAGTGTGTGTACCCACGTGAATATAAGTTGTCACATTTTCAGTATTTTACTGGAAAATTGCTGATAATCAGATTTGAATGATTTTTGTTCAGTAATGAGTTCTAATTGCTCCTTGAGTGATTTTTATGGGATATGACAATTTTTCTGTTGCTGTTCAAAAAAGGAGCTTGGATTTTATTTATTTATGGTTGTGGTAATTAAATTTTTCAAGGAAAAAAGGGAGTTCTGAGGTGAATAGAGTAGAAAGGTGAATAGTAGGCGTGGTTTGTGTGGTTTTTTAAACAAATTTTTTGGTCCAATTCCTATGCAATGAAAAGCAGAAAGTGAAATCTGCTTCATTTTTTTGTTGTTCTTATTTTTAAATTTTTTTTTATTTTAGTTCATTGTACACAGATGGAGTACAACTATCATTTTTCTGGTTGTACACAAAGTAGAATCATATAATTTGCCTGTTCATACATATACATAGGGTAAAGATGACCCATCACCCACTCTGCGGACTATTAGGTAACTATTGTCATTCACAGGTGATGGTTGTTCTCTTTCCATCGGGAATATAAGTATTCATCTCCCACATAACAGTAGACATTCAATGAAGCAAGGAAAGATAATAGAATGCTTCATGGAATGACTACCTGTTATGTGGGAGATGAATACTTATATTCCCGATGGAAGAGAACAACCTGTGAATGACAATAGTTACCTAATAGTCCACAGAGTGGGGGATGGGTCCACTGGGGAACAGACCAGGGGGAGTCAAATGATGAAATGGGAGGAGAATGCTGTCTTCTTAGTTCTCATCGGCAGGTTGAAGGAGCTTTGCCTTTTACGTGAAATGAGGGCATCATTAAAAATGTCTGCCAGGAGGTGAAGAGGTTTTGACCTCTAGGCAGATCTAGACAAAAAAAGGCACAGGAAACACTTGATTCATCTATTTGAATGACTAGAATTTGGGCAATGTGCCCCCAAACTAGGTCAAGGTCTTTGGATGTGGAGTGAGTTTCTTTCTGTGCGTGTGTGTGTGTGTGTGTGTGTGTACACACTTCTGGCATCATGGCCTGAACTTATGGAAAATGATTGGATTCTATAGGAATTTGTAACTGGATTTAGATTTTTCAACTGAGAAATCTCTACAGGTAAAAAACAACAACAAGAAAAGGTGTTCATTTGTTTCGTCTTAAGCAATTTACTCTGAGTAATAGTGGGTGATATCTAGGTTACTAGCATTCCATTAACTTGTCCTGCTTAAAAGCACTACTAATTTCTTACTTAGACAATTTAAATATATACATATTTTTATATATATTTAATTTATATTTATATATAATTTATATTTATTTACATAATTTATATATATTTAATTATATATTTATATATATTTAAATTTGTCTAAGTAAGAAATTTATATATGTATATATATGTATATATGTATATATATATATATATATAACTTGAGCACCTCTTCTGACGAATTGGTTTTGATAAGATGGTAAGTGGGAATAACTATATAAAACATAATTTATCCTGGAAAGGTTCTATTAAGGTTCTTTAATCATGATTATGTTAAGGGTTTCTCTTACTAGACAGTAACGGAATAGTTTAAGTGGCATACATAAAGTACTTGCTTTTAATAGACAACTAATTGCATATCTCCTATGAGGCAAGCTGAGATTTTAAAAAATGAATATTAATCTAACAAGGAAATACAGACTCAGACAATTCCTGAAACATGAATTATCATGTTAGACATGCATTTCTTTTAAGAAGGAAAAGGAACTGCTTCTATCTAGATATAATATCAGAGGAAAAAATTGGACTGTCTGTATTTTACTAATTGCTATAGAACGGTTCTTAGCAGGCAGCTATTCTATAATCCATTAAATGTTTTCTTATAGCTCTCATGAACAATCAATTATATATTCTATTTGAAATATATTCTATGGACTCTAATAATTTGGTTTATTTGAAAATGATCTTAACAAACTATTTTTATCACAGAAGAAAGAAGAAAGAAAAACAAGATAAAAAACTTAAAGGTATTTTTTATCCAATTTGTAGATTGCATATAATATGTTGTGGGTTATATTTAGAATTTAAATTATAAGTATACCTGGAAATTTGTTTTTGAAGATTTCTTCAATTCAATGCATGTTTATTGATGTCTTTGAGATATACACTGTGAAAAAAATGGGTTTAAAAAATACCAGCTCCTGGTATTTATTCTGAAGGATAAGCAGAAGAATAGACATGAAATTTGTAGTGTCAGAGAAAGTGCTAGGTCTTATGAAAGAAGTGGGGAGGGGAAAGAAAAAATAAGGGTATGGGGGAGAGGGAGTGAGGGTGAGATTTTCTAGGAGGGCATTTTCTTCCCTTTATTTTCTTAGGTTGGTAGCTTGTTTGATAAATGCATGTAACAGCTTAAATTTTAGTAATGGGGTTGAAGTATAAGGCAAAAGTGAGTGCCATTAACCTCATTTCTGCACTCTGTACGTAAAAACCTCATTTCTTGTTTATCTCATCATAGTTCACTAGGATGATTCATGTTCTTATTTTCCCACTTTGGAGTCTATTTTTTTATTCTCATATTACTGTATCATAAAGATCTTGTCATTTGAGTAGGCATACACCTGGTGCATCCTTTTTGCTTATAATTGCATAATGCTTCATGGTGTGGAAGTAACTTAGTTCATTCAACCAGTCCAATATTGCTGAATATTTATATTACTTCTAGATTTTTCTACTACAAACTATGCCCACAATGAATAATCTTGTGCATATCATTCCTTAAGTGTATAATTTTATGGAAATAAAGTTTTATCTTTCCCTTTTAACTTTCTTTGCATCACCTTTCTCCTCCTGTTTAGTTGCACAGTTGGATACCTTCAGTAAAAGTCAAATAGTTGTGATGATGGTGGCCATCCTTGTCATGCTCTTCTGGTTTTCTTCATTTAGAAAGATGCTAGGGGACCTTGGGATATAGCTTAGTTGATAGAGTGCCTGCCTTGCATGCACAAGGCCCTGGGTTCAATCCCCAGCACCACAAAAAAGAAAAAAAAAATAGCTAGAGTTCAGGCTGGACTGATCTGTGACCATGCATCAGTTAGGATCTTTACAAGGAACAGTACAAGCCAACTCAGTAATTAATGATAGTTTAATGAAGGAAAGCCTTTGATAACATCACAATCAGGATTAAGGAAACCAAAAAGGGATGGCGAACTTTTTGGTTTCCTTAATCCTGCTTTAGAACCAAAGGGGAAGTAGGGAAATAAAGGTTCTCATAACAGAGAGACCCCTAGGCAGGCATCTCTTGATGGAAATCTTAGCCTTCACTGAAGAAATTACGTTGACCCTACAGTCTCCTCTACCTGGCTAAACTCAAATAGAAATGGGAGGTCTGTAATGAAGCAAATGATAGAAACCAGACTGCTAGGACACATTTTGATTGGATGTTTTTAAAATTAACAATGAATTTGGATCATAGGATGTTTTTTTTTTTTCTTGCAGTGCTGGAGGTTGAACCCTGGGCCTTAGTGCTTGCAAGGCAAGTACTCTACCAACTGAGCTATATCCCCAGCCCTGATCACAGGATTTTTTTCAGACATGGATATATTAAGTTTCATCAACATATGTTAAATCTATTAATGAGTCATCCTCTGACTAAATTTAATTTTTATGACTAAAGCTTTACCTCTTTTCAAACTTTATATAAATAGAATAATACACTAATAATTGAATACACTAATAAAATGATTATGTTACTATGTCTTCTTTTGCTCAATACTGTGAGATTTCACTTATCTGCATAAAGCTATTTGTGTGTGTATGTGGGCATATGCTTTAGTATTTCATTTTGTGAACGTTTTATCTATCGTACAGCTGCTGGATATTTGAATTATTCTAGTTTTTGCTATTAAAATATTGCTGATGTGGACTTTCTTGTGCATGATTTTTGATGCACATAATGGGCACACACATTTAATTACTTAGGAATAGAATTGTTGAGTTTTGGGGTGTGCTTATTTTAAAGTTTACCAGATACTCCCATACAGTTTTCCAGAGTAATTGTAGCAATTTATATTCCCCCTAGCAATGTATGTGATTTCTAATTGCTGCTGTCCTCACCAACTCTTTCATTTCAGCCATTTAAATAGTTGTTTAATGGCTTCTCAATGTGGTTTCATCTTCATTTCCCTTCTGACTAATAAGGGCAGATATCTTCTCATTTATTGAACACTTGGATATTCTCTTTTGTGAAGTGATCAGTTTGTTAACTAATTTTTCCATTGGTTATCTTTTCCTAGTTTATTTTTAGAAGCTCTTTATATATTCTGCAAATGAGTCCTTTGTCAGAAATATATTTTAATTTTATTATCATATAATTTTTCTCTTCACATTCTTTTTTTTTTTCCGGTACTGGGGATTGAACTCAGGGACACTCCACCACTGAGCCACATCCCTAGCCCTATTTTGTATTTTATTTAAGAGACAGGGTCTCACTGAGTTGCTTTAAGGCCTGGCTAAATTGCTGAGGCTGGTTTGAACTTGAGATCCTCCTGTCTCAGCCTCCCAAGTTGCTGGGATTACAGGTGTGCGCCACCGTGCCCGGCTTCTCTTCACTTTCTTTATGATCTCTTTTGAAAACAGTTTTAATGGGGCTATTTAACTAGTGTTGGCCAGTATAGTGCTTTCTTTTTGTTTTTAAAATATGTGTATTCAAAGTTCCTTAAGATAAGAATTATTCTCCAATATTTTCTTCTAGCATTGAATTGTTCTTTAAGATAGGCACTAGCCACCTGTAACTATTTAAATTTAAACTCAAATGAAAGATAGATTACATTAAAAATTCAGTTCCTTGGTTGTAGAAGCCACATTTCAAGTGCTCAGGAGTTACATGTGGCTTATTAGCTACTATTGAACAGGGAAAATATTGCATGGGCTACTTACATTATCACAGACATGTTTATTATTGGTGCAGTTGTAGAAGATCTATAATTCATCTGCAATTAATATAGTACGGTATAATTATTTTTTATTTTTAAAAGTCTAAGCATTTCTTTTCTATTTTTAAAATTTTTTATTTTACAGACTGCATTTTGATTCATTGTATGCAAATGCGGTACAACTTTTCATTTCTATGGTTGTATACAATGTAGATTCACACCATTTGCATAATCATACATGTACATAGGGTAATGATGTCTGTCTCAGTCCACTGTCTTTCCTACCCTCACCTCCTCCCACCCCATTTCCCTCTACACAATCCAAAGTTCTTCTAGTCCTCTCTTAACCCCCTGCCCCCCATTATGTATCATCATCCACTTATCAGAGAAACATTTGGCCTTTGTTTTTTGGAATTGGCTTATTTCACTTAACATGATATTCTCCAACTCCATCCATTTACCTGCCAATGCCATAATTTTATTCTTTATGGCTGAGTGATATTCCATTGAATATATATACCACCATTTCTTTATCCATTCATCAATTGAGGGGCATCTAGGTTGGTTCCATAATCTAGTTATTATGAATTAAGCAGCTATAAACATTGATGTGGCTGCTTTACTGTAGTATGCTGATTTTAAGTCTTTTGGGTATAAACTGAGGAGTGGGAAAACTGGGTCTAGTATGGAATAATTATAATGGTTAAATTTTGTTGTATAACAAATCTCCCCAAAGCATAGCAACGTAAGACCCTATCATTTCACTCAGCTCACAGTTACCTGGACTCAGGAATGGCTGGTTTAGCTGAAGTCTCTCTTCCCAAGATCTCTCATCCTCTGTCTTTAGGCTATTGCAGACCATCATGTGATGATCTTAGAGTGTCCAGAAATAAGAAATGGCAAGTGCTTTTCAAGGCTCTGATTAAATTGCATTTGCTAATGTTCCTTTGTCTAATCAAGTGACATATCCATGCTCAAATTCAGGAAGATGAATAATTAGACTTCATTTCTGATGTAAGGAGAGGTGAAATTGGGCTACAAAGGGAGATACTTAAAGGGATGAGAGTAATCTGTGGTCATTTGGTAACTTACTTCACTGACATTAAGGTGAAGATTATTATTTTTTATATGATTATCCAATCTTTTCAATATTTATTGAAAAGATCATTTATTTCCCACTCAATTACAAGTCAACTTTGTAAAAGTCAATTATTTAGGACTGCTTCTTGAACTCTTATTGTTTACTACTGGGTTATTTGTCTATCCTTGAGTTAATGATAACTATTTTAATATTTGGGGTTTCATAGTATGCTTTAATATTTAAAAGTGTAAGTTTTAAACTTTGTTCCTGGTTTTAAAGAGGGACCTTTGCATTTCCACATAAGTTTTAGAAGAAACTCGTTAATTTCCACAAAAAATCCATTGGCATTTTGATTGTGGTCTTTTAATCTACAAATCCATTTGGGAAGAACTGTTCTCTCTAACATAGTTTGCATGTATGAGCAAAATATTGATCTCTTTATTTAATATTTCTTTTATTTTTGCCAATAATTTCTTTTTCTTTTGCTTAATATAACTCTTCTATCTCTTTTATTGTCTTTTTTTTTCCTGGCAATTGAAGTGTTTTAATGCTATTAAAAGTGGTATTTTAAAGCCATATTATGTTCTACTTTTTGTTGCTGCAGTAGAGATACAATTGATCTTTTCATATTGACCTTGCTAAATTCACTATTTCTGATAACTTCTGCTTTTACAGGTCAAGTAAGAATTTAATAAATTGCTAATCTACATCTTTTCTAGGGATGCCTTAATCAAATAGTCAGTACATAGGTCCACACAACTCAGACTGTTCCAATCACTGCTTAGATTTTGCTGTCCACTCTGGTAGCCATACTCAGGCTGGGTTTGGTGATTAAGTGCTGCCACTTGGCTTTGGCTTCCCTGGGGTCCCATTATCCCTAATTCATTTAAGGATCCTAGTTTGATGGTGGTCGTTCTCATTGCTTCTGACCTACAGAGAAGCCAGCATAGAGTTCTTCAAGAATGCTGGAGCTCTCCTCACAAATTTGCTTCATAGTTATGGTGAAAAGTATGTTTTGTGAATTAAGTAGATTTTAAATGGCAAATGAATTCTAACATTCAAAACTCCTTAAGCCTTGGGGTACCTTCCTTTATAGTATTCCAAGACAGTTTTAGCATTTTAACTTATTTAGGGTAGGCCACCTTTGAGTTCATGTGTCAGCCAGTCATCCAAACACATTGGTAGAACACTCTCTAACCCCTCTGGCTAAAACACTAAGTTATATAAATAAATTTGTATCCGACTTTATTTTTCTTCCCCCATTGTTTTATACCTTCAGGATCCATTTCACAGACCTTCTCCAGATCTGTCTGTGTAAGTTGAAAAAAAATATTCAATTATTTTGGAAGGTATGAAAAGGCAAAGAAGACTCGGAAAAATTTAGGGGTTCAATATCCCCAACTTCATTAGAATCTATATATTTCCATTTAATTTTTCAAGATGTGATTTCTTGCTAATCAATATACTTGTTTTAACAGAAGTCATTCTGGAATGTTGCAGTTCGATTATTTGTTTGTTTATTTATTTATTTTATTATTCAGCAACTCAGGATGAGACTCTGGATTCCATCTTCAGAATTCTCATCCCTATGACTACAGGAGATAAAAGTTTCTTTCAGGGCAGATAGAGCAACTCTTAAGTCATATTTGTAGAATTTGAGCTATGAATTTGAAGTCCTGATTTCATTTTTTTCTTTTCTTTTTCTTCCATTTTCTCCAGCAGAATTAGGGGCTATAACTTCTTAATTGGACCACACTCTTCTAAGGGTAAGATAGCAAAATACTTGTCCACTTAGAACCTCAGCTACTGAATTAAAGAGGATCAGACAGAGAGATTTTGCATCTTCCAGTTATCACATCATGTTATAGATTAACAGTTTCCTCTTTGCCACTGGAGTAGGTATCATTTTATTGCCTTTAAATATAATCAGAGTAGAGAACAAGTGCTAGACAACCTAGAACCTACTCAGAAAACTCCTTGAAACCCATTTATGGTATCAAAGTCTGTACTGATCTAAGTTCAGGTATTCTTCTTTCATCCCAAACAGTTTTCTCATTCTCATTTGAAATAGTTATGCTATTCTATTATTTTGTTGATTTATTTATATTGCCAATAAAGGTGCCAATTATACATACATTACATCTTTTCCTTTTAAAAATCTATCATGTCTTCTACATTCTTTTAATGTTTTTGACTTATTTTTTTCTTGTACCTTTTACTGTTATCTGTAGTATTTGTTCTCTCATCTGTACTCTTGGATTGTAATCTTCATTTCTGTGTGAGATTCTTTTTCTTTAATTTTTCCCTCCACTTCTCAGTTTCCATTTTATTTTTCTTTTGTTGTCTGGACAGTTTCTTATTTTCTGTTTCCTCCATGAGTTCTTACATTTTGATTGATGGTTTTTCTGAAGACCTATAATTTTCATTAACTTTTTTCTTCTCTTTCATCCTTTTTTCTTCATGTATGTTCAAAATATTAAATTACAATTTTTCACTAGCTGTTTGGAAGTGTGTGTGTGTGTGTGTGCATAAGTGTGTGTGTGTGTGTGTGTGTGTTTTCTGGTGAGTTTTCAATCACTTGTAAAGTTATACTGCTTCTTTTCATCATTTTCTTATAGGAGATTACAATTTTTTTGCAAGAGATAATAAAACAGACAAAAAGTCAGTAAGGATAGAGGAGATCTGAACAACATAGAACAAAATGAAACTAACAAGTACTGACCTAGATCATTGTATGGAGGCCTAGTGTTTTGCTCTAATTTGGTCCACATTTGAAAATCCTTATGGATTGTCCTGATCCAGCAGGTAGCGATATTAGTGATATTTTTGGAATAAAGTGGGAAATGTGTCAGAGTCAATGCCCTTGGGTCTTCCTTCTTTGTCATTTGAGCAAAGATCTTAAAATATGGCTCTTCTCTGTAGTTTTTCTGTGACTCATAGAACTTAGACCAGCACATAGAGTTTTTATCACTTCCCTGAACTTGTCAGATTTTTTTACAAGTGTTGTCTTCCAAAATATTAAATTCACCTTTAAATGTGAATTTCTGTTGAAGTCTTTCAATTCCAGACACATCTGCCATTTTTCACATTTTCTGAATGTAGTTCTCTTCTCACTTTTGGGGACTCTCTGAATCTACTGTCTCTGCCCTTTCATAGATCTCAAGCTATTTTCAATTTCAAAGCAGACTTCTTACAGGTAGGGCCTTCTTTGGAAGAAAACATGTGATTAATGTCTTTGAGGTCTTCCTGTTCCTAGGCCCTTTTGTTCTTTTGTTCTTCCTCAAAGGTATTTTGGTTGGCATTACCTTTGGTAGAACAGGTATACTATTTGGAATTTGTGATTTGTCTCTGTCTTTTCATTTATGAAAATGTAATTTATAGATATTTAAATACATTTTTATGCAAACATATATGGTACTCAGGAAGAAAAATAAGAAGCTAAAGAATTGAGTTGCCATCAATCATCAAAACCATTTGAGTTATATAGTATCTTCTCCATTTTACAAAATAGGAAAATACTGAAATAAAAGAGGTATTGAGTGGTAACTTAAAACCTACCAGTTTGTAACTCTACAGATCTTATAGCCCTATTTCTTGAGGAAAGGTAGAATTCTGCTTTTGTGTCTGCATCGGACACAAAACTCTCTTTTTTGTCTTTCCTACATTCACTGGACTGGGATGGTTCAGTTCTCTACATAGGAGGATATAGATGCTAGGTGTCATAAAACCGTGTCTACTGTTCCAAGATGGTAGAAGCAAAAAGTAGGTCGAACACAGGAAACAAAGCTGGTCAAGCCAGTGATTAAGTTCTCAAGTGTTTTAAAAATGCTTATTTCAACTTAACTTCTTTTTATTTTTTTTTAAAGTTTTTAAAAGAGTAGTATTTTATTTAGCATTTTATTTAAAAGGTAATTCAGGTTCTTTGTCTTTCTTGTGACATATTTGAATTGTGTACCTGTAGGATGCTAAGATGATGCACTCTAATTTGTTACTGAATTGCTCACCTTGTGAAGAAGAGAGCTTGAACACTCCAGATCAGAAATCTCCTCAGCTGACCTCCAAAATTCACAGTCTTCTGACTTTGATGGTAGAACTTCTCACATGTCAGGTAATTGTAAAAATCAGATTCTTTGGTGGAAAGAAGTATTGGGGTTGGACTATATCAAGAAAGGCAATAAAAGAAGTAAGTTTAGCTCATAATGGACTCTCAGCGAGTATTTGCTGACTTCCTGGCATGTCCTTGGAGGCAATTACATTTATTGTCCTTGATTTTTTATGGATTAGCTCATTCAGTCCTTACACCGTTCCTTATTAGGCACTTTTTTTTTTAATTTAGGAAAACAAGCCAATCCTTGGAATAGTTGAGTTTCTTGTCCACAGTCCTACATGTGATTAAATGGCAGACCTCAGATAGAAACCCATGCATTTTTGACCCCTAAATTATATTGGTACCATTATCTTCATTCTGAGTACCCTTGAAATATCTAGAATTTAAATATTTGGGGATATCTGATTGGTCTGGTGTAAGTTACAGCAGTTTGTTCAGACATTGAATTTGTAAACTGACTAGGCTAAGGGGCAATGTATATATGAATGTGTAAGCATGCATGGGAATTACAGATGAACATTAACATCTTGGCAGTTATGTTAGTCTTCCAGTAACAGTTATGTACAAGTGTGAATCAACATTAGGTCCTTCCATACTATCTCTTTATGAGGTATCTTGTGAAGAGTGTTTGAAGAATACTGTCTGTCTCAGTTCAAAATGATTTTATCTCCTTTGGTTTGGCCACATATTTTGGAAGGGAGATTTGTTTCATTTGCCTGATTTCCTTCCTCCTTTTAGGTTCATAAAAAAGAACCTACTCAAACTGCTACCCTTAGGACATCACCAATCCTGATGTAGAACATTTCAAAGAAAGTGAGAAAGTTAGTGACATAATGCTGCAAAAATTGAAGAACCTTCATCTTTTTCTTTTTTTAATAGTGTGACTGCTTAGACATGAAATTATGAAGTTCTAATTGTGTATATAATTGCAAGAGTGAGAAGTATACCTGCCTTTGTCAACTAAAATATCTACTGGTTTCTCTTTTTCTTCAATTACATTCTCTCTTTTGATTGTGAGTTCAAATCCAGCCTCAGCAATTTTGTGAGGCCCTAAGCAACTCAGGCAAGATCCTGTATCTAAATAAAATATTTTTTTAAAAGGGGACTGGAGATGTGGCTCAGAGGTTAAGTGTCGCTGGGTTTAATCCCCAGTGCCAATAAATAAATAAATAAATAAATAAATAAATAAATTCTCTCTCTGTCATATGTATGTGAGATATATCCCTGTATATACATATACACACATATGTATATATATATGTATACATATATATACGTGTACATATCTCATGTGAATTGTATGACATAACTGGATAATTAATCATTTTCCTTCCTATTTACCATTTCTCAGATATTCATCTTGAGTCCCTCTCTCACTTGATGAGTTTCTGGGACATTCAGAAAAGAGTGATTTCACTGCCAAAGATGAACTTCAAGTAAAGTCATCTTATATGAACTTTGGATTTTACTTTGATTGTAGAAGGATTTTATCATGCAATATGCTTTCTTTTACCAAGCATATGCCTGGAGAAAAGGATTTGAAAATTACGGTCCATTCATGGTCACTTAAGAGCTTCAAAATGACCCTACATGGCAGCTGTGGCATTTGTGTTACTAAAAGAAAGAAACTTGTCTGAGAAAATCCCAACTTGTTGCTGTCTAAATTTAAGACATTGATAAGTATTTGACCTTGATGGTCCCAGTAAAACATGATAATAAGCATGAAGAATTATTGTTTTTCTTTGTGATCTTTCTCTACTGACCAAACTTAAAGCAATACTGAACAAAGTTAGTACTTTTTAATTGTGATATTCCCACTGCTATCAAAACTGAATAAAGGCAATATTCATTTGATGGATTTATGTACTAAAGTATTCATTATTTAAATTTATATTCTTAAACTGTAATAGATATGTTGGGCATTTTAGAATGGTAAGTTTTTTCATTCTATAGGTCTCCTGAAAATGACACCAAATCTATTACCTAGCTGTGATACCTCAAGTTCATTGTCGAACTTGGAATTTCATGCAAAAGAAATGTGGAATATTTCATTTATTTTGAGAATTAAGAATAAAATAATAAATAGAGTCATTGTAGACATTCAGGATTGGGCTAAATGTGTTTTGGGTAGCTTTCATTACTCTGATCAAAAACACCCAGCAACAACAATGTGCAGGAGGAAAAGTTTATTTGGGGCTCATGGTTTCAGAAGTCTCAGTCCAAAGATGACTGGTCAGTTGTTCTGGGTGCAAAATGAGGAAGCACATCATAGCAGATGGGCCCAGCAGAGGAAATCTGCTTCACTCACTGTGGGGTCAGGAAGAAAGAGAAGCAGAGGTGGTGGGGAATAGAGAGAGCCTGAGAGGAAGAGGCTGCAGGAAAAACAACCCTTCCAAGGAACATCACCAATGACCCACCTCCTCCAGATGTGCCCCACCTGCCTACAGCTAGCACCCGTCAGTCCATTCAAATTAGGATAGACTGGTTATGTTACAGCCCTCACAATCCAATTAGTTCACCTTTGAACATTCTTTAATTAACAGGAGCTTTTGGGGTTACTGCATCTCCAGAGCATAAAAAGAAGTTATAGAATTTTTTTTCTATGTAACTTGAAGATTTTTGTTAATCATATCATTGCAAATAGATTACTTAAGAAGCAAATATTGCACCACTGATTGTCAGGTTGTGTTCTAGACTCTGGAGATTTTTAGGTTAGTAGAACAGACCCATAACCTGCTACCAGGTACTTGTAAATAAAGTGTGTAAACATTTTATACACATTTATACTGTGATTAAAGTGCGTCTACATACATGTAATAGATTTTGTTTAACAATGCTAATAATGCATCTCAAAGGCTAAGGAACGATCGGGAGCACAGAGTATTAAGTTGCAGTGTTGGAGAGAATTTTATTCGTTATACAATAACTATTTTGAAAACCCAACAAACATGGAAATGCTTTATGGAAAACTTTACTGATTTTAGGGATCCTAATAATCAAGTGGTAGTACGTTGTAAAATTGTAATAAGCTGATATGGAAGATGGATGAGAAAAACTCAGTAGCAGCCCTAATCCTTGCAATTGTTGAGATCATTTTCAATAATGAAATGAGGTTTTATTTTTCCCCTCGTTGAAGTGACTTGAGCCATAGAGACCAGGGTGGCTTTTGTGGTTGGGGTCTGCACACTCCATTTTGGTTGAGCAGGACAACCCAGTGGGTTGATCTATTGGTCAAAGGAGTTTGGAAAAGTAAATTACTCTTTTCCCTTTCAGGAATGCTTTTTACTTTACAGTTTGAGGGTCTAAAAAAACACGAGGGGAGGTACTGGGAAGTAAAAATGATCAAATTTCTTTATGTGCACATACAAATCTACCATGAGGAAACTCACTATTTTGTATAATAACATGTACCAGTAAAGATAAACACAAGAGAAAAATGTAAATATGTCCTTAAAAATAACACATGCTTTCACTACATAAGTTATATATTCTACACCGGTTTTAAGAACATTCTTATAGGCTTTCATTATAAATTATATGTATTTTAAATTCATATTTATTAAAAAGCATTTATATGCTAATAATATATTTTTCTACCTAGAAATATAATGAATAAAGGTAAAACCTTTTAGGGGAATGGAAGAACATGTAGAAAAGATGATAGAACTTCTTTTGACATGGTTAACTAAACAGAATCAATGGTTATTTAAATTAGTCTGTGGATTGTTTAGACACATTGAGACAAGTTATCTCAGATGAAGTCATTCCAATAATCCGTTCAAAATGCCAGAAATTCAACCAACTTAACCATTTTAATAAAAAAAAAGGAACTTTGTGTTCCTTTCATTTTTTTTTGTCCCAGAGTTGGGATTAGGGGTGGTGAGGGGCAAGCTCTAGAGTCAGCTTTTAAAAACAAGACCAAATGATATTTTCCGTTAGAAGGAGCAGGGGAAGTTTCTTTGAAAGGAACGCATCTCAGGTAAAGCTAGTTTTACTTTTATTCTTAAAGTAGACTGGAGTGAGGCTCATTGTGTTGCCCTATAGTTTTTGTCCAGGGCACCTGAGCGTTGCACAATGTATCACTTATCAGTAGAACAAAAGACTCCTTCATGGGTCAAACTCCCAGAAAAATGACAGCTGCAGATTCAGAGCCTCTCCAGGCAGATACTTTGCTTGAGAGGGAACAGGAAATAGACCATTCATGTGGACTTTCTTGTCTAACTCTATTTAATTTGACTCAAGCAAGATTAGTCTCTTTCAAAACATATCTGTGTTTAATGGTAATCTTAGATGTTTGTTTCTTATGAGAGATTTGGTTCAGAAACTGTGTTTTCTGGACTATACAGTAGAAAAGTCACTATTTTATATTTAGCTAAAGAATACTGCAAAATATTTTAAACGCCTCACATTTTCAAATAACATTTTTTTTTTAAAAATCTGTAGATTGTTTAGACACATTGAGGCAAGTTATTACAGATAAAGTCATTACAGTAATCTTCTTGAAAAAATTATAACTTTATGTTGTGAAGTTATGATTTTTTTCCCAAATGAAACTCCAAGGAAAATCAGGAAGGTTTTGTGCTGTTGATAGTATAATTGCATATGGAAAGAAAACTTTTGCTATCTTATAAAGAGAATTAAAATTATAGTTTAATTCCAAATATTGATCTTACCATTGAACATTTTTTCTCTTTAATGTAAATATGTTTGTCCTTTTAAGTTTCTAAGATCATACTGATTTTTTCATTAGATTAAAAAAATCCATTCGAAAGGTCATTAAAATGTAGAAGCCCAAATTCTTGAACGATTATGAAAAAAATAACTGTTTTCTTAATAGTTCAACTATTTCTTAGCTGCTAAGTAAGCTGTCCCACATGAGAGTAATTTAATTTAAAATATCATACATAACAAGTCAAAACTGGCCACATTTTTCTTTCATTTTGCTTTGCTTGTCCCTGAACATAAATGTTTGAGTACTGTAAAATGAGAATAATAACATACAATGCTATTTAATGCCACTCCATGCTAGGAGTGGAAACAGAATAATATTTATTTGCAATATCATTAATCGCAGAAACTTATTAATTAGAGATGATTTGAAGGAGGGATAGGAAAAACTACATTAAAAAATTTAGGAAGTTTAGAAACCATTTGCATTTGTAGCCTTTTAGTGACAGTAAAAAAAAAAAATCATATAGAGGTTCTTGTTTCAATAAATAAAGATGCTCCTTGACTTACAATGGGTTATGTTGTGACAAATTCATCATAAATTGAAAATACCAAGAGTTGAAAATGCATTTACCATCCCTAACCTACCAAACGTCATAGACAACACAGCATTGCAGACTATTGGTTATTTACTCTTGTGATCATTTGGCTGACTGGGAACTGCCGCTGACTGCCACCTACAGCATCTCCAGAGTCTCTATGGTGTGGATCAACTTTCAAAATTTGAAGTGACTTCTTCTATGGCATGCATGCTTTGGCATTATCTGTAGCTCCAAGTTGTTTATAATTAGCATATCAGTCTTTGTCAGTAGATGCTTCCAAGCTTGAGATGCTTAAGAATCCATCTTTCCATCCCTTCTTCTTCTGCCATATTTTAGACACTTGTTTAGATACTGAGAATAACTATAAATAAAACAAAATGATTCATATTAAGGCGCTTGAACACAAATGCTGTGGAATTTTTTTTTATACATTTAAGTCACTGAATAATTGAAATTAATTTTATAACAGTATGATTATAAGCTATGCTTCCATTTAGTATTTTCTTATTTGTGTCAGGTCAAAAAGTTGTTACACAGCTATATAAGTAGTATCTAAAATATGTAATTGGTTTCTCAGAATTTGTAGGTCATCATATGCATGTATCTACTTTATATTTTTATAGATATCTAGATGATATGCTTCTAAATATCTAAATATTTAAATATAGATGTCTCTGTGTGCATGTGTGTAATCTTTTTAATTAGAGACTTGAGAGATATACACACACCCTGCTCCATATATAAATGACCCAGTGAAACTGACTTTATAGAATTCCAAAAGTCATAATATACTTTGCCTCTTTAAAAATATTCCATTTTTATTTTTATAAGATTTTCATGAATTAGAAATAAAAATATTTTGAAATAATCAAAAAGGAGTAAATTGAAAATTGAATTCTGAAGGTTTTGTTTTTGTTTTAGTTGAGGACTTGTTTCTTTATTTTTTATTTAATTTTTTAAATTAATTTATTTAATTTTTGATTCATTGAACACAAATGGAGTACAGCTATTGTTTTTCTGGTTGTACACAAAGTAGAGTCACACCGTCTGTGCATTCATACATGTATACAGGACTTGTTTCTTTATGTACTGCTTCTTTGGTATGTCATTTTGGAGTCATGTTATATTCTCCTCCATGGTTCATCTCCAAGTAGTCTGCATCACCTTCTATTTTAACAACAGCCAACTCAATTGTCTTCTCTTATTTATAAGCTGATTGCAAAATTTAACCATGAACAATTTTCCACAATACTACAAGATTCTTTTGTTCTGCTCCATTGTCCGACTGTCCAACTCTAAGTCCCCCATCATGGTACAGATAGAAGCAATATATAATTTTTTTTTTTTAGAATTAGCATTTCAAAATCATTGATTTAAACTTGAGAAATTTCTGGGCACTAGTCATGTTTCTTATTATCTTTACAAACCTCATTCTTATTTTCATTGTTATTCTTGGGACTAAGTAAAGTAGCTAATTTAAGAAAATATTTTTAGTTGTAAATGGACACAATACCTTTATTTATTTTTATGTGGTACTGAGGATCAAAACCAGTGCCTCACAAGTACAAGGCAAGCGCTCCACCACTGAGCTAAAACCCCAGCCCAAGTAGTTCATTTTTTATGAAGAAATATAAATGGCTCCTGATGAGGATACAATCATGCATCAGCATCCTGCATATCTGAATCATCCCATAGGTCTTTACAAACTTTCTTCAAAGGATGATCCTTAGCAAAAATATCATCTTTCCCCAGGTACCAGAGGCTCATTTGCTTTCAATATTTTTCCTATGAAGAATTTTTTTTTTGTAAATTATCTCATCTGTTGAAAAAGTGAAAAATATTTGTATTTTAATAGCATAACAATGATTTTAATTCTCTAATTCTAATTCTCATTTAGGGAATTAGAGACTGTAAAAGGAATCATTCTGAACTGAAAGTTAACGTAGAATGACCACTTCATTCATGGATGGATATGATATGAGAACTCTGTGAGAAACTTCTAGTAATTATCACTCTTCAGTACTGTGCCTTAAAAAGGTCTAATCAAGATGGTATTTGAATTTTAACTTTAAAATAATTATGTGATGTATTTTCCTTACATTTATTTCTTCAATCATCTATTATGGCTAAGACACTCTGAGAACACCATATATTCATAGAAGGTGCAATGGTAGCCCAGATGGAGACAGGCATTCACCAGGGGAGCCTGGGACAGAAGGGAACATGTTCCTCCATGAGAAAGGAGGGTCCCAGGAGACAGGTGAACAGGAAGGAACCTGAGATGCCTCCTATCCTGTGTTCATAAAAAGTGTGTCATAAATCTCATAAGAGGAGCACAAAAATTGTTATAGAAAGTCAGAGAGAAGACATTTCAGAAACAGAACAGGAGAAACTGGGTTAATTCATAGTAACAGTAGAATAATATTTCTTAACAAATATTTCCCTAATCAAATTAATATTATATAGGTCTTGTTAAAAATGCCAGCTTTAATCATCTGTCATAACCAAGACCCTCAAAGGAGGGCACATACTCACAGGTGTTTCCATAGTGACCATCATGGAGATAGTCATACCTCAAACCTGCTGTTGCTAATTTCACTAACCTTTGCCTTATATTTTTCAGCTCAAGGAGATGGGTCTTGCAGGGAAAGTGAGAACAAAAGCAATGTGATGATTCCAAGATGAATTTCCCTTCCCCATCCTCTTGAATCTCTTCTGACAGTGGGCATCTGGGGCTCACTATTTGCTATCTGTAGGTCATACTTTGGTGTCCTCCTCAGGACACACAGTACTCTTTGTGGTCCCTCTATTTCAAGTGCTCTCCTCTCCTGGTTTTCTGACCATTGCATAATTCTGCAATTCTTTTTTTTTTTTTTTTTGTGCAGGTTGTTTTAAACCACTCTTATTGATTTGTCTTCACTTGCTTTACCTGGAATGGTTGGTCTGATACAGGATTCTACCTGTATTCTTATTTTCTTATTTTCATGTCAGCAATGGAATCTGTCTCTAATCTGTGGATTATCCAGGGCAGCAATACTCTATGTCTGCATGTCTCCTCAGCCAACATCTTGTCAAAGCTTTAAATTTGCATTAGGGGTAATAAATAAATATGCTTTAACAAATATACTACTGATGAAAATCATGATCTTCAGCTTGCTGGCCTTTGTTGCTCACAATTATGTGAGCTAATATCTTAAAATCTCTGTCTCTGTGTTTGTCTGTCTCTCCGTATTGTTTTTGTTCTGTTTTTCTGGTTCTTTGCAGAATGCTGACTAATATGCCCCCTATGTCCTTAGGCACCATAGGCTGCCACAGGATTGGGAGTCCCCTGGAATCTACTCTGTCTTTTGTCTAACCTATGTAAAGTGGGTTAAGAACTATGAATCTTTCAGTATTTCAGATGGGAGGTGATATAAGTACTATTTGAATATAAATGAGATCATTTAAATGATGTCATCTATGAGTCTTCAAATTTATAATCTGTTTAGATGAGTCAGTCTTCCTGATTTTTCCCCTTTAGTTAACTTTTTGGGAAAAAACTAAGCAAATAAATGAAATACAAAGGAGCATTTCACATTTTTTTTTCTTTTTCCTTTCCAAAGCTACTTTAAAAAAAAATTGGAATGTGAGGTTCAATTATGAAGAGAGACAAAATTAATGGTCACTGCACCTATTAATAAAACACAAACAGCAATCTTGAATTTAGAGATTTCACTCTAGTTTCCAATGTATTTAAATGAAAATCTTAGCTGTAGTGGTGTCTTTGTGTTGGTTATGAAGATATTATTTCAGGGTGAAATTGAATCCTGGTAAAGTAAAATGGAAAAGTAATGAAAACATCTAAAGCTTCCTGTTCATTGCAAGAAAATTATTTTCTCATTATTTCTTAACTGTATTAACAAAGTGGCATTACATTATAGCAGAAAGAAGGGATCAGCAATGGGACATCATTTTGTCCAAGTTTACACAAAGGAACGTGATGATCAAATAATCATCTTTTTCTTTTCTCTAGCTTATACCAACAGGAATGTAAGGATTACACAAAATAAATGCATAAATGGTTACTTCCTGCCAATATAAAATGTCACTGAACACAATGGCTGGGTCTTTTTCCAAATGACTGCTGACTTTTTGGTCTGACCTATGAAGATAAATCACTAAGCTACTTAAAGGTTGGAATATTAATCTTCTGAGATTAAAACGATGAAAGCTTTAAGCAGCGCCTGACACCAAAGTTTGGTTTCCTGCTTTACCTTTGGGGTGCAGTGTGGCAAATTCTAGAAAATTGTTCTCTGGGTTTGTTTTTTCAGTTACTTCTGTGTGATTCACTCTTAATGAATCTGTTATGTTTTAATGGTCAATTTTCATTAAGGTAATATGTACTAATAAACATGACAATTTGATCTTGTTTACTTATTTATTAGGATTGAAGCCATGTAGAGTAAAAGCCAAGACTTTGTACAGATTTTGGACAAAAAGGAGGGTTAATTCAGCTTCTCCTTTTCTTAGCTCAGTGGTTTGACGTAAGATCATTAGCAATCAGGTAAAACTTATTTTTAGAAGTGTTGTAAGAATCGTCTCAAATGAGATGAGGTATATGAGGTGCCCACTGTGGCACTGGTCTCAACTAAGTGTTGTGTCACTTAGGAGACTAACTTTCCTCTCTTTGGTGATGACAGTCACATCTTTCCCATTACTCAGGCCTCATTATTTCTCATACCCCACCTAAATCCTTGAGGAAAATCTTTGGGTCTCTTTCTAACAGTATCTTAAGAATATATCCACTTTTCTTCTTCTTTTTTTTTTTTTTTGGTCGTACTGGGGATTGAACTTGGGGGCTACTAACCACAGAACTACATTCCCAGCCCTTTTTATTTTATTTTTTATTTTGAGACAGCATCTTACTGAGTTGCTGAGGCTGGCCTTGAACTTGTGATCTTTCTGTTTCAGTCTCCCAAGTAACTGGGATTACAGGCATGAGCTACCTGTTAAGTATAACAACTTTTTGCTGCTTCTTCTACTGTCACATTGCTCCAACCAGTATCCTCTTTCAACCAGGTGTCTGCAATAGCTCCAAATGTGTCTCTCTGCTTCCACTTTGACCCACTATGTATTTTCAGTAGAGCCACCATAGTGATATTTTAGAAAGTATACAGCAGATTTGTCATAACAGCTCAGAAATCTCCAGTGCTACTGCGTTTCTCCTGAGTATGACAAGTCCTTCAGTGGCTCGTATGGTTCTCTGTTCATTACCTGCATTAGGCCCTCTGTGACATCATTTCCTTCTCCTTTCCTCTCACACTTTCAGTGTAGGCCACTCCTTGACTTGTGATCACACATTACCCTCTCAGGGCAGCCTGTCTCGACAGTGGCACTTCCTTTTTTTCTTACCTTGATATACTTTTCCATAGTACTTACCACTTTTTAATGCACCTAATAATGCATTATTTACCATGTTTGTTATTTGTCAAGTGTGAATGTTGTTAATTTCTTTCTCTTCCTTTCTCTTCTAAAATATAAAGCCTTCCAATGGCCTGAATTTTTGTCTCTTTTCATGGATATATGCCCAGTACCCAGAATGTTGTAGGGCACAACTTAAGAACAGACGAATTCCCACTGAGAAGTCCAAATTTGAGAGTCTTTATTAGCCAGCCAGCTGACTGTCTCACACAATGCCCCAAAAATGGCTATTGGGAGAACAGCCCTGACCATAGATTAAAGGGGTTTTTATACCATAAATCAGTATATCAATCATAAATCTGTTGCTATGATTTAAAATTACAAACTAACATCATGAGATCTAAAATCATTAGCAGAAGAGGGAAGTGGGTCAAAATGACCTTACTTAGGTACAAATTAAAGAATGGTTACTAACATCGAGACAGTCACTGTTGACATCACTCTTGATATGGTACATTGTTTAGGAAAATAGGAATCAAAAAGAGAACAGTTTTTCATTATACAAGAATTGCCATTCTGTGTTGCCAAACATGTCATGTTAAGCAATTGATGATGGGTACAGTGGTGGGGTATTCTCACAGGATAAGCTAAGCAACTGTTGATGGGTTCCAAAGGGAGAGACACTTCCTACATAACATGGAGTCTCGGGGTGAAATGGAGTCTGTGTAGTCATTGCCTAGATAGCCTGGCTTACCACATTTCCATGGAGTCAAATCTGTCAGCCTGTCACAAGAACAGTGCTTGATGTATTATGATCAATTTGTCATCTATATAATAAAGGTTCACCATCAATTAAAAATTTCTTAGAAGATTTTCATTGACATATTTAATTGAACTTTTGGCTTATAAATTGTCTTGCCCAAGAAACAGACAAGTACCTTGCATGGTGAGGATTTGGATTCAGGCCTTCTGATGCCATTGCCATTTCTCTGCCTCTGTTTACTATGCTTCCCTTGACCAAGGAATGGGAAGCTGTATATGAACTTGGGTCCAAGAATAACATGACTTAATTTGTGCTTTAGGATGAGTTATTCAGGGAGAGTGTGTAACAATGAGGAGAAATGAAGTACTACGAATATTAAGGAGAACTGAAGTAAGTCTCTGATGGTGACATAAAGAAAGGGATTGCTGTGAAAGACATTTTGGGTGTGGAATTTAAAGGACTTGGAAAGTGGGCTTAGACTGTAAAGACAGAGAATTTGAAGTTGACTCCAAATATTTCAGTCTAAATAATTGGGCAATGGAGCTACCAAAAAAGTAGGAAGAGCAGGAAACACGTTCAGTAAATAGGATTGAGTCATGCCATTGCTTAGAAGTTAGATATTAGAAAGGGGCTCTCAGAACCTCTATTCTATCTGGACCACACTAACACACTTCCTAATATAGTAGTGACATTAAGAATTAAAATGCTCCTGTTGATTAAGATATATGGCAGAGCATACAGGGAAAAGGAGGTAGTTCTTTTGGATAAGAAAATGTGTTCAATAAGAAATGAAAACTATAGTAGATAAATACGCATTTTATCTTCTGATGGGTGATATTATCTTGGGAATTGTTTTATTAAACTTTTTCCTATATTGATTTATATTGTCTTTATTTTTTGGTTATATTTTTCCTGATAACTGATAGTTTAAACCATGCAACTTGGTTAATTAATGTGCTATTGCTATATTTTAACCCCATCAAAAATTAATAATTTATTAATATTATTAAATACTTATTACCATCATTCTCAGTAGTCTTTCACTTGACCACTGAGCCACATCCCCAGCTCTATTTTGTATTTTATTTAGAGACAGGGTTTTACTGAGTTGCTTAGTGCCTTGCTTTTACTGGGGCTGGTTTTGAACTTGAGATCCTCCTTCCTTGAACTCCCGAGCCGCAGGGATACAGGCATGCACCACTGTGCCCAGCTGTTATCATTCTTAATAAGAATTTATTTATTAAAATATTATTGAGTGCCAACATTTAGTACTAATCATCTTTTATTCCATGATTCATTTTGATAATATATGTCAAGTGATTTTTTTTGGGGAGGTACTGGGGTTTGAATCCATATATGCTTTGCCACTGAGCCACATCCCCAGTTCTTTTTACATTCTATTTTGAGACAGTGTCTCCCTAAGTTGCTGAGGCTGACCTTGAACTTGTGATCCTCCTGTCTCGGCCTCCCCAGTCATTGGGATTATAGGCATGCACCATCATTCCTAGCCTGTCAGGTGATTTTCAAAACAAATTGCTTTTCTAAATCAGGTATGTTCCTCAAATAGTAAGTCATATATTAAGTTCAATAAAAGAAAGGATTTTTGTGTATTCATTCACTCCTGTATAGCCAGAACTTACAAATATGTAGCTCAAACTCAATAAATAATTGAGTGATGGAATGAACAATTTTTCATTGTTGGTGTGTTTTGTCTCTGGCAATCATTTTTTCCCATTGTTTTGATTTTATTGTTTCGTTAATTCTTTTGACTTTAATTACTGTTTTAGACATTCTTACTTTTAGAGTGCTTAAATTTTGGATAACTTCTCCATTAATGTTCTTATAAAAAGCATTTTAAATGTGCATATTCTTTAGTATGAGCTCCACTGATATTCTGTGTCATGCAAATTGGTATTTATCAATTAGATATGATGAGTTTAGTCTTCTCATATTATCTTCCAAATTTATGTAAACTTTCTTCTATGACCATCAATATTATCGTATTGATGTCCATCAGGATCTTCATCCAATTTAAGATTTTACAAACATATATACAAACAAATACATATTTATATAAATATCCACATATGAATATATGTAAATGTATATATGTATATATATCTATGTAAATGTATATATATGTGTGTGTACATATAATAAACAGGAACACTTCCATTGCATGCTGCCTAGATATTCAAAATAAAATCAATTCATTTTTGTACATGTTTAATGAAAATGATGAGACAATTTGATCAGAATGTGTTAGTGTAAAAGTAAAATTATTTTGATACTTGTTAGCTTGGTAAGGGGCACTTTATTCAAAGCTAATGTAATAGGGGAAAGACTATTAACATAAGAGAGAAAGACTGAATTCCATTCTGAAAACAAGGATGAGTGGGAATTTATAGTTAAAAAGCAGAGTCAGCTGACATCAACAGCAGGGCGATTCTTGGTAAAATGGCACAATAAGATTCTTGCTAAAGTCAGGCCAAGGACTTAGATGCCAAGGGTGAGGAATGAGGAATTTGATCTAATATTAAGGGTAGAAGAATTCTTGTAAAGGGTCTTAGCAGGATAAAGGCAGGCTAAGGTTGAGGCCTTACTGAAAACAGGGTTCAGAGGTGTCTGACTGAAGTTTGGTGGAGGAAGACATCTTTGTCATTACCTGTTTTATTCCCCCCTTCCTCCTTTCCTTCTCTTTGTTTATCTAAAGTTTCTGGAACTTCACATTTCTTTGCAGTTTTCAAATATGGGTCTTTCTTTTTTTTATTAATTTATTTTGATTCATGGTACACAAATGGAGTATAGCTGTTGTTTCTCTGGTTGTACACAAAGTAGAGTCACACCATTTGTGTAATCATACATGTACATAGGGTAATGATGTTTGTCTCATTCTGTTATTATTCTTACCCCCCACCCTGATCCCACCACTCTTTTTCTTCTATGCCATCCATTCTTCCTCCATTCTTTATCTTGAGCAGTGTAACTTTTTCTTTCATTGAGATCACACTTTTTTGTGGTACATACACGTTTTGTTGAGATCACACTTTTTGTGGTACATACACGTTTTGTGGTACATACACATGTTTC
Source organism: Glaucomys volans (assembly GCA_020662805.1). Taxonomy (NCBI): domain Eukaryota; kingdom Metazoa; phylum Chordata; class Mammalia; order Rodentia; family Sciuridae; genus Glaucomys; species Glaucomys volans. The sequence continues at coordinate 241,120 of JAJEJO010003309.1, read as the reverse complement.
GTGGTAACATACATGCTTACCATGGACTACATCTTCCAGTATATGTACCCTATGGAATCCCTCCCATGCCAACTATGGCTTTGCTACATAACTTGCTCTGTCCAATGGGACATTAATTAACAAGTTCCACACATGAACTCTTAATGGGAATTATGAACAGGGATTGACCCTTTTGGAGTTCTGCTGCCATCCAGTGAGGATGCTTGTTCCAGTCCTTGAGGATGCAAAACCACAAGGAAAGGCCCAGGGACTCAATTTATCCTCGCCCTGAATGAAACCCAATGAATGAGCCCAGGTGAAACAAGCAGAGCTGCCAATTAACAGACAAAAACCATAAAAAATAGTAAATCAGTGCTGTTCTGAGGTATTTTGTTATGTGTATTGATGATTACTTGGCATTCATTTGTAGTGTTGCACTATTTATTAGAAACTTATCAAAATGCCTTTAAAAGTCAGGAATATGTTCAAATTCTTTTGAGTCCTATCAGTGTAACTTCTTTAAGAATCTATTTGTGTGATGATTCTTTTTATCTATATTTGTATTTTATTGCCTTTCTTCCTTATGTTACCTTTAAAAAAACTGAGCAACATTTTAATGTCATATTTATATAAATTAGATAATCTTATGGATTATGCTAGTTTAAGCTAGTTCTTCCCAAAGGAACATTCTTCAATGATGGAAATATTCTATAATCTGTGCTCTGAAGTACTTGAAATGTGAGTAGTACATGTTGAGAAATGCAGCTCTAGACTCACGCTGCTATGCCAGTATCAGCATAGTCTTACATGGACGAGCTTTATGCCTTCTTGAATTATTTTTATTTAAAACAACACAAAATATTCATTTTTCCCTTATAGAATGGACCAAATATTGAAAGGTAGTTATTAATATTTCTTTTTTTATTTATCAGTTCTCGACCTTGATGATTTTTACATATCACTAAGAGGTTCTACTGAACTCATACCATGCTTTCTAAAAGGAATGTCTTGTAGTTTTTGTTAAAGAATCGTCATCAGTCACCTGCATCAGAGATAACTGGATGTTTATTTCAGCATTTGTTAGAAACAAGTATTCTTTGGCTCTGAACCGGATCTGCTCAATCAGAATCACCACTACTAGTTTTGGTTGCCTATATTTTAAATACAATCTTCAGTTAATGCAAACTTAAAGTTAAGAACCACACTGTTGGGAAGGAACAAGAAATGCATTGTTTAGAGACCACTAAAACCTCTCCTGAGAGTATGTTAATAGCTGATGAAACTATCTATACATTTGATCACCTCTTCATTCTTCATAGGACATGATTTCTGAATCTCCATCACCCTTAAAATCTTCCTCTGGATGCACTCTAATTTTTATTTTTTTAAAATAAAAGCATTACCCCACATACTCTACATTCTCACTGCTTATGCAGCACAGAGTAAAATTTCCTATTGAATAAACATCATAGAAACAAAAATAAAATCCTCTCCAGTGACATGTCACAACCATATAATAATTTTTCTTATTGTCGGGTTTAATCAGAATTGTTCTCTCCTATTCATCCTGAATTAATACTTTTAGGGCTACTTGATTTTGGCCTACTTGCCATCAAAGGCTGCTTCAACATCACAAGTTCTTTTATCTTCTCACACCAGTTGCCTGTGACCTACTCTGAAATTATTTATAAAGCAATTTTCCATGAACTTAACTTTTCCTTCTTTTATCTAAAGAATATTGAATTAGATAGATAGAAACAATTATTTGGAATCTGAATGTGAAAGGTTCATAGCTAACTCCTACTAGAAAAAGATATCCTTTCTTTTTTCCCCCAAAGAAGAAAAGACAAATTTCCTTTGATAGGTTTTTACTGGGTAGCCACTAATAAATGTATGTTTTATTTGTTGACTTGTCCATTTGTTTATTAAAATTATTTTTACTTTTGCAATGTAATAATTTTTCCTTTTCAATTATATCTTCATTTGTTTAGTATAATTATTTTCTTCTTAGATAAGATTAGCCCAAGAAGATAATCTGCATTGCATATAAATTGCTTTAGCAAAAGAGACATTCAGAATTAATTGTCCATAGACACTACATCAAGTATGTATCAATTAAAATGCATCAGTTGCATGTAACACAAAACTTAAATCAAGCGAATTAACACCTTAATGAAATTAATTGACCCACTAAATAGGAAGTTCAGAATAAGGGCAGGCTTTGCAGTTGGCTGGTCCTTAAATTCCCTTCTGTAGCTTCCATTTCATTGTAAGGCTGCTTCCTCTTAAAGTCGTAGAATTGCCATTGGTCTAATTGCTTCCTAGTATTGACTTAGTAGGTGAGACTGTGGATCTTTCTATAACTATCTTAAGAGGTAGGTGATTGTTATGGTTTGGATATGAGGTGTCCCCCAAAAGCTCATGTGTGACACAATGCAAGAAGGTTCAGAGAAGAAATGATTCGGTTACCAAGTCTTAACCCAATCGGTGAATTAATCGCCAGATGGGATTAATTGAGTGGTAACTGAAGGCAGGTGGACATTGGGGGTGTGGCTCTGGGATATATATGTGTATCTGGCAAGTGGAGATCTCCCTCTCTTTCTCTCTGCCTCCTTATCATCATGTGAGCTGCTTTCTTCTGCCACACTCTTCCAATGTGATGTCCTGCCTCACCTTGAATCCCAAAGAATGGAGCCTGCTGTCTATGGACTGAGACCTCTAAATCCATGAGCCCCTCAATAAATGTTCCTCCTCTACAGTTGTTCTGGATGGGTCTTTAGTCACAGCAGGGAAAAAAGCTGACTAACACAGTGAATTTTTCACAATTTTTCAGCAAACTTTTCTTCATATAACATAGGCTTCAAGTGGGGATTTTAACCTATTCCTGAACCAAGCTCTGTTTGCAGAGAAATCCTTTGGGCTGATTATTTAAGGCCAATATTTTTAACCAACAAAACATAAAGGAATCGAGTGACTGGTTTAAATAAATGCAAGACTAGCTGTGTGAAACTGTACTCTTGCTATGTCATGTGGGGAGGGTGATGAAAGATATGTTCAGGAGACTGAAGTATGTATGATGTGCAATACAACATCTTTAACAAAATATTTTAGTTTTAAGGATGTATATATTTATAATATAACTTGAATATAGTTCCTAATATATGAACACATAGCACATGTATGAATATATTCATATTCTGGCAGGAAATAAGTCTCTGAAAAAGGACCAAGCCATTTATTGCTCTTAGGGTATCTTAGAGCTCCAGTCTCTGTGAAGGAGAACCCTAAGACTGCATATTACCTTGCACCCACAGCAGTATGCTATGCCAGGAGGGGAGCCCTGAGATTATGAGGCTCAGAGCTCAGTTGAGGGGCTGGTGTAATACCCCATCCTCCCTACTGAGTGGGGAGGGGAGAGAGAAAGGGAGAGTGCCAGCACTTTACTAGCAAATGTAAACAAGGCTTTTCCAGTGAAGGGAAGGGAAGGGAAAGCCTCCAAGTCTCCAGACTCCTCAGCATGGTATATGAGCAAACAGCTCTGGGGAAAGTTTCTCTAAGTCTTTGTGAAACAAATGCCATCTCTAGCTTACAAGGCATAGTTGTTCTTAGTCATCTTTAATTAGTACCCTTTGTTCTGAAAGCCCAGATTGTCCAGAAATGGGAAAACATTCATGGAGTATTGTCTAACAGCAAAACAAGTTTTCTTGTTGTAGACTTTGTAAGGCTGTGTGAAAAATTCAGTCTGGTAGGCAGTGAAACCCCTTTGGTTTTGATGAAATCAAGTTGACTTGCCATGTGTTTCCCAATACTTATCATTTTTAAAACTTAAGTGACAAAAAATATGTGTTTTCATTTAATATTATTTTCATGTCATGAACTTAAAACCAATTTATGCAGCATAAATTAGGTGAAAGTCAATATTGAGAAATTATTCAGACATTGTCTTTTCCTACAGGAACATACAAGTTGATAGTATTTAAAATATTTAATATATTGAGTACTATTGTGTGAGACTGTATATAAACTTTTATCTTATGCAGAATACATTTTTATATATAAATGTATAATAAATTTCTATAAAAAGAGGTTTTGTATATGCGCACTTATCAGTAGATATCTGTTTTGGAATTTTGTCAAGCTTGGTCTTTTTAATTTAAACCAACAGGTTTAGGGTTGTATTCACCAGGCTGACACAGAAATACAATCAATGAAATACATTTATTAGTTAAGGAAAAAGACAATAATAATAATAAAAGGAATATTTACAAAATGCACCCCGGCTGAACAATCTCTCACTGATCAGCACTGGAAAATAGCATCACGGGCACCGTGGTGGTTAGCACTGGAAAACATCACAGGCAACGCAACAATTGTCACTGAAGCAATCATTGTCTGGCATTATGAAACCAGCCCCATATATTATTATAAACTTGACTTCCTGGATCTGGCCAGGAGCCAAGTTCCCAAGGATATTGTGTTCTCTTCCATTTGAGCTCAAAAATGTCCCAGAACATTCATGGGACTCCAAACAATGTTATATTTCTTATTTGTCCACTCCTTCTGTTATGTCTACCAAGCATCCTGACCTTAGGTGGCTCACCATCAAAAACCCTAAACAAAACTATTAGGAATTTTCCATACAAGATCTATATATAATCTATATATAATCTCTTCTCATCCTCAAATGTGACTGAAAAATTATACCACTAACTCCTAAGTCATCGCTGCTACTACTAAGTAGAAATATTTGAACACAGGTCTTGATGATTCAAAGTTTGTGCTCTTAATTTTTATTGCCTGCTGCATTGTCACAGTTATAGGCTAAGTAAAAGAAATTTGAGAAAGGCTTCAGTTTGAGGGATCAGTTGGGTTGTAGTGAGGGTGCTTGGTCATACCTTCAGAGGAAGGCATCCTAGGCAGTGTGAACTCATGTGGTTGGAAATCCAACCATGACTGCTATTGTGCTCATTATTGTTTTATACAAGGGAGCTGGGAAAGATGGATGCTCATGGTTCTCACCTTGCAACTGATTGGATGTTTTCGTGCATTATTTAAACTGCTGTTATCTTTATTCCCCACAGTTGCTCTCCCCATGTGAAAGGGAAATTTGCTCTACCATAGATCTTCCCCAATCAAGAGATCAGATGTAGAGACTGATAAACCAAGGAGGTGGTAAGTCTAATTTGTCTTGGCTAGTTATTCTTACTATGATAATTGGGGTGGGGGGTGGAAGCATTTTTTAATGTGAGATATTGAACCTACAAAGGGACACAGTCAATAACACAGCTAATTGATGACACAGCATGTGCTTGAGTTCTGACTCCTACAAGCAGATGCAGATGCCTTGACTAAAGAGGTGGCAGAGTGGGTATGGAGGTGGGGAGCACACAGCAGTGCTTTCCCTCTGTGGCTGTACGTTAGCATCTTTTGGATAGCTTTAAAAAATTACCAATGACCAGGATCCATCTCAGACCAATTTGATTAGAAACTGAGGGGTGGGACCAAGGCACTCATGTTTAAAAGTACTACTTAATTTAATATGAAGTAAAAACTGAGATATTCTGATTTAGAGACTATTTTAAGATCAGCAGCATTTACTGAGAGCAGCATTTATCTATCATCTCATACTGCTGCTAATTTTAAGGTAAGCCTATCTGAATTCTCTCCATTCCACATTCTTCTCAGCACTTTCATCTCAATCTGCCTCCACTGTCCTTGGATGACCAGGCATGAGCTTGTATTGTATTGCTACTCTCCATGGATAAACCTGGGAATGTAGTCGATTGCCACGGATATTCATTTCCCTTATTAGAATTTACCCCAGTCCTCTAGTTTGGGTTCTCACATGCAACCTTGTGGCTCTCTTGCTCCTTACCCTTTTAAACCCTTAAGATGTGTTCCTAGTCCTGTAATTGCAATGTTTTTACTTCTCTGTTGCTGGCTACCCTGTGACCTCCTTAAAAGGGGAATGTGGCTGTATATTTTATTCACTTTTGTGTATGGTGTGCTAAGTCCCAAGTCTGGGAAAACAAATCATTCAATAAACATTTTTTAAAAATTATTTTTAATTAAGATAATGAATGCAAAAATTTCATCTATTTTTAGGTATTTGGTTTAAAAGATCTTGATAATTGGCTATAGTCAGGTGACCAGACCCATAATCAAGATATAACATAGCTCTCCTATTCTAAAATGTTTTCTTGTTGCACCCTTGCAGTTGATCCCCACTCCTGAACTCTGGTTCAGTGCAACGATTCAACTGCTCTAGAAAAGAGAAATCTTGCCTTTTCTAGAATTTCATATAAATGAAATCTTTGGACCTTTAGGAAATCTTCATTTTTCTCCAGTAAACCATATTTATTTTTTGAAAGTTTCCTGGAAAACTGCATTGCTCTATTCACTCCAAAGGTCTGTGCACATCCATTATATTAATTTCTAATTCCATAGAGATATATAAGTGTCTTTGTATAATTTTGTGTTTTGGTTATTTATTCTACTAGAATTTTTCTGAAACAGTCTTGCTATTTTGCCTAGGCTGGTTTGGAACTCATGAGCTAAAGTGATCCTCCTGTCTTAGACTCCCAAGTAGCTGGGACTACAGATGATACGACTTTAACATTTTTTTTTTTCTGTAATCTCTCACTCACTCCTCACAATGATATTAGAGGGTAGCACTCTAATTTTACAGTTGGGAAGAGGCAAGTAGAGATTAGGAAATATACTAATGATCACACAATTAGCCAGAATCAGAGCTTCTGTTTATCAAATAAGAAGCACCTGGAACGACCTCTCCACACTGTGCACCTCCATGCAAGTTGTTGTGGTTCGAATTGTTCATTTTCCATTTCGTCTGTTAGATTCCAGATGAAGTTAAGGTAGGACTCTGTCTTTTCTAACTTGGTAATTTCCTTGTCTTCGTTCCTCTGTTCCCAGCGTGAGTCACACTTCCTTTTGAGTGACCAGATAACGATCTTGGACTATAAAAGAAATGGTTTCTTGAGTTCATGGACAACAGTAGCTGAGAGGAGAGCTATGCCAGCCTGCCTGGGTTGTTCATGAAGGTCTAGCAGAGCCTGGTAAGGGAGGCACTTGCTGCTCCTGAGGCCACTTCTTTAAGGAAGACCATTTATCAGAAGTAAATCTATCTTACAATGGTCATCTTTCAAATGGCTTCAGGAAAGACTCAAAGCATCAATTATTCAACTTTATTGCTTTCCCCACTAAAGCATTTTTCGCTTTAATGAGCTGCCAAGCTGTATAGGGAGAAAGTGCTCATGGCAAGACCAGAAAGAGGAGAACACATAGGGAGTTAGAAAAGCAAACTCCACTCCCTGGGGCTTCAGCTTAAGAGCTGGCTTTTAGATTTTCTGTGTTCCATGGGACCCTCATGTTGGCAGCTGGATGGGCTATTTGACCCTCTTTATCATCTGTTCATGTTAACACAGGGGTTCACAGCATTGCTTCTTGTCAAAGGAACTATGCTAAGATAGAGGAGCCTAATTGCATATTTTGTCATGCTGATGTTAATGACCCAGAGGGAGGCAGAGCACCAAAAGCCAATATTTTACAAAGGTGGCAACTCATGGCTTGGAGTGCCCTGAAAAGATGTGATTTGGGCACAACACGCCAGATCTCAGATTTATTTGTTGCCTCATGTTTGTGCTTTCTGTGGGCAACAGGTGCTTCAGGTAACATTTGAATAGAGACAAATCACTTTAAAAAAATGATTCAGGGTTGCTGTTACAGATTGAGGTGTACTAAGTGCACCTTAAAAGAACACTCCCAGTGGGTAAGGTAATAGTTATTTGATCCTTCATGAAGGCTTTTATCTCACTTTCTGTTACTCTGACAGTGTATTATATTCCATTAGGTCAATTTGACTAACAATATTGTTGAATACAGCCCTGTTTAAAATAGCTCCAGGAAATTTGGTATGCCTTACATGATTTTGTACTTAGCTGTGGAGGATATAGTGTAAGATTTAAGACAGTTGAAAACAAAGAGCCCAGCAGGCGACTTCAAAGCCATATGTTCTATTTAGGTTGAGGATGAAATTAAAGAAATATTTTCCTGAGAGATATCCATATGAGATTCAGTGATAATTACAACTTCAACCCAAGGGGTCATAAACTGGAATTCAGGGGAGGATTAATATTGCAGTTCTCCATTTTCTTTCACCATGATAGCAGTGGTTCAAAGTAGCTTGCCAAATGTAGTGATGTTCAAATGAAGGCTGGTGTGGTTGAACCAGCCTAACAAAAGAAAAATGAATATTATTTATGCTATGCAATTTTATTGTATAAAAAGGTAAGAAGAAAGGAGATTTATTGTCAAGATTTTTAAAGGCTCTATCAATTCTTTACCTTTCTTAGGTAATCCTAAAATTAGATGATACAATATTTTCTGAGTTTGTACTTCGATGATAATAAAAATTATCCTAAGGATTATTACAGAGTTATCAATGGGTCTTATAACTTACTTTCATATGTTTTAAACAGTAAACTTTCATGGGACTAATTATGTTTGATTGAGATATAAACTAACATTTGAAAAATAAGATAAATTCAAAATGAAGTGCAGTATGTGAATTTTTTTTTTCAATAGAGCAAGATTTGTAGCCAAATATGTCCTATGGTAGTTTTTGTGGTCTAGTTTTTAGGGTATAAGCAACAAATGTTTTTCCTCCTGAAACTTTTTGAAGCTCACAGATAAGATTAATATATAATCTATGTAAGATCAGATATGGTAATATTATGAAAGAAGGGGATCGTTGGCAAAAGGTCCATAAAGTAGTCTAAGTTACAGGAGATGACATATAGAAATGTTTGAACTGCATTCTTTGTTAAGAAAAATTGTGAAGCTGTTTGTAAGTTGGGTGGGAGAACAGTTCAGTGATAGATTGGTATTTTTCATGGGTTATAGAGTGGGAAAATGTGAGATATTTGTCTTTTTTTTGCTGACGTTGTAAGTAAAAGGGTATTTTGATTCCAATCTAAAGAATAGAGAATAGCAATTCATCAGGCTGACCCAGATAGATGGAAATATTCTATATAACTGCACCATTTTATACTCCCACCAATATAATTGAATGCTTCCTTTCAATTTCTCCCTAACCTTGTTAACATTTGGCATTGCCTGACTTTTGGCTTAGTGCTATCCTACTGGATGTGATATGGGATCTCATCTTGGCTTTAATTTGCATCTCCCTGATCAATTATAATACTGAGCATGTTTTCATGTGCTTATTAGTCATTCCAGTGTCCCTTCTGGTGAAATATCTATTCAAATCTTTTGCCTACTTTTTAATTGCATTGTTTACCTCCCTAATTATTGGGTTGTAAAAATTCTTTATATATTTCAGACACAAGTCTTTCATTGGAGATGTGATTTTAAAACATTTTTTTCCTGTCTGTGACTGATCTTTGTACTTTAGAGAGGGGGTATTTTGAAGTGCAAAGGTTTTGAATCTTGATGATGCCTGTTTATTCATTTTTTTCATTACTTTGTGTTTGCTGTTATAAAATGTTTATATAATCCAAGATAGGAACATTCAACTCCTATGTTTTCTTCTGAGAGTTTTATGGTTTTAGTTCTTAGATTTAGGTCTACAATATAATTCAAGCTTACTTTTTGTGTCTGGTGTGAAGTAAAAGTTCAAATTCATCTTTCTGCATGTAGATATCCAATTTCTGCAGAACCATTAGTTGAAAAACTATTCTTTCTCCATTTAATAGTCTTGGCACTTTTTTCTATTTTCTTTTATTGCCAGGCATAAGTCACATTGCAAATTTCTATCTATGTATTTCCATACAAAAGTTGGTGTCCTTAGAAAAAATACTTCAAAGCAAATATTAAACTTGCACATTTTTGATACACAAGACACTATATTATTGTGCTAAGTTCTTGCTGTTTTGGAAGGCACATATTGCATTACAGGGTAATTGCTGAAGAAAGCCAGCAATCAATAAGATATGTGTGGTAATGAACTGAGGTAAGTGCCAAAATGATTTTTATTACTGAACATAATAGTTCAATAATAAAGCTACAATTAATTGCATTTTCTTGTCATATTGGAATATGAATTTTTCTATTGAGTTTATAATTTTAAACCTGAAAAATACTAAGCCAATGGCCACATTTGTATTTGAGTTTTGTTGGTGATAAAAGATGTTGCATAAAAAGTCCCCTAATTATTCATTGGGGATAATTCATTCACTATGTGATGGGCTGACAGATTTGGCTCCATGGAAATGTTATGATCCAGGCTATATGGGCAATGACTAAACAGACTCCATTTTTCTCTGAGACTCCATGTTATGTAGGAAATGCTGCTACCATGGGAACACCCTGCCTCTGCCCATCAACAGTTGCTTAGCTTCTCCCATGGGAACACCAATTTGGCAATTTGGTAATACAAAATGATAAAATGACAATTCTTCTATAATGAAAAATTGTTCTTTTTGATTCCTATTTTTTCCTAAACAATGTACCATATCAACAGTGATGTCAACAGTGATTGTTTAGATGTTAGTAACCATTCTTTGGTTTACACCTGAGTAAGGTCGTTTTGACTCACTTCCCCTCTGCTAATGACTTCAAATCTCATGATGTTCGTTTGTGATTTTAAGTCATAGCAATAGACACTTATGATTGATGTACTGATTTATGGTATAAAAACCCCTGCAACCCTATTGTTGGGGTTGTTCTCCCAATAGCCATTTTGGGGGCATTGTGTGAGATGGTCCGCTGGCTGGCTAATAAAGACTCTCAAATTTGGACATCTCAGTGGTGATTGGTCTGTTCTTAAGTTACGCCCCATAACAACCAGAGTCTGTTGAGTGCTGAACCACACACTGGGAAGCTATCATATTCTTTCACAAATATTTTCATTTTAGTTTTCCTTTGAGGGTTTAAGGCAAGATAGACTTTGTTCTTTGACTCTAAGTCACTTAACTCTGTATCTCAATTTTGTTTTCTCTTAAATGGAAATATTTCCCTCATAAGATTCTTATGGATATTCATTAAGCTAATATATTTAATATATTAAAACCAGTGCTTGGTCAGGTACAGTGGCACACACCTGCAATCCCAGTGACTAGGAGATTGAGGCAGTAGGATGGCGAGTTCAAGACAACCTTGGCAACTTTGTGGGTCCCCTCCTCAAGAAAATAAAATTAAAAAGCTGTGCTGAAGAGTTAACTACCATTATTCACTTGAATGTAAGTTCTTCGAGGGCAGACACTTTTGTTACTTTAATTCACTAATATATTAGAAACTCCTAGAAATGGACTTGAGACACAGTTGGTGTTTAAAATTGTGTAGACTGAATTGTATATGACAAAATGCTGGTTTCTAATGGGGCATGTTGTAGGAATTCTTTTATGGGAATGGACTTGTATCATTGACAATCCTTCCCCCATCCTTCACTTGTCATGATTCACAAGAGTGTATGATGTTTCAATCCAATGTGCAGCTTCAAATATGCCTAGATTTGGAAGGATGTGACATATGTAAAGGATGTAGTTTTATGGAGACGTGGACTAAATTGACATATGTGTAGAGCAAACCATAAATAAAATTAGAGCCCAAAACCCATTTTCTCAGCGCACTTATTTAAAGAATTTAAAGATTTGGAGAAAAACCCTGCTAGAATTTCCAGATGGTAGTGGAGACTGTGAAATGAGAGTGTGTTAGAAGATAAGTTGGAATGAAAATCCCTCTTGGCTTTAGCAAGTTTCCTATGAATGTATTGAATTTCCAATAACATTTAATATGTTTTGAGAGATAAAGAATCTGTTTCTAGAAATAAATTTAAATTTGAATGCCATCGTAAAAGACCCCTTGGAAACTCTCACTCTTGCTACTTTGAGTTAAATATTCAGTCAAGTCTAGATTCTATCAAATGAAGATCCTTGCTTTTAAAAAGAAAGAGAAATTTGATCACTGCGGGGAGTAGGTAAAGTCAATTGCTGAAATGAATAGAAAAAGGACACAGTTTCAAAAGAAAAGTGAGAGCATCAAAGTTGATTCTTTCAAAGTGCTTCTTGACAGATGTGCCATCTCAGAGCTTCTTTTCTTGAGCTATGAGGAAGCGAGTCTAACAGGGAAGGGCTCTCATGCCCCTTCCTTTATGGACAGCTGCATCTCTGATTGCATTTGGTTAGTTTGAAAAGCCCTAATTCTTGTGATTTGAGTTTGTGTGGTTTTCAAGAAGAACTTTGAGGAAAGCTCAACTTAAGGAGGAAATTAACTGTTATTTTCCGAACCCAAAGAGGGAGATTTTATTAAAATGTATCCAGTGCATCTTTTATTTAAATTAAAATCTAATGCTAAACTATCTCTGGAGCAAGTGATTTAATAAAAGGAGGTATGTCATTGCAATCTAGATTAAGTTTCCTAGTTTCCTCCCATTATCTCAATAGGCTTGTTTTGATTTAAATATGTGTCTCTTGATTTAAGCTTTGATTTGTTTCAGAAGAGTTGTTTTCAGATCAATTCTGTGAATTTATCTTTTCTATGACTGGAAGCGAATAGCAAGTATGGCCAAAGGTTTCCTAGGGAATTGGGTACTTGCCATACTGGGTACTGAATGGAGGAGATGAGGATCTCGAGTCTAGTGCTCATAAAACAAAAAGAAACAAAACAAAGGAATGAGATAAAGCAGAGAAGTTTCCCAGCAATACAAAGTTGGAATTGCTGGAGGAAAGGCAGTTCATGGATTTTGCACAATGACAGGATAGCATCACATTTGAGCTGGGGAAGCTTGCTCATATGCATTGACACTGCATGTCACTCTCACAGTACTGACAGTGGCAGGGCAAGGGAAGCTTTTAGTAAAACCAGTTTGTAAATGGTAAATCATGTATATTAATTTCTTAGGAATATCATTGCAAATTACCACAAATTCATTGGCTGTCAAAGCACAGAAATTTATTTTTTCTCAGTCCTTGAAGCTAGAAGCCAGAAACCTCATTGTCAGCAGGGCTGGGTTCCTTTTGGAAGTTCTAGGGGGAATCCAGTTGCCTCTTCAGCCTCTGGTGGCTGCCAGGGTTCCTTGGCCTGTAGCCACATTGCCTTTTCCTCTTCCATGTCTCAGGTCTCCTTATACCTTTCTTTCATAAGGATAGCTGTTTTTGGATTTAGGGCCACTCATATAATCCTGGATGTTCATAATGCTAAATAAAATTAAACAATCTTCTTAATTACAGGTCTGTCATAGCTCTTAGCAGGTTTTAGTGCATTTTGGATTCTCCAGGCAAATGCAGTGTTTTCTAAAATTAACTGAGAAAGGGGATTCTTTTTTGCTAGTCTTTAGGGACTACTGGCCCTCAAAACACAGTTTCAGGTGCATCTGCCTCTTAAAAAAGAAATTTAGTTCAATTACTATGGATATTCTGGGAGGATAGTAATATGGGTAGTTATTATTTCTTGAATATTTGCTATGAGTTAAGTACTGGGTTATGTGCTTTAGATAATTAACCCATTTAATCAGAAATGATGCGGTTGAGATAGGCTCTGTTGTAATTATTTTACAGATGAAGAAACTAAGGCAAAGAGAGTTAAGCAACTTCTCCAGGTTTACACAGCTAGTAAGCAGTAGAGTCAGTCTTGTAATCAAAGTAACCTACATAATCAAGCCTGCAATCATAACCAGTGTAATATTCTAATGTAATATTCTAACAGAGCAGTTCTAGCGTCAACAAGTAGCTAAAAATACAAATGCAAATCTAGTGTCAGGTTTCTGGAAAATCGTAGCCTCAGCTTCTTTGGTCTCTATTCAGCACCAGTGGAATGAGCCTTGATATCCCATCAGTCCATCACCAATTCTGTCAGTCAGGGTTCTGAGATGAAACAAAGCTAGTGTTCTGACAAAGGGGAAAAAACATATGTTGCTCTGTTCTCAAGACTTATGTCAAAGATGTTTCAGTTCTCAGGTAATTTGCTAGATCTTGTTCTATTCTGATGTACTTCAAAGCTTCAGTAAGAATGAAAGGGATGCAAAATGGTACTTAGTTTTGCACAAAGATATCTGGAATTTTCTGGATCTGGCCTTGTTGACGGGAAAATTCTTCTGACAGTCACAGGACTGGGTTGAGGTAGAAGATATTTCTTATCTTTTCTCTTAAGATAAAATTCTCAACAATTTTCTTGAATATTCCCCACCAGATTTTCTGCAGCACACTTAAGACTTGTCCCTACAGTTAACAACCACTGTCATTGTTCAACATTTCATTTAAGAAAGAGAGCTGAATTATTCAATAATGAAGAAGAGATTATTTGGTAGAATAAGACCACAGAGCTGTATTTCAGGGAGATAATTTAAGCTCATAGGATCAAATCAGTTATCGTTATTAAAGGACTTTGAATGGTGTCCACCAACTGTATGCACTTGTTAATTAACTACATAAAAATAAAACTGAGCTTTGCCTTCTCTGGTGCAGTCTTGGGGGCTCCTGAGGAAATCTGAAAGGAATCCACTATTGCACTAAGAGCAAGCATTGCGAATTCAGCTCAGCATGGAGCATGTCATGATTTCTAGCATTTTCAGCCTGGGAAGTCTGGCACAGTGACAAATGCTTCTAAGTGGTGGCTGGTTCCACATGGACAGAAGAAAGGAGGACTCTTGTGTTTCCAAGGAGCCTCAAGAAGTGTGAAGAGGTCTTATTATCATTGTTTCTCAGAAAAGAAAGAAGAGTCTCCAGGAGTTAAGTTTCTTCCTAGTTCAGACAGTGAGGATTCAGACCCACATCTCAGTCCCTATATAAGGAGCTGCTTCCCCTGTGCCACTCAGGGCTGTCCAACCTCATCAGTAAAGAGTCTCACCAGAACAAGGATTTATTCATTTATTTCCTTTTCTTTTTGATTTTATAGAATTCTATTCCTCATGAGACAGTATTTAAATGGACAAGGTTTTCCCCTTGCTTGAACTAATGCTTTTCCCAGTGGACTCAGAGAGGTTGCAAAATGCTTATGAGGTGGTATGAAAAGCAGGACACATTGTGATGTGTTTTCGGGAGATGAGAATTTATACCTTCTCTTTTAAGATGATCAAACACAGAGAAATAATTTAGAAGTTTGATTGTATCTAGTCTGGGTTCACCCAAAAATGTCAGCAGACATTTTTCGAAAGTAGATTTTTATGTAAGGGGCTTAACTAAGTTTGGGAGGTATAAAGAACAGAAAGATTCAGTGTGCTCACGGCCTAGTGTACACATCATCTGATCCTGTAACTCTTAGTTCGTTGAGGTATTAAATATTGTAAAAGAAAGCAAAAACTACTATTTAGCCACTAAGTTGATGTATTCACCAATAATTAATCTTTTATAGTGAAAAGTCTTATATATATGTACAAATGCATAAATGTGTGTATGTGTTTATGTGTAATAATCACTTTCTCTCTCATGTCAAAGTTTAGCCATAAGGAGGAAAAGACCGAGACATTTATTAGACCTAAGATCAAAATGTGAATAAAAAAGTTGACAAAATAGATCCAATCAAACCAAATTGTACTGATAGCATGACAATGATTGCTAGCTACTATTTGTGGAATAAGTGGGTCAGATGCTGTAAATTATTATACATTTCACTTACTGACTTATTGTGGGTCATTGTCTACTTTATTAACAATGCGATGATATCATCTACTTCCTGTAGAATATAAATATCAGGTTCTATTAAGTATTAGTCCTCATTAGACCACTTCACTAGCTTAGGCTTTTCACCCTGGCCGTTTCCTCCTCTCCCCTGACAAAGTGTGGCAGACATCTGATGTTAACAAGTTCTCCTAAGACTTACACTTCAGGGAACTAAAGGTTAAAGACCTACATTTTGCTTCTTATCTAAAAAAACCCTAACTCTTCAGGGCATGTTTTATATGTCCTAATTTTATAGCTGGTATGAAAGTTTTTGGAATTAAGTTTTAAATTGTATATATCACGAAAAAGTTATTCCTAAATTTTGAAACTAAATGTGCTCTAGAACAACCTATTAAGTAACAGGATTTACAATAACGAGGTAAAATCATTACTTTGTTTTTATCTTTTCACATGCATTCTTTGCTTTCTCCATTCTTTCCTAAAATCTTTTCTCCTCTATTCAATTCTTTGAGTCTATTTTTTTTTCCTTTAGCATAATGGATAACTTTTATTTTCAGCAACTGCCAGAACCTACACCTTATTCTTCAAGATAAGTGGCTGAACGATGAGTGCCTTTCGGCTGCTTTTTTTTTTAGAAAAAAACATTCAGTATGAATTTGTACAATGACCTGTGTCTTTTGTGTCTGTTATTTTTTCACTGAGGGCAAATGGATCTACCTCACCCTTAGACCCCCGTCAAGCAAGTTTGCCTTCCCTTTTCCCATCCCCAAGACCAATTAAGAATGCTGAAACCTTTCACTCATAACAAAACAGTGATAAAGCAGGTAACAGGACCTCACATTAATCAGGTCTTTCAAAGAAGAGGCCCCAACCTGTACCCTTTGTCTAGCCTGCTGGTAGGTGGGTTTTTTTCAAGCTCCTTTTAGGTCCTAGCATTCTTTAGTCCGGCAGCACATTCTCCTTGGAAATGTTTCACTTTTCAGACAGCCTCTGTGTTGATGAAAAAACTCAGAGAGCCACTACAGAAATCTGAACTTCTAATGATCTTCTTTTATATTTCCTTACAATGGACAATGGCTCTCTCCATACTAATAGCATCATTTCACAGAGGGAGGAAACTGCAGAGGGAAGGAAGGTGGAGAAAGAGTAGCCACTATCACAAGACATGTTGTATCATCTTGGTGGAAAACAACTCTGTTTTCTGTAGCCAAATTGTTTCTGTCTCCTGTTGAAAATATTCAAGCTCTCTGCAAACAAAGCCCAGACGAGAGGAGATGAAGTAGATGGACAATTTTCTTCTCGGGGAGAAAACATCACTGTCACTTAAATGGTAACAGACCAGTCTTTTTGTGCTATTAAAAGGCTTTTCACTGAGAACACAACAATAGAAAACTCACTGCACTAATAATGCCTTCCTTAAGTTTCCTCCAAGCAGCACTTGAACTTTTTCCAGGCTAAAGGAAGTAAACAGCCATTGTATGTGCAATTATATCAGATCACGCGCGCCCTCTACTGATCAATAAAAATAACCACACAGGATTCACGGTCAGAAATTACAGGAAACAACTTGTGTATATTATTTCATAGAAGCAAGATTAAATTTAAACAAAAATGTTAATATTGTATTATTAATAATAATTTGTAAATAGCAAAATATTATTCGGAAAAATTGAAACAGCTTCATCTGTACTTTCAAGGATTTTCTTTTTTTTCCTGAAAGAAAACCTAACATTTTAAGAACACATGGAAATAAGTGTTTTTTGTTTATTGAAGCAAGGCTTGGCAAACTTTTTCTGTAGTGAGTGAGGTAGTGAATATTTTAGGCTTTGCTGGTCTATAAGGTCTCTATTGCAGTTATTCAATTCTGCCATTATAGTAAAAAAAAAAATTAGTCATGGACAATATATGTTTTGACGACTGGAGTGTGCTCTCAAGGACAATATGCAAATGAATGGGTGTGACACTCCTCTAACAAAACTTTATTTACACAAACAAACTTCAACCTGACTTAGGTCTATAAAGCAATGAACCTGCTGTTTTATTGAACTTACATGAATGTAAACATCCCTAAAGTGGTACATTTTTTTTTAAAGTTACTCTGAGGGGGTGACAGCAATTTTTGTTCCATGGTTGCCATCATTTCCAAACATTTTGAGATTCCCAATTATTATCTAAATTCAACTATATAAACATATTTAAAAATAGTGAAAGGTCAGAACTGGAGGGGCTCCCAGAGATCATTCGTGCAATTCTATCCTTTGTAGATGGGAAGACTGGAATGTTTCCTGAAAGCTTCTCTAGACACTTACCTTCTTTGTTGAATCAGCTGTCAATGACTTTTGCCTGTATTGGTAATATAATGCATGGAACAATGCTTTGAAACTTGAAGGAATTAAAGAAATATTTGTATTAATATGTTATGAAAAGAAAATGGCAGACATTTGCATTTTCTTTCTTTGTAAGGATCAAGGCTATACAAGTGGTAAAATCACATTTCCCTGAGTGGAACCTCTACAACATTTAAAGAGATTAATGCATAAAGATATTTTATGTAAATATCATAATTCCATAGATTTTAGAAATTGTATTAGCAGTCAGGTGTGACGATTACTGTAATTTTTACACTTGAGCAAAATTATGTATTATATGTATTGAAGCATGATAACCAAAAATAGGTATCTTCACTCTTGAACTATTTTTGGATGCAAAATAACCAAAGAATGATGTGTTTTGACTATTGGAATTTGCTCTCAATGACTTTATAGAGGGAATAGAGAGAGTTTAAAGGAGATGAATGAGATGAGAATAAAGATATAATACAAATAAGATGAGAATAATAGATAGCTGTCACTAATACATAATATAGGGAGAAAATTCCTTATGAAACCTCAAAGTATGCTTTGTAGCAGTATATTTGATCCAGACCTTGAAGAAGTCTGAATAGAACAGAGCAAGTAGAAATGAAGCAGGGAAGGGAAAAATGGACAGAAGTTATTGTCAAATGAAGCAGCTTCATTAAAGACACAAGTGGGGTATACGTCAGGGGAAGGTGAATAAACTGTGTAGTGCAGCTGCATGTCCTTTTGTGGGACGATCATGTCAGTGAGGTTGTTTGGAACCAGATCACGGGGCTACTGGAATCAAGAGAAGGAAGTTGAATAGGTACAGGATGAATATCCCTTGCTTAAAATGCTTGGGATCAGAAGTTTTGCAAATTTTGAATTTTTCTTTTTTGATCTTGAAATATGTGCATATACATAATGAGATATCTTGGGATTGTGTTTAAACCTAAAATATGCTATGTTTGATAAGAATCTTTTGGGTGCTTAAAGTGGAAGGAAATCCTTCTGCATGTTTGGACTTTGGACTCAGCATCTTTTTCCACCTAAATGGGTTAGGAATAGGGTTAGCTATTGGAATAGGGGAAGAAATGCTTAATGGCATAATGGAGATATTATGTATTTGTCAATAAGAGGGAATATGGGTAAAGAAAAAAAGAGGAAGGAGGTCCCTAAGACTTCTTAGTAGTCATTTCTTGTAAGGAACAATATCAACATCATTTTCAGAAAGTTGAGCTTATGAGCATGTTGGAGTTTAGAGATGTTGTATAGAAACCTCTGATTCTTCATCTTCATTCTGAGATTACTTCTAACTAGACTTACCAGTTTAATCTCTCATAATGTTTTGTTTTAGCCTTTACAAAGCAAATATGGATTAATGGCAAGCATGAAAAACTATCCTTTGAAATTAGGTACATGATAGTCAGATAAAAGAGGAAGAAAAAACCTAATAAGATTGGGTGATATTTTGTGGAATGAAGTGTTATTATTAGGTTATTCTGAATTAATGAAATAAGTCAGTATTTAACTGGGCAAAACATTGAACAAGATTTTACAAAATTAACAAGAAAATGAGAAGAGACCAATCTCATCCCTCCTAACTGCCCACCTCCTATATTTTCCTTCCTCTTTCCATCTTCCCATTCTCAAGTAAAAGAACAGAATGAATCCAACATTTCAATGTTCAGTCTCCACCCTGGGGTCTAAAGATAAGATGTACTTAGGTCTCATGTAATATGGGAAGGGACTTCAGGGGAGTCCACATGGGGCAGACAGAAGAGCTGTCCATGTACAATATGAGTGAAAAAGAGATGAAATAGGATGATAACTGTGAGACATTGTTATGGTTATTCAGAAAATGAAATGACCTTCCCATGAAGAGCACTGTGAATGAGTATATGCCCTAAGAAACAGAAAATAATATTCACAACTAGTGTTTTCAATTTCAAGGAAATCAAAAGGAATATAGGATACATGAAACCATAAATAAGAGATGAAGAGAAGTGACAAGAGAAGAATATGAAAGAGACAGAAAAAGAATTGAATAAAAAAGACATAATATTGGAACCAGCTGGAAACAGTGAAGCAGATACTGTTAAAAATTGAACCAGTGGTAAAGAAGCTAGAAAAATAAATCAGATAATGCAAATAAGAATGGTAAGGTATGAAAAAAATTTAGAGAGAATATGTAGATATGAAAGACAATGGTTGCAGAGAAAAATATCACAAGATATAATAATACTAATAACGCAAATTTCTAAAATGAAAAAAATTATGTTTCCACATATAGAAGTGGAAAAGCAATCAAAACCAATCCATATCAAGGTGCTGATCCTCAAGAAAAATTAAATAATTACTCAGGGTTCAAAGAAAAAATTACCTAAAAGTCATTCTGGTTTCAGAACTTTTTCACACAAACTTTTGATGCTGAAAGATAGTGAAGGAATATCCATAATATTAGGAGTGGAAAACTTTGAACTAAATAAAAAATGCATGTGTTGTTTTGTTTAAGGCCTAAAGATTACAGATGAACAGCCTCAATGAAAGGTTCAGGGAACACAGCATCCTTGAATTCTTGAACAGAGTACATAATGGAGAGCTCCAAACCAGAGTTTAATGAGCATATAGAACTTAGGGCCGTATTTAGAACTGTATTTAACCAGCGTTGACCTTTTGTAGGGTGAATATAATGGAGGGAAGAAGATGGAAGAGTTGGAGCTGTATGAACTATTGATTATATCTAAGCTGAGTTAGGAGAAAAGTGAGGGTATGAAGTGTGTGATGGCCTATAAAATGGTGCCCAGGTCAGTGGATTGAAAGTTGAGTGGGTTACTGTTGTGGAGCCTTTAAGAGTGATGGTCCTAAATAGGTAAGCTATAATGTTGGGGTAGTAAAAGGACATAATGATCAAAGAATTGGATGCTTGTAACCCAGATATTGGAGATGCGTAGTTATTAGTGGAAGAGGCAAGGTGTAGGACAAAATCATTGGAAGAAAAAAGGAAAAAAACAAACAAATAAAACAACTAGGTGATCTGGTTATTAAATCTACAAGTAGAGTGAGTCTTCCAAATTGGTAATAGGGTTAGAGGTTGAAAGAAAATCACATGCTAGGTGCTAAATTTCTCAGTGAATGAAGGGTATCATGATCTGATGGCACATGTTATAAATTATCAAGAGTTGTAGGAAGTTTTTTGGGTTCTTTAAATATCCTGAGATTACTGCTTTATTTGAGGTGCAGGTGGTAGAAATTTTCTCCCATTCTGTAGGCTCTCTCTTCTCACTCTTGATTGTTGCCTTTGTTGTGAAGAAGCTTTTGAGGTTTTTTTTTTTTTTTGTGGTGCTGGGGATTGAACCCAGGGCCTTGTGCTTGCAAGGCAAGCACTCTACCAACTGAGCTATATCCCCAGTCCTGCTTTTTAGTTTGATTCCATCCCATTTATGAATTATAAAATATATGAAAAAAATGTTCAATATCTCTAACAATTAGAGAAATGCAAATTTAGAAATACACTGATATTTCATCTGACTCCAGTCAGAATAACAACAATGAAGAATACAAGTAACAATAAATGTTGGTGATTATGTGTGGAAACGGGTACACTCATACATTGCTGGTGGGACTGCAATTTGATGCAACTACCCTGGAAAGCAGTATGGAGATTCCTCAGAAAATTTGGAATGGAAACACAATTTGACCCAGTTATCCCATTCCTTGGTATATGCTCAAAGGACTTAAAAATAGTATCCTACAGTGATGCAGCCACATCAATGTTTATAGCAGCACGACAATTGACAATAGTAAAGCTATGGAACCAACCTGGGTGCTGTATGACAAATGAATGCATAAAGAAAATGTGGAGTGTATGTGTGTGTGTGTATGTATGTGTGTATATATATACATATACATATACATACATATACATATATGCATATGCATACATATACACATTTTATATATATATATATATATATATATATATATATATATAATGAATGACTTTATGACATTGCTGGAAAATGGATGGATCTGGAGACTGTTATACCAAGCAAAATAAGTCAATTCTCCCAAAACCAAAGGTCAAATGTTTTCTGATATGTGGAGGCTAACACACAACAAGAGGTGTTGGAGGGAAAGAATAGAAGTTCAACAGATTAGACAAAGGGACATGAAGGGAAAGGAGGGGAACAGGAACAGAGATGAGAGTAGAATGATTGAAAGTAGAATGATTCTGACATAATTTTCCTATGTACATATACGTACCAATAAATCTCCACATCATGTACAACCACAAGATCCTAATTAGAATAAGATGTGCTCCATGTTTGTATAAATAAGTCAAATTGTACTCTACTGTCATGTCTAACTAAAAGGAACAAAAATAAAAAATGAAAAATATTTCTAGAAATTAAAAAAATAGACCTTATAATTAATTAAAAAAAAGAGTTTTAGGAAGTAAGGTTAAGGGGTTTGGGATGCAACAAGGAAAAGCAAGTCTGACACCCATTCTGCCTCTATTTTTGGTGGTATGTGTGGTATGGGAGAAAAAAAATCACCTCCACTTGAGAGATCTGCACAAAATCAGTGTCCTAAGGAGAGAGTTTGCATTCCTGAGCAAGAAGGAAATACCTTCAGGGAGGAGGCTGAAGATGCAGTAGGTTATGTTGATGATTTTGATTTTCAGAGAAGGAGCATGGTGGGTTGTGGGAGCTGGGTTGTTGGTTTTAGGTTGTGGATGTACAAAGCCATGTGAGATTAAAAGTCTGGCTAGGGTGGGATGCCTGACAATACCCAACATTCTGAGGTGAACAGGAATGAAGGGATAATGCTGGTCTCTCAGGGAAAAGAGAAGGGAGTGGATTACATATTCTCAGACCCTTTTCTGACACTGAGATGTCAGTTTACTGTGGCCAGTGGGAATGCTACAGAGGTGAGTGGGTAGTTGTGGTTATATCAGGAATACAGGTTGTTCTATGAGTTGCTTTATTCCTCATCTAAGATGTTGAGACTAAAGCAGCAGTATTTTACTTGGGTCATGAGGGTAAACTCTTGGTAACATAAAGTTTATTCAAACCTAACAAAGGTTACACACACTCACACCTCTACCCCCTATGACCAATCATAGGTATGGATAATAATTCAAAATAACTAAAGGAAACAAAACCAGTAGATACAGCATTAATAATTTTTAGTTGATAAATGTTCAAAACAGGATTTCCTGAGGTGCATATTTGTGAGTTCTTTGGGGACCCTATGATGTAGTTCTGGGGCACAGGTGAGGTGCTCTCCAGCCAACATCTTATGATTTATCCTCAGGCCTTCTCTTGGTGGCACAGCCTATTGCCTCCGATTGCTGAGGTCCCTTAACTCTGACTGGCTGCCTTTGTGGGAATGGACTGTTTAAGAGGCTTCAGCCTGCTGACCTTCTGGAATGTCCAGTTTACTCTCAGACAAGTCATGCATCATTGCCACCCTGAATCATGGAAGGAAAGCTGCTCCATTTGCTGCTGTCTTTCCTTGTCCTGACATCACAGGCAATTCACAAGATGGATTTTTGCACTTGCTTTTCTAACACTTGGGCCCAGTCTCTCCGCTTCTCACACAACGGGGAGCAAACATCTAGTTCTATCAATGGTTCAAATCTCCTTTTTGCTTGACTTGTGTCTAGGTGCATGGATTAAAAAGTGACCACAATTCTCCAACCTTCATGTATTTCATCGTCTTCAACTGAAAATCCTTGATTGTTCATGAGTTATAGCTCATAAAAAGTCTCTGACCATCCCTTTTGCAAGTTTCATACCTTTTATTTAATTTCTTGGCCTTTTTTCTTGTTTATTACTGATTTTAAAAATTATTTTTACTTAAATACAGCACCAGGATACACATCAAAAAAGCATGGAATACACTCCAATTAGTCCCCTCTTCAGTCCATTTATGGCTTACTTTTTAAAATTAGTGTCCTGTGGATACATCTGATGTGGTGACCCACCGGGTCATATTCATGCACACGTATAAAGAAAGTTTGGTCAGATTAATTCCACTGTTCTTCCCTTTTCTCATCTGTCTTCCTCTTCCTCAATCCTCTTTTCTCTATGGTCTTTTGTGACCTTATCAAAAAATTTTTTGAAAACAAAAACAAAAATCTGGAACCTTCCCATTTTAACCTACTGTTATACTCTTCTTCATAGACTAGAATAAGTGTGTTCCTTGCTCTCTGTCATGTTTCAGTCTGTGGACAATCAGGCCTAATTGGCTTATGAAGTATATACTATTTATTAAACACGTTCATTTTCTTTTGGCTCTAAAAGAAATCAGTATGTGAAATTGTTATAAGTTGGCCTTTGATATCAGACAGTTGACATTCTAATTTTGGCTCCATGACTTATACAAACTGTGACCCATCAACAAGTAAATTAATAATCTGTAAAAGGATAATTGTGTTCTACCATAAAGATTCAGAGTGAATATATCATTGCATCAAAGAAAGAATGCCAATTTTACATAATCTTTTTCAGAAAATTCTTTCTTTTGGGAAGTCAAGATTACCTTGATGCCAAAACCAAAGAAATGCCAAGAAAATTACAGATCAACAGCCTAGATAAATAGAGGTGCGAAAATTCTATAAAAACTTCAGTAAATTGAATCCAACAATATTTGAAAAGAATAACATACTGTGATCAAGTGAGATTTATCCAGGAGCACGAGCTTGGTTTAAAGTTTGAAAATCAATCCACGCAATTCACCATATTAACAGATTCCAAAATAGCAACCATATGATTTTCTCAATAGATGTAGAGAAAAAAGTTTTGAGAAAATTCAACATTTTTGTATTCCTCACAAAACCTCCTAGCAGAGATGGGAATTTCCTTAATTTGATTAAATGACATTTATGAGAAATCTAAAGTCAATATCCAACATTGGTGAGAGACTGACTGCTGTCCTTTTAAGAACAGGAAAAAAAAAGCAAACTGCTTCGCTGTTTCTGCTCAGTATTACTAGAGGTTCTACTTAGTGCAATTGGCAAGAGAAGCAGAGGAAAGTCATGCAGATAAAAAATGAAGTAAGACTAATCATATCTATAGATGAGAAGATACAAATGTAACAGAAATTTTGTAAGTACATTAAAAATAACATTGAAATAAGTAGGATGATCTAATAAAAATGTATAAGGACTATACCTGGGAAACATCCAAGAATTACTAAAATAATTTCAAGGAGGCCTAAATAAGTGGAGGAAAATACAGTACTTAGAGCAGAAGACTTGATATTTTTATTGACTTTCCCCAAATTTATCTATATATTTAATATGATCATAATCCAAATCACAATAAATGTTATGGGAAGCAACTTAAAAACAGACTGATCACCTCTGAGAAGTCCAAATTTGAGAGTCTTTATTAAGCTGGCCGACTGACTGTCTCACACAATGCCCCAAAAATGGCTTTTGGGAGAACAGCCCCGACCATAGCGTTGCAGAGGTTCTTATGCCAAAAATCACATCAATCATAAGTGTCTGTTGCTATGATTTACAATTACAAACTTACATCATGAAATCATCAGTAGAGGGGAAGTGGGTCCAAATGACCTACCTAGGTACAAACTAAAGAATGGTTACTAATGGTTACTAACATAGGAATCAAAAGAGAACCATTTTTTGTCATATAAGAATTGCCATTTTGAATTGTTAAACATGTCATGCTAAGTGACTGATGATGGGTACAGGGGCGGGTGTTCCCAAGGGAGAAGCTACAGAGGCAGGGCATTCCCTTGGGAGAAGCATTTCCTACATAACATTGAGTCTTAGAGCAAAATGGAGTCTGTTTAGTCATTTTCCATAAAGACTGGCCTGTAACTTTTCTATGGAACCAAATCTGTCAGCCCATCACAGAAGCATTTTTTGTTTGTTTGTTTTAGAAATGGACACAATTCTAAAATTTGTATAGAAACATAAAGGATTTAGAAAATTTCAAGCATTAACGGAATACAGTTCAACAAAAGGCATGGACAGAATTACATAGTTATGTAAAATGAACTGAAGTTCCACTCTTGACCTCACAATGAAAACAAAAATTACTCTGAAATGGTTTATAGACTTAAAAGTAGAAATTAGGACTATTGGATGTCTAGAGGATAACATAAGAGAAAGCTTTCATGATCTTGGTCTTGGAAAATATTAGTTAAAAACAACAAAAATGCAATTCATAAGAGGAAAAAATCAATAAATTGAACATTATCAAAATTAAAAATCTTTGTTATGTAAATAAAACTGGAGAAAAAAATAGCAAAACATATTCCTGATAAAGAACTTGTATTTAGAACATAGAAAATGTTTTAGAACACAATAAAAGGAAATCAGTTTATTGGAATATGGACAAGATACTTGAAATGATATTTTAAGGTAATTATCCAGATGGTAAATAAATACATGAAAAGATGCTCAAGATCAGAAGTCATTAGGGAAACATATATCAAACCCCAATAAGGCAGAACGACTCACCCACTGAAATGACTAAAATTTTAAAAGTCTGACTGACAAATGTTGAGGACGTGAGCTCTCTTATGCACTTCTGGTAGGAATGGAAAAAGGTAAGACCAGTTTGGAAAACAAATGTTATTGTTTAGAAATGACGTACTTCCCAAAAGCTCATGTGTGCAATAATTTAAGAAAGTTCAGATGTGGAATGATTGGGTTGTGAGAGCCTTAATCTAATCTGTATGCTAATCCAATGATATGGTTTAACTAGGCAGTAACTGTAGCAGGTAGGGTGTGACTGGAGGAAGTAGGTCGCTGGGGGTGTGACTTTGGGGTTTATATTTTGTCCCTGGTGAGTGAAGTCTTTTCCTCTGCTTCCTGGTGTGATGTCCTGAGCTGCTTTCTTCCACCGCACCCTTCCTTCACGATGTTCTGACTCATCTCAGGCCCAGAGCCATGGAGTCAGCTGTCTATGGACTGAGACCTCTGAAACCATGAGCCCCAAATAAACTTTTCCTCCTCTAATTGTTCCTGTCAGGTCTTTTGGTCATGGGGATGAAAAAGCTGACTAAAAACCAAGTCTGGCATTTTCTCGAAAAGTTGATGCGTGTGCACCAAATTTATCAATTCCACTCCTAGTAAGAATAGAAGAGAAATGGAAGCATAGGTCCACAGAAGAGCTTAGATGTGAATATTCATAGGATTCCATTTATGATAGCTAAAGCTTGGAAACCAACCCAGTGACCATTAACTGTTGAATGGATAGAAAATTAGGTATATTTGTATAATAAAAAGGAATAAATTACTGATATATTCAACAACCTGGATGAATCTCAAAAAATGATTAAGTAAATGAAACTAAAATAAAAAAGTACATATATAGATATAGGCTGGGATTGTGGCTCAGTGGTAGAGTGCTTGCCTAGTATGTGTGAGGCACTGGGTTCGATCCTCAGCACTGCATAAAAATAAATAAAGGTATTTGTGTCCATCTATAACTAAAAAAATTTTTTAAGAAGTACAGATAGTATAATTCCACTTATATAAAGTTTTTTTTTTAATGTAGACTAATCATGATAGAAAGCAGATAAGTTGTCTGGGCATGGAAAAACAGAGAGTCGTGGGGGAGGGATGGCACCATAAGTACCCCACAAATATTAGCCATTATTATTGTAATTACCATGATTAGTGTCTTACCCTACACATGGAGAAGGAATAAAGAGTGAGGATACTGGGATTAAAAAAAAAATGAGAAAACACTGGAGTTTGTTTTCAAATGATTAGATCATATTTCTGTTACTTTCATGTGGAATAGTATATTGAAATTGAGATTGAGTTACTGAGAATTTTGAAAAGCGTTTTACTTGCAACCCACTGCGTGAGAAATATCCTTTCTTTGCTTCAGTTTTCTTACCTGCTCCCCTCATACCATGACTAGAAAGCCTGTTTTGTGTTTTTCTGTGTCTAGTCATTTGTTGTCTTCATGTTGGGGACGGTACATCATCGTTAATATTTAGAACCACCACCCACTTCATGTGGGCTTCTTGATTTTGGATCCTCTCTTCCTCCCCTGGTAGGGTGAACCTCATAAGTAAGCATGCGCCTGTTGCTTGCTGACTGGTTAACTCAGTGTACATTTGTTTTTTGATATTTTAGCAATTTTGGGGCAAAGTGAAAGGCAAAGATTCCTTCCAAGGCATGCAGGAAATTTATTCATTTATTTATATATTTATTTGTTTATTTTAATGTTTTTGATTTTGATTCATTGTACACAAATAGGGTACAACTTTTGTTTCTGGGGTTGTGCGCAAAGTACACATTTGTGTAAACGTATGTGTACATAGGGTAATGCAGGAAATTTTTGATGGTTTTCAATAGAGGTTTGTACTCTTTCCAGTAGGGATATGTTTGGAAATGGGCAGGGCTCTTTTTTTTTTATTTTTCTGTGCCAGGGATTGAACCCAAGGAATAAAGGAATTAACCACTGAGCCACATACCCAGCCTCTTTTTTTCTTTTTTTAAAATATATTTTATTTAGAGACAAGTTTCTCTAATTTGCTTAGACCCTTGCTAAATTTCTGAGGCTAGTTTTGAACTTGTGATCCTTCTTCCTCAACCTCCCAAGCTGCTGGGATTACAGGCATCCTCATTTTTATGGTGGGGCTAAAGATGTTAATTATCTTGCGATAATGGAATTATCCTGCACAATCAGAAACTGTCTTGCCATAGGCTAACAGGACTACTGTGGGGGAACACAGAGTCCCACTCAATGTTAGTATATGATAAGAAAAAATTAGTGTATGAAATAGAGGTATAAGGGAAGTTGTTGCAAGCAATCCTTATGCTGTGTAAGCACATTCCTCCTCCCTGGAGATTTGGGTTTATATTTTATATTGCATTCTGGTTGTGTTTTAGTGGGCATAAGGGACCTATCCACATTAGGATGTGTCACCTACTGCATCACCACTAATATGAATATAACACCATGTGGCTTCAATACCAGGAACACAAGGAAAAGATGCAGACCACTTCATTAGAAGGTTCAGTGAATGGTCTAAGGCCAAAAGGGAACTGAAGGCAGGGACAAAGAGCTCAGGACTTCAGATGTTCATTTCAGTCTTAGTTCTACCACTAAATTGGGAAGTTCAGGATTGGGAAGTTAGCAAATACATAATATAAATTAGAATAGGATGTACATTTCTCCTTAAAAGCATTCAGAAATGTGTATTCACTTTATATTGTGCCAACTTTCTCTCTTCATTCACAGGTTAAGAATATGTTCTCTGCAGTCTAACTTGACTCAATTTCCAGTTTTGCCAATTCTGTGCCAAAGGTTCTGTTTTTTTTTTTTTTCCTTTTTCCTTTTTTTGGTACTGGGGATTGAACCCAGAGGAGTTTTGCCACTGTGCTACATCTTCAGCCTTTAAATATATATATTTAAAATTATATATGTGTATATATGTATTCATTTATTTTGAGGCAGAGTCTTGCTAAATTGCCAAGGGTCTCTCTAAGGTGCTGAGGCTGGTCTCTAACTTGTGATCCTCCTGCCTCAGCCTTCTAGGTGACTGGAATTACAGGCATGTGCCACCATGCCTGGTCGTACTTTTTCATCTATAAAAAAGGAACAACATAGAATTGGTTTGTGACTTATGTAAAATAATTCATATCAAACTCTTATCAGTGCCTAGAACATAGTGAAGCCTCAAACAGTGTAATATTGTTTAAAATTACACAGGTGCTGAGATCCTAGTAAAGCATACAATATAGTATAATTATAAGCCCAAGTCTACCATTCTCTAGGTTTTTAATCAACTAATAGGGAATATCATGCAATCTGAAAACTACTATATATGGTTATAAGTACTCTCTAATTGCCTTTGAAAAATTATACAATTTAAAAAGCAAAGTCACTTTAGGTCTTTTGACTGATCAGGAAATCCAGGCTATCCACCCAGCTGCTGATAGAAAATATCCAAGACTTTGATTGCCTGCGGCTGACAAAAATTTGCTGTGGTAATTCATATGGTGTTGAGGATTTATGATACGTACATGTTTTTAATTATCCAGCTAAATGTTCTCCATACTTTCGCAAGTTTGCCCCTTTAACTTTCTTTTCAGCATTTATTTTTAAGCATATTGTTAGTGACTGTACCTTTCCCTATCTCTGCAACATTAGAGAGTTCTCCTCAAATTTTAATGGGCTTTCATTAGTAAACAAGAACTAATTATCAACATTTCTATCGTGTATCTCTCACTCTGTACATCCATTATGATGTTTTGCTGTGTAAATTCCAAATTAGACTTTTAAAAATTCTCAAACTATCCACTAGGGGGTGGTCTTGATCTTCCATTAAAAGTGGATTTTCTTTTTTTTCTAAGTGAAATTTAGATTTATTTTTTTCCTCCTCCCTGAGAAAAGCTGAATGCTTCAGTCCTGGTATTAAGAACTCTGTTTAACGTCATGGTTATATCTTGGCTCTTTTGAGGTTGACAATGCAGAATTCACTCAAGGAGGAGAGACATCTGTTGATCTGTGAACCATGTTTAGTTTCCTTTTTTCTTTATCCTTCACAGACGACTCGAGCAACAGTCTCACAAAAAATATTGTTTTTCACAGAAATGTCACGCTGCTCTAAAGACTAAATCAGAGAACTCACTTCTGTCTCTTTACAGAGATGACTTCTGGAAGGATCTCTCTATAGCACATAACCATACTTTTTCTTGTTAGTCTTCATCTTTCACCACTGTGAAGAGACTCTTCACAATCAATATGTGAGTGATATGAAGGCTTCTGATATTTTTGGAGAATGTTTCCAAGAAGGTCCGTCTGTTTTTAATGGCCTGTTTGTAGTTGAACTTCCTAATGATTCAAAGTAATTAGCATTTATTTTTAGCATCTATGTGCTTCCACTTTGTCAAATTATATTGCTTTAGCAATACGCAGGGTGATATGAAATGGGGGAATGACAGAAGGACATTAACTGGCTAGAGTTGGTAGGGGTACAAAGAGCACTTAGGCTAGGATATCTAGGTTTGTTCGAAACAAAGTAATAGTTATCTTACTGGTACTTAGGAAATCTAAAGTTAGCTAGTTTCCAAAGTACTTGACACTTTGTAAAATGTTTGGCCATTTCCTAAAATATTAAACAAACATAGCATTCGACCTAGAAAATTTAACACTATTTATCTGAGAGAGAATAAATTCTTATGTCCACACTAAGATCTGTACATTGTGAACATTTATTAGCAGCGTTATTCATATTTGCCAGAAAATGGAAAAAAAAAACACCCAATCTTCAAATGTTCATCAACTGGTGAATAAACAGAAAGTAGTATATCCATATATGAAAATGCAATTGGGCAATAAAATAAAAATGCACTTGTGTACACTGTAGTGTGGGGGAACCTCGAAAACGCTACAAGGAGTGGAAGAAGCCAGATACAAAAGATCATATGTTGTATAATTCCATTTAAAGGAAAAGTTCAGAGAAGGTAAATTTATAGTGACAGAAAGTAGATCCATGGCCACCTGGGAGTTGGAGTGGTAAAGACGAATGCCTGCAAATGGGCGTGAAGTCTATATGAGTGGAATCAATGTGTTTGGAAATTGGATCGTGGTGATGGTTGCACACCTCTCTACATTTACTAGTGGTCATTGAATCGTGGGATTAAAACTTAAAGTTGTTAAAAATCAGAAAAAGAAATCTGAATTTATTTAGACTAAATATGAATTTTCATCAAATGTTTCATGAAAATTTAAAACACTCTTCAAGAGAGAGGAAATCAAACATTATTTCAGCTACCCAGGTCTGGCTGTCTTTTTGTCTTTAAAAATCAGAAAAGAGTAGGAATGCATGACTTTCATTTCTATCACTCTGAAGAAAACCAGTCGATGCTCCTAAATCAAAGCATCAGAATTCAAGTCATGGGGCTTGGGTTTGCCTGTGACCTCAGAAACATTCTTGAACCCACACAATCTCTCTAAACCAGACCAGACTCTGTAAGTTATGTTCCTCTTTCTCAAAAGATGTGGACACCATGTTGTTTGCATATTTGAGCAATTTAATATTATTACTGAGAAGTAGGATGGATAAAAAATGATATTTTTTCCTAGCTAACTTCTGACAGACTATAAACCTTTCTCACCATTCTCAGTGTGCCTTTGAGACCTTCCTTTGCTATTATATCTGGCCCGAATAATAAACAACGGTTACATTTTCTGACATCAATAGTGCTGGATTTATAGCATGACTTAGGTCTAAAAACCACTTAAGACGTAAATCTGAAGGAAAACCTATGCAATGGAGGAATGTTTACAAACATACTGATTAATTTAACTTCTAGAAATACATCTCTTCTTATTTCACTCCCCTAAACCTTATTGATAATTGCTACTATATTGATTGTGATTGGAAATGTTTGGAATTTGTTTTAAGAAACCCTTCAAACATCTGCTTAGATTTAAAAGGAAATGATGGTGTGTTTGCTGAAGGACTGAATTTGTCTTTTCCATCTTGGAGGGCAAACACCTCTTCTTCTGTGTCCTTGAGAAATTTTTCTTGGAGGAGTTACCTTGTGGATGTTCATGAATCCAACTGGGGATGAAGTACATCCCAAAATTTATTCCATTCCTTTGCTCACTCTTTCATTCACCCAATAACTATGGGATGTTTCCTGTGTGCCAGGTTCTGTGCCAGACCCAGCCTACTATTAGTTCCTGTCTTCACGACTCATTGTAAAAAATTATCTTCGGACAGGAAGATGGCCAACTGATGTATAGAAAAGCTTAGGACCTCTATTTACCTTGAAAATTTATTTTAAATTTTGGTTTCTGAGAATTTTTAGAAACTATATTATGGATACATAATACATGGATACATGTGGATAATTCATAAATTATAGAATCCACATATATTTTACAATATATTATACAATATAGTATAATATGTATGAGCATATCATTCACTGATAGAGATTTCAATCAAAAATGTTTTCAGATTACTGGTTTGGTGTAGTAGTGGTACTAAAAGGTGGGCTTATGTCTCTATCCTCATAATCATTATGACCTCCAAATGCATATTAAATGAATTGTAAATATAAGTAAAACCATGCTTATTCTTTAAATGTAACTAAAAGATAAATCCTTTGTTCACCACACCCCCAAATCATTTCTCTGCTCTTAAGTATCTTATAGACAGAAAAATTTTGGCATAATAATCTCATGGACAATATAGGCAATATATTGATCTTATGGACAATATAGGCAAAAAATATGCAATTGCAATGTCACATGGTAAAGAGTCTTGGGGATTTTGGCAGCATACATGAGGGACACGCTGTCATTGTTGGGGTTAGAAGAAACCTTCCTGTGAATGTAGCATCTAACCTGAAACTGAAGGCTATATAGAATTTTGGTAGCAAAAAAGTAGTGAACAAACCTCTGGGAAGACAGGAGTAGAGGCACATTTAGGATCAACAGAAAGCATGCAAAGGTGGAGGAATTTAAAGTGTGGAAGTATGGTGTACAAGGATAGAGGGAATGAGATGAGGCGTGAGGGACAACAGAGCCACACCAAGAAGAGCCTTTGTTCTTCCTCCTGGAGGCCACGGGAGCCAAGGATGCATCTGAAGCAGAGCCCTGGTCCTGTGAGGATATCTTTAGGAAGACATCTCCCTAACTGCAGTCTGATGTATGACTGTGTGTCCTGGTTCTGCTTATGGTCCTGCTGTGAACAGTAACAGTGCCTCTTTCAATCATAAAATTTGGTTTGGATGATAAATTATATAGTTTTCTCAATAACAGACTGAAGGGGACCAAGAAGCACAAAGACTGTTGCTGAAGTTGGTCGTAGTAGTTTAGGGCAGAGATGACCTTGGACCTTGCTAATGATAGTGAGGGTAAGGGAGTAGTGACATATTGAAGAGGGTGGTGGTGGTGCCTTGGATGTGGAATATGAGGAGTGATGAGAAGTTTGATCCCCAGGTTACTGGGATACACAGTCCCAGATGGACAGGCTTTGGGGTTGGAGAAAGATAATTGAATTTTAGAATCTGTAGGGTTTAAGGTGTCTGAGAGATCTAGTAGATATTTTGATTTATGGATGTGAACCTCTGTCTGGAATTCTGAGCTGAAGATAGTGATTTCAGGGTTGTCTGCATAAATATAGTAAGTGAAACTGCATGCATGGGTGAGATGGCCTGGATTGAAGCAGAGAGTGAGAAGTGTGGGACAAAGGTTGAGCACAAATCCAATATTGATGGAAGGGTATGAGAAGAGTGGCTTATGGAAGAACCAAGAGGGAGACAGAGAAATCTGGAGAGTGTGATGTCCTGGAATCCAAAGGAGGAGACTATTTCAAATGGAGGATGATGTCCACAGTGTTGCATGCTGTAGAGAATAGTCAAGAGCTGAACATAATCACTGGGTTTAACAACAGATAAGAGAGGTTTAGTGAAAAAATGGGGAAAGATATAGGACTTAAACAAGTGGAATAGAAAAAAAATGCTTTAAATCTGCTGAGAAAGACCCTTAATATCTGTATCGAGGACATTTTAAGGTCTCTTTAAAGATCACTATATAGTCAGTGGCCTTCTTTTTCTATAGGGAAGGCTGCAACTTCCTGAGTTTTGCTTTTCCTTTTTATGATAGCTCGAATGAAATCATTTTCTTGCTCTCATTTGCCCTGCACTATGATTAGCACCTGATTTTAATAATTATTAGTACCTGTTTTTTTTTTTAATTAACAGTATCTGCCCTGATTGTTAACTAATAGGAAGTCAGAAGAATGAAGCATAAACAACTGGGGTACAGTCTGGGAAGACTCAGTAAGAGCTCTGATCCTAATATCCAAAAGGCCTAACTGCATCAAGCCTCAGTTTCCCCATCTGTAAAATGTGCCTGTTGACCGTAGACCCATCCTACTGTCATAATAATTCATACAATGATGTATACAAAGCACATGGTTGTCTGGTCCACGGTAAATACACACACAAAAGTTCATCACTCGATAAGTTATTATTTCACCTTTTTAAAAACACCATTTCAAGTGGGCTTTGTATGTAGTGTGAAGCATTCCAAATTCAATATTAAAGTTCATATCAGGGTTGTAAGAATAAAGTTGATAGTATGTTATTCTGCAATATTCATTTGCCTTCTGCATCAAAAACAAACACAAACACAAACAAACAAACAAAAAATCAGGGATGATCTTTCTAGTGTGAGTCAACTTTCTTTTGCTTCTGCCTTCATTAGCCAAAACTCAGTTGGTCCTTCCCTGCTTTATGTTGCTGATTTATGGTCATTGGCATCTTCAGTTCCTGTAGAGGAATTATGGTCCTTTGGGGTGTCACTTAAACATTATAAGGTTTCGCTGAGTCTGCCAAAGCAATTCCAACTCACTGAGCATGAGAATTCTGAATCGTGTGATGAAGTCTGGAACATCATTACAGCTGTCAGAGACTGGGGGGTACATGGCTTAGAGAACCATGTTGGAAAGTCAGCTCATGGCTCTTTGAAGATGAAAAGATAACAGGTACTCTTTAAATTATGATGGGATTACATTTGAATAAATCCATCATAAGTAGAAAATATCATAAGTTGAAAATGCATGTAATCCATTTAACTTATTGAACATCATAGCTTAGCAGCATATCTCTCTGCAGAGTTCTAACTATTTACGGTCATGATCACATGGGTGACTGGGAGCTGCAGCTGACATACTGTATTTCTGTAGCCTGGGAAAAGATCAAAATTCTACTGAGTGTATATTGCTTTCGCACAATCAAAATGTTGAAAAATTGTAAAATGAGCCATGGTTAAATAAGAGATCACTGTTTCTTGGGTACGCAGTATTTGTTTTAAGATTGTTAGCATGATGAATCTATTAGCCACCAACATCAAATGCACAAAGTCATTAGAGCTCAGGAAGAGAATAAAATGTACTTTTATTAGCTGCTGACCAAAGAGAAAATTTGGAGAAATTAAAATTCAAATAGTATATTCTTAATGTGCAGAAGATATACAAATTTAAGGATTGCTTAAGATGTACTTTACCTAGGGACTATGGAAAGGTTTAATAACATGAAACATACATGCTTTACCTTATCACTAGCCTGATTTTAGTATCTCTCATTAATTTATTAATGACTAGAAACTTGATCAAGTGAGAGAGGAGCACACTGGCTCAAGAGAGTTGGGGAAATTGACCAAGTGTGAACGAAGTGACGGATGATGAATGACAGAACCTCGACAATTAGCATAGAAAATGAAGGCAGAATGGTGCTGAAAAGGTTCCAAGAAAGTAGAAGGAAGAGTGACTCAGGAATGACAAGATGTGGTTTATATCAAAGTTAGACTAGTCCTCGGTAATGAGTGACAAGACTTGAGCCCCTGATCTTGTCCATCGGTTCCATGTTTGTTCTTCTGTCTTATTTTTGTCAAATTGCTCTTTCAGAAACAGAGACCAGAGTGAGTCACTTGCCCTAATAAAGTGTCGATACCAATTTGTCTTCCTTCATAAAGTTTCATACTATTGTAACTCTTTTACAATGTGCTTTGGGATCATTTGGATTCATGGCATACTATACATGAACCAGTATTTTGTGATAATATTTTATGATTTGTTTTTTTTTTTTTTTTTTACTTTTTGAATATAGTTTCCAGGTTTACCTAACAAAGAGTAGTCAGAACCACTCTCTACAAAACTGTATATTAAAAAAAATCTTTGCATGTTTAACTGCATAGTCACTCGTATTCGTAGAATTTTTAATGACTGGAGTTTGTGAGCAATGGACCAAAAAATGATCAAAGAGCCATCAGCATTAACCTTACTTCTATTAATGGTCATCACCATGGCCCCCAGCCCTGACTTCTTCTTTTGTTCAATTTCAGTCATCCTGAACCCATGGCCAAGGGTGAGGTGGACTGACTTCTCTGAAAGTTTCACTGACGCATGTCTTTCCCTATTTGATGTCTGCCTTGAGAAAGATAGCTGCGAGCAAGGAATGCTCAACTTTGCTGTACATGGGGCTGCACTGAAGAAAGGCGAACTTCTCCTACTGATGTAAAGTCATTTCTGGAACTATTAAACCTCTAGAGGAGAAAATGATTTCTTAGTGCATATTCCATGCCTTGTAGAGTCTGTCACAAATACAGTCACTGGCTTTTAAAGACACTATTTAAAAACACACAGCTCATAGGCATAACATTTAAATATTGTTCCAACATAATACCCAGCAGCTGTTGCTGAATAACACTTGAAGTTCATGATAGTCACGGAGTTTTCTCTGGGGCGGTGCTGAGACTGGGAACTCAAACTCATTTTCTAGTGTTTTCTCCCTGATGGAGAGTGATGGCAGGCGGAGGAAGGAAGAGGAGAGGAGAGGTAGATTCTTCCTGTGTAGGGGAGTGGATGAGATAATGAAACAAGTTAATTTGGGCCCAGCTGACTTATTTATCTGTTCCTGGCACTTTTCCCTGTACAAACACAGGCAGCCACTTCCTTTGTGAGGTTTTTAATGAAACAATTTACTTGAAATAATAATAAAAAGGAGAGCTTTCTATGCTGCTTGCATTTAAATTAGTCTTTCATTTTTAGTGTAGGCTGTGTAATTGATTAGTAACACTGGGATGAAAATATTCTAACAATCTCTGGGAGAACTGGATTGATTTACCTGTGGCATACCAAGTGATTTGGCTGGTTTTCCTCCTTTTCTTCAAATGTGACCAGGACAGGCTTTGAGAAGGTTATAGAGTGTACATACAAAATAAAAAACTAAAAAATGAAAAAGTGAAAAATGCTAATAAGGTTGCATAAAACTATGACAATGTCCCTCCCCAAATGTTTTATAATTCCAACATAAAACTTCTATAATTATAATGCACAATTAAGAAAGTCTACTTATAATTCAGACTTTAAAATGGATATCGATGGATTCTTTGTAATATACAGATAGGACCATTCTGTATAGAGTGTGGACCCATAAAGGGCAAGCATTTTATTCTTGGAATGTTTTATTTAGTGCCAGAAATTCTGTGAGTACTAAGTGTTAAATGATGCTGTTGACTCCAGAGATACATGTTTGGGATTGTAATTTTGAATGCTGAGTTTATTTTAAAAACAATTTTGGATTGAAGCATACATCTTGTGTTGGGTTTACACTTCCAAGGTGGTATTCTTCATTTTTCTAAGGACTCATACCACCCTTTGAAAATTTCCAGTGTTTATTATAATTATAAAATTCACAGGATTCTTTATTCTGGTGCTGATTCTTTGCTCCTGGATAGACCTCAAAGAATTCACTACATTTAAAAATCTAAAATCCTATGGATGCAACATTGTGATTTTTCTTTTATATCACATTCCAGTGTCAAAAAACTTTTATGATTGGGAACTTTTGCTTGCCAAAACTGAATTCCTCCCCTTAAATTTTAAGCCTAATATATCAGAACCCTGAAACAAGTCTTGTCTACCCAGTCTACCTTTGTATGAAGCTATCATTCTCTTTTTCTCTCGGAATGATGAGATTAAAAAATAAGCTGTTTGGTTTTACATGAGAGGCCAGTTTTTCACCTTGACAAATTCATAAGATTACTGGTTCATCTTTGAGTCATGTCTTCAGAGATTTTACCACTTTTAACTAAAGGGCAGAGAAAGTTCTGTGGTGCTGTGGTTCTGAGAGCAACTCGCACTTGTTGAAAAATGCTGTGGGATAATTTCACCCAGCAGGCTTTAGGGTACAAGTGACAACTTTCTAGGTGATTAAAATTTCAAAGGACACAGATACCCATTTAGAGATAATGGGACTGAACATGAAATTGCTCAGGGTGTTTGCTTAATTCCTTAGGATCTAGTCTAGACTTGTTTCTGCTAATGTCCAATAATGGAACATTGTCCATTATTGGCCTAAAGCTTTTTCTAAATTTCCATTTTCAATGCAAATCTAATTATCAGGAGCATATTAGACTGTTGGGGATGAGTACAACAAACAGAAGGATATAATTGTTGCATATTAACCCTGGCTTTCATTTATATAGACAATGTATTGTGGAAGATCAAAAGCTCCGTAAGGTAGTGTTCAGTGCCCTACAAGAGACAGAAGGTAAGGACAAAGCATGGTTTATACAACATGAGGAAAGAACACAGAAATAGGAGAAAAAAGGAATTGTTAGGGAACTAGCAGTAAATCTAGTCACAAGTATTGAACAAAGTCCTGGGCCATGGGGCTAGAGAGGAATTATGTGGAACTGAAGAAGAAAAGAGACCACTCGTTTTGGAGTTCTAACCATTTTGAAAGGTAGCTATGCAGATAACTCTTTATGTGACACCAATGAGAAGACACAGCCAGATTTTTATAAAAAATATTCTGAGTCTTTCCTTGAATTTATAATGACTAGTTTTATGGCTTCAAGATTTAGGCTCACTGTCACAGTGAATAAAATGAGAACAAAATCTTTTTTAATGTTTCCAGAAAATTGCCTGGAAGGAGAAAAAGAAGCTATAAGGTAAGATGACAAACAAATGAGTCAAGGTGGTAATAGGACCTTCCTATTATCTTAAAGTTAAGGCTGGTTTGCCTCTTTTGTATTGTTTAGCTGTTTTAAAGACAAACCATTTAATATACCTTTCGACTTAAAGAATGAAAAATAGCCAAAATGTATACTTTCGTGGTGTACTTCTTTAAAACATCCACTTAAATTTTCATATTTTCAGTGAAATGAAAGCAATGAAAGCGTGGTGGCTGAGGAAGGAGCAGCACTTGGAGTTGGAGACACTCTCTCCTCCTGCTTCTTCATCTGCGATGTTCATGCTGTTGGTTTCACAAGAGGACTAAAGAACACAAGGATCTGGATAATTTACCTCCTGTTAAGTGTCACTTGGGTGGCCAAGGAATAACTGTACAAAAGGCAAAAAGTGGATGTGCATGTTACTTCTTGCTGGGAACTTGACTGTCAGGTAGCCTATGTTATATCTGTGGTGAATGGAGTAGATATGAGCCATGGAGGATCAGTTTCCTGTCTAATTTAAGACCTCGATTAGAAGGCTAGAGTAGGACTAGTAGCCTCCTCATTCCTTAATGTTGGCTCCTGTGGTCTCACCTTTCTGATGGGTAGAGAGGAAGCCTAAAATAAATACAAGGTAAAAAGAGGATTTCTCTCTTAGGTGTGATGGTTTAGATGTGAGATGCCCCACATCCCAACTCATGTGTGTGACAATACAAATATTTTCAGAGGTGAAATGATCAGATTATGAGTGGTATAACATAATCAGTGGATGGATAAACTGATGGATAAACTGGGTAGTAATTGTAGACAGGTAGGGTGTGGCTGGAGGAAGTAGGTCACTGGGAGTGTGTCTTTGGAGTTTTTATTTTATTATTTTATTTTGTCCCTGGTAAGTAGATCTCTCCCTCTCCCTCTCCCTCTCCCTCTCCCTCTCCCTCTCTCTCCTTATTACCATGTCCTGAGCTGCTTTCCACCACCATACCCTTGCCATGATATTCTGCCTTA
Source organism: Glaucomys volans (assembly GCA_020662805.1). NCBI lineage: Eukaryota > Metazoa > Chordata > Mammalia > Rodentia > Sciuridae > Glaucomys > Glaucomys volans. The sequence goes on along the minus strand of JAJEJO010003309.1, from coordinate 200,722 downwards.
CCTTGAGCCAAGAGCTATGAAGTCAGTCAATGAGGCACTGAATTCTGGAACAGTGAACCAAAATAACCATTTCCTTTCTGAAGTTGTTCTCTTCACGTCTTTTGGTCACAGTAATGCAAAGCTGACTAAAACAGAAATTGGTACTGAAAAATGGAGTAGTTGTGATTAACCTGACCATGTGGTTCAGAAGCTTTTAGAGTTGTTTTAATTTGTGGAAGGAATTTTGAAAAGTTTAGAGATGCAAGCCAAAAAGGCTCTGGAATGCTATAAGCAGAACTTAATTTGTGATTATGGTGGAAGCTCAGAAGACCACAATACTGATAGGACGGTGAACAGTAAAGACTGGATTCATAAGGTCTCAGAGGAGGCGAAATCTATTGGAAATTAAACTAGAAACATTCATATTATATTCCGGCAAATAAGTTGTTTACATTTTGCCCATGTACTGAGAATTTCTGTAAGGCTGAATTTAAAGGTGATATACTAATTACTCTGGCAGAGGAAATTTCAAAGGGGTTGCATGGGTATTGCTGTCAGGTTTCAGTCAAGTTTATCGTAATAATTAAGAGCAGAAAGAATAGAAAAAAGATTTGAAAATCTTACAGTTTGGCTAGATAAGTTCAAATAAAACTGGGGCCAACGAAGCTGTAGTTGTTAAGGGGATTATAACCACTAAAGAAATGCTAAGTACTTTACCCAGAAAAAAATAGGAAAAATTGATTTGGGTATCTCAGGAATTGGCAAGACCACACTCATCTCAGGCTCAAGAATGTAAACATAAAAATTCCTTTGAAAAAAATACCATTATAGTACTCTGCACAGGAGGCATAGGAAGTTGTTTCACTGTGCTCAGCTGCCCAGAGACTCAGAGGCTGCTGCAGCCAAGGTTCTAGGAGGCTTGTCTACTGCTGGAGATGGTGGAAGACCTTGGCATCAAGCATATCATGATGGTTCTGCAGGAATGCAGGATACTAGAGTTTGGAGATCACAGAGGCTTCCACTGGGATTTCAAGGAAGCCTTGGGAGGCCAGGAAAAATGTAGTAGGGTCAGAGTCCCTGCCAGCAGCTCTTGAGAGGGAAATGCATGAAGAAGTGAGAAGGATGCAGAAGCTACATAGAAACCTCTGAGATGCCATAAACATGGGAATGTCTGCCAGTGAAAGCTGTAGGAATTGAGTAGAGACAAGCCCTAAGAGAGGCCATGTAGGCTGTATCCAGCAAGGTCACAGGGGCAGAGCTACACAATCCCTTTAGAGAGAACACCCTTTAGAGAGAACATCAGGATGCTATGTGCTCCAGATGCTGGATGTGGAAGTATAGAATTTATTTTCCCATCAGTCTTGCTTTGGTCCCATCCCTTATTTATACATCCCTATTTCTCCCTTTTGGAATGCAAGTGTTTACTCTCTGCCATTATATATTGAATATATGTAACTTGCTTTAGGTCTTTATTCTCATGACTATGAGTTTGTCTTGAGTCTCAGGTATGATTCTGAACTTGGACTTTTGGGTAGTGCTGAAACTGTTCAGGTCTAGGGGGACTCTTGGAAATTGACAATTTATTTTGCATAGTAAGATAGGCATGAGTTTTTGGGAGCCAGGGGTGAAATATTACGATTTAGATATGAAACATCCCCTAAAAGCTCATGTTCAGGACAACAAAATAATTTTCTCAGAATGGAAATGAATAAATAATCAGAGGTATAACATTATCAGTGGATTAATCCACTGACTGATTATCTGGGTAATAATTGTAGACAGGTAGGGTGTGGCTGGAGGAAGTAAGTCACTGCGGGGTGTGCCTTTGGGATTTTTATTTTGTCCCTGGTAAGTGGAGCCATTTCTGCTTCCTGGTTGTCCTGTTCTGAGCTACTTTCCTCCACCACATCCTTGCCATGATATTCTGCCTTACCTTGGGCCCAGGGTTATGGAGCCAGCCTACCACAGACTGAACTTCTGAAATCCCTAAGTCAAAATAAACATTTCCTTCTCTAAGTTGTTTTCAGTCTTTTCATCACAGCAACACAATGCTGACTAAAACACTGAAGATATTAGAGAAGGGCCAGCTTCAGTCATCCAAATTATGATTGCTTTTCTTCCTTGTACTCTACCACAATCTGCTACATCTCCTGAGGGCTTCTCATTCATTCAAGAAGGACACAGTCCAAATTATAGGGGACAAAAGAGAAAGCAAAGCAGCACAGACATATATACACAAACTAAACTAGATAAGCAATTGTACCACCTAAATAAATTATGCTACAGAGAGAAAATAATTGAAAAAAAAGCCAATTGATTCATTTATTCATCCAAATTCATGCATGATGTCTGCCATGCATCAGACAGTTTACTAGGGACTAAGACAGACAAGGACTTTTCATTCATGGAGTTGACATTTTATTTAGATGGGAGAAACAATAAACAAATGCCTAAATGTTTAATGTAGTTTCTAATTGTGGCAAGGATTATGGAGAGAATAAAATATGGTGCTGCAGTAGTAAAGGGGGAAGGGCTGAGTTAAATTAGACTGAATATATAGGAAAGTCTTCACCATTCAGTGAATACTGATTTGGTATCTACAGAAAAGGGCTTTTCCCTGGTTGCCCAGCCATCTTTTGTCTTCACTTGAGATGTTATCTTCCTTGGTCTCCACCTACAGGCTAAAGCATTTGACTAGTGTCTACTCTTCAAGACTTCTGGGTCAGGTGAGATTTCATGAGATAATATGCACTATTCAACAAATATTTATGGCACATATATATGCCAGGCACACATCAGTGAATATCCCTCCTCCCTCCCTGCCTCCCTTTATGTCTCTCTCTGTCTCTGTTTCTCTCTCTCTCTCTCTTTCTCTCTCTCTCTCTCACACACACACACCTCTTGTAGAATTTACAGATATTTTTGAAAATATTATTATTAATTTTTTTATGTACAGAAAAGGATAAATTCAAGGCTAGAATTTCTGATATAAGTCAATTTTTTTCTTTGTGCTCTATTAAGCTGGGATTTCAAATATTTGCAAAGCAAATTTTGCATTATATTTATTTAGAGGCATTTTTCAATCAACATTTCTATGTCTCACATAATTGTTTTACTCCTTATCAGGTTAAGTCACTAAGTGAGCTAAGCTCTCTATTTCAACTTAGTCATTCAGTGTTTTGTATTTCTAGCCTTCTGGTTTATTTCAAGACTTTCTCTTGCAAAAAATTGTCTATGTTTGAAGTTATTTATTATACTATAAGCAGGCCTGAAGCTGTAACTTCTACATCCCTTATGGTTCAATCCACTACCTCAAAATAGCTAGGTGAGTCTATTCATCTTTCCTACTCTTTAATGTATTTCAGCAGACTAAGGAATATTGGTTGAAGATGCAGAAACATACATCTTATGAGAAAATGGGTCGGCTCACCGTCTTCTACTTTGAGATGGGCAGACCGCCAAAAACATTCACAGCAATAAAATTATTCCTTAACTTACAATGATTAATGAGGAAAAGGTGCCTCTTTAGTTCAGCTAAATTCTAAAGATGACAGAACAAATAGGAGAGAAGAAATGAAAGTTGCTCATGGTTTTTTCATGTAGAGGTGAGAATAACAAGAAATGGATGGGCCATGGAATGTACACTTTTCACTAGTGGGAAAAAAAAAATCGAACAACTCTGTGCTACTCCCAACCTACAAACTGCCCAAAGGTAACTGAATGGCACTTGAGCTGCCTAGGCAAGTGACACTTGAGGAGGAAATAGAATCCATTTTTAAACATTTATCCTGTAATCTGTACTCATAATGTTTGCAGTGGTAATGATCAGGAATATAAAATTACCTCTGCACTTCAGGATTCTTTTTGCTCACTTAATCATAAGAGAGCATCCAGTTTCAAGTGAAAAACAGAGAATAAGTACTAAAAAATGTCAAATAGAGTGTTTGAAACAGAAAAAAAAAGGAAAAAGAAATGATCAAAAGATATCACTCAAATCCCCTTTGTTTACCCCAATTAAAACAAAGTAAGCTGGAAGATATTGTAAAACTCTCTTTAATTCAATTTTTTAGAAAAGTGGGTGCCATTTGTGATTATATCATAGATAAAATACTTTGAGATTGGGTGAAAAGACCCTTTTTGGAAGTCATAGTGTGATCAGGCACTTTTAGATGAGGACTGCTAGGCTACATGGCCGGCAGATAAGGACAAATGGGTCCCACCTAAAGAAAGATTCAGTGGATAAGGACTGTGTGGAAGTGACCTTATATAGGAAAAAGATGAACCAAGGAAATATTTCAGGCAGTGATCTTTTCTTTCAGCCAATAGTAACATCTTCACAGTGTATATTTGGGAAAAATGTCATAGTCTAACCCATGTGTTCAAGATAGGTCACTATGCATTGTTTTTCTGCTTATCTTACCTAAAATAATCAGACAGGTGTATGCACATTTTTTTCCATCTCTGTTTTTTTTCTTTTTTGCCATATAATCTACTTGCTATTGTCAACAGATTGTTTGACCAGACAAGGAAACTCTGACAGGCAGATATATAATTACAAAACATTATTTTCAGTCTCTGCAGCATTGGTTTTCCTGATATTTCTACTACAGTGATAAACACTATATTGAAACGGAACTGATCATGCCCAAGGACAGAGTTGTTGCTGAACAAGTTGGAAATTAATCAATCTGAGATTCTGTAAAATTTAATGCAGAAAGTGCTGGCTTTAAGTTTGAATTTTGATTGTTTTTCTGGGAGCACTGAGTGAATCTTCCATACTCAAGGACAATAATTAGCCTTTGTCTGTCAAAGAAGCAAAATTCTGCTTCATTAATAGACCCAAGAGAGGAGCCATTCTGAACTTGCTTTACCATCCAGCTGGATACAGGCAGGATTCAGTAGAAAAACATCTGGGCTTCTAAGGGATTCGGGAGCACTTCGAAGTTTCCTTCCAAGGACTAAAACAGTATGCGTTATAATTTCTATTGTACCAGGGGCAATGGGAACTTCAAAATAAGGGAAAATAATAAATTCTGGGTAGACAGAATCTTATTTTTCCTGCTGGCACATGAAGTGCTCAGCAATTGCTATGTTAAGTGTGACTTGTTTTCTCCATTCCTCCCCATTGAAATTATATATGAAGAAAAAAATTGCATATTCACTCAAGGATATTGGATTCTGGAAAAAGACCCTTCTAATACCTGACTACTCATATGATGCTGTTGGACCAAAATTATTTCTATAAGAATGTTATGGTTTAGATATGTGATATCCCCACTAAACTCATATGATAGAGAATGCAGGAATGTTAAGAGGTAAAATGATTATATTATGAGAAATGTAACTTAATCAGTGATTATTCTACTTGGTGGTAGAATAATTATTCTACTTGGTGGATTAATAATTTGAATGAATTCCTGGATGGTAACTGTAGGTAGATGGTAGATGGGGTGTGGCTGAAGGAAGTATGTCACCAGGGGGCATGCCCTTGGGGAATTATATTTTGTCTCTGGATCTTCTTTCTCTTTCTCTGCTTCCTGGCTACCATGAGCTGAGCAGTTTTCCTCCACCAGATCTTTCTGCTACAATGTTCTGCCTCACCTCAGGCTCAGAACTATGGAGCAGGCTAACCATGGAGTGAACCTCTAAAACCATGAGCCCAAAAGAAACTTTTCCTTCTCTGAGTTGTTCTTTCCAGGCATTTGGTCACAGTGATAAAAACAAAGCAAAACTAACACAAAGAGTATAGCAATAGGTTATGCAAATGGCAATTTCCATTTTTTCCACTTGCCTTCATTTTCTGGTTTGCCAGTATGATAGGGATAGAGTAGGTTAGTCAATGCTCTCCAATAAAACTTTCTGCAAAGATGGAAACGATCTATACTTGCATTTGCCAATATGGTAGCCACTAGTCATGAGTGGCTATTGAGGACTTGAAATGTGGCTGATGTGAGTGGAAAATGAATTCTTAATTTTATCTAATTTTAGCTGGTTTAAATTTGAATAGCCACATGTGGCTAGCTGCTATAGCATAGAGAGAAATATTTTAAGGCTGGAATAAAATCATAGGTGATGCATTTATCCACATTTAGAATTCTTAAATGCTAGAATTAGAATTATTCACATGTCCTGTGTTGTTGTTTCACAGAAATGAATTTACTTTGCCTTTTACTTTTTAAACCAAGAGGAACACACATTTGCAGGTAAGGCAAGCAGTTCAGGGAATATGCTTTCATGAACAATTTTACTTCTCCAATTTTATGTAGGAAATTGATCTCTGAGTCATATAAATGGAAGTATCTGCTACTGAAGAAGATACATCATGACACTCAGTAGTAATTGAACATGAATTTGTCTGAAAGTTGCAATATCTCAGCTTTATTCAGGATTAGACTTGCTTTTTTTCAACAGGCCAGGAGAACTGTCAAGGTATTAGGTGAAGTGTGTTAGATGAAATGTTCAGCTGTTGTGAACATTTTGCATTACAGGTGTATCTGCATAAGAAGTCAAATAGCAGACATTCGATATTTCTTCATTAGTAATTATTACAACAAATTCTGTTATAAGCTCATTTGCCTTTGGGTTAACTATATTATGAACAGCTGAAGCATCAGCTCAGGTAAAGAAACAGAATCTACACTCTTTCAGGATGGTAGAGTAGCCTATCTTAAACTGAAAAAGATGCTGGGTTTCAGTCAGTTTTTTCACTACTATGACTAAATGATCTGACTAGCACAATTATAGAGCAGGAAGGGTTTATCTGAGGGCTCATGATTTCAGAGGTCTTAGTTCATAGAAGGCAGGCTCCATTCCTCAGGGCTCCAGGTGAGGCAGAACATCATGGTGAAAGAGCATGGTGGGGGGAAGCAGCTCCCATCATCAGGAACGAGAGAGAGAGGGAGAGAGAGAGAGAGAGAGAGAGAGTGAGTTTCCACTCTCCAGATACAAAATATATACCCAAAGGCATGCCTCAATTCCAATCTCCTCCAGTCACACCCTACCACTTCAGTTACCACTCAGTTAATCCCTATCAGGGGATTAAATCACTGATTAAGTGAAGACTCTTACAACCCAATCATTTCTCCTTTGAACCTCCTTGCATTGTCCCACACATGAGCTTTTGGGGGACACCAAACCATAACAGATCCCAATGTTGTTTGTATACTAGATAATTTATGTGGTGCCCCAGATGCTCACATTTATATTTGAAATGAGTTTCTATTTTTATGAACTTCTTTAATTATGTACCAGACATGTCTTTGATAGCCATTTATAACGTGCCTACATTATCTAGGGGTTAATAATGGCTTCATTGCATAAGGCACAAAAGTAGCATTTATATGAGGTTGAGGTACGATGCTAGTAGCAAACATTGTGGTGGCTGACCATTGGGCTTCTTATCCTTATATTTCCTGTCCTCATTCTTCCTGTTGCCTGTGAAGAACACACTATTGGATGTGCTGGATGCTTAGAATGGTTGTCCAGAGGTGGTCATGCACATCTCTTCCCAACTGTGTTCAGTGTCATGCTGTTAAGAGCTTGAAATTGACTGGGATGGGAATATTCACACCACGAAATTGTTGAATGCTACCCATCAAGGATGTATAATTTTGGGAGAACTGCTTGTTAAACTTTACCAGCACAGCACTAGATATAGAGGTGATGAGTTCAATGCTAATTATAATGTTGGGACTAGAAGTAGTGAGGACAAGATATCAGAGAACTTCATTTTCTTTCTTATCCTCTTTCCTCATTTCCACTGACTGTTTTCTGTATTACAAACAAGGAGAAAATAATGTATAGATCAAAATGTGGCAGACTTACATGTAGAGCATTTATGGAAAGCTTTGGATAATAATAAATATCATTATTACTATTATTATTATTTTGGTCCAAGGGATTGAACCTAGGGTATACACCCAGTTCTTTTAAAAAAATTTTTAATTTTGAGACAGGGTCTCACAAAGTTGCTTAGGAACTTGCTAAGTTACTGAGGCTGGCTTTGATTTTGCAACCTTCCTGCCTCAGCCTCTTGAGTTACTGGGATGACAGGAGTACACCACCATGCCTGACTTTGAATAATTATTTTTAAGACTCATCTAAATAGATCCCCATAATAAAGAGTTGAAATGATTCATAACTGAAGTTGGAACATCTCAAAGCTACGGCTAAGCCTTGTTGGAGACCTATCTTAGGATCCTCTAGCTTCAATGATTGCTAGATCCTTCCATATTCATGAAGATGTTTCAGATGACTATCTCAAGCATGGCTCTGTGTAAGAATCATAAAGTAAATTCCTGGAAGTTTATGGTAGGAATTGATAACATATAGAGACAAATACGTGACCTTTCTAATACTAAAAGTTAGCTGAAGTTCACTACATGGTGTGTGGGGGCTAAACAATTCTTTTTGACTACTAGGTATGTGTCACTACTCCCGATAATTTTAGTCTCAATTCTGACCTTACTTTTTTTCCAGGGACTGCAATTTCCTCCTGACTCAGGAAATGAAAAGTGGATGAAACTGGGAAAATTGAGACTCCAGGAAAATGGATGAATAGATTGTGAATGTCTATGACATTTTTCACATCCTCTCTTTCATCTCCTCCTTGTCAACTTCCTTCTACAAATGTTTTGTGAAGTAGAAGGCCAATTTGGATATATGGAATATGTAAAATGTTGACAGCTTAGAGAATTGCCCTCTAATAATATTATTTTAAAAGATATTTTTAGAAAAGAGAAGTGAAATTGCTCTCCAGATTCTAATAAGAGTGATTTGTTACAGCAATACTTTCAGTAAAGGGAAATTGCTCATGTTTTTCTCTCCTGCCCTCATTTTGAACTTTGTACCATTTACTAAACTCTCCTATCTTGTTGTACCATTGTTCTCCTAATTAAGTAAAAAGTCTCAAAACTCATGTTCGTCAGAGTATCTGAAGAAAATGTACCAGACAAGTTATGTATCTTACCTGAATTATTTCAGAAAAATCTTTCTCTGTGACTCTCCAGAGAATCTTCCTAACATACTTCTGTTCTTTCCACTCCAAACTCCTACAACTATGTACAGTCACATGGGTTGAGATTTTGGGGGTGACAGGGTATTCAGGGAGGTGACAGGTCAAATTCTGAAAATGTTGGCAGCCCTGAAACAAAATTCTGTTTTGGAAGATTTTCCCCTTACAACAAAAATCTTGCTTCACTAAGAATCCTATAATAGTGATTTCTTCATGCGAGTAAGCAGGTTTAGAGATGAGTAAGAGTTCAACTTCCCTTTCTCAAGTGAAAGTTCACACATTTCAGAAAACAATCCATCTTTTGGAGAATATGGCAAAACTGTCTTGCTTCCAGGAAAAAGTCCAAACAGTAACACATTCCCCTACAGGGCTTCCTTTCAGAGCTTGTCTTGAGACTAATGGAAAAGGAAGAAACACACACACACACACACACACACACGCACGCACGCACGTGCACATACACACACCACAAAAAACAAAACTTTGACAATTTACAAGACTTAAATAAAACAAAACTGGAGATACTCCTCATAGCAAATAGATGACAGATGCATGTGGGCAGAAGATTTCCTGGTGTTCAGTTTGATTCCAGACAGGCTGATTTAGGAAGTTTAAAGAGAATGCTATCTGTTCACACAACTACACCTCTTATCCTAAGGTCCACATGGCAATCAGAAATTCCACTGTTTGAACCTTGGCTTCTCTTTGGCTAAGTTTTAAAATTCTGTTATCTGTAGTTTTTTAAAAAATCTAAAATGTTAAGGTAACCATGATATCCACCTAACAGGTTTATTATTGTCATTCCTACTTATTTTTATTTTTACTTCTAAGTCATATTGTGAGTCTGTTCATTTGTTTCCAAATCTGTTGCCATTACCCAAACCCAGCTGCCTATTATCTCCTGACTGGAATATTATAATGACTTCTTACTGGTCTTCTTCACTCCCTGCTTGAATCACCATGTTTATTTTCTTTATCATAATATAAAGTTATGCTTTTAGATTTATTAGTTTCTTATTTGTGATCCCATCACCCCCAAGAATATAAGCTTCAGTGAGGTAAGGAAATGTGAACAACTTTTTCACCATTACATTCCCAGGACCCAGTAATCACGTGTGGAACACAGTTGTCAGGCACAACAACGACTAGACTTACTGAGAACTTACTCTGTGAGGGGCACTATTCCAATGGCTTTATGTGCACAAATGCACTTGTTTCATAACCTGTGAGATAAGTATATTTCTATCCCACTTTACAGATGGGAATTTATTAGGGCGAAGGTCACAGACCTCTCTATGCTCATCTTTCAAATCTTAATATTTGTTAAGTAAGGGAATGTTTAGTGCATAGTATATGCACAGCATGAAGAAACTGTTAAGAAAATAATGCTATTGTTAATAACATTATTATTAATATTAGAATACATTCTCTTGTGGGCTTGCTTCCTCAGAGTTGTAGTGGTCAGGGTACTAGTTAATAAATCTGTTGAAAGATGAATGGGTTGCTGCATAGACTGTGAAAGTTCTTCTGAGTTGGCTCTCTGTCTATAAATCTGTGTCAGATGAAACTTGAGTCGAATCAGCTGATTTGGCTTATGGCTCTCTCCAACAGCCTCATGGACTGTGAATCTTCATTTTCAATTTGAGAATCTAATGCTGCTCGATGTTTCGCAAATCTTACTTATAATCAGTGTTACACTTCTATGGAAGCTATAAAATATATTTCAGTGACTGGAAGCCATTCAAAAGATTATCTAGAGATTTACTACTTTTAAATTGGAAGCAGAATAAGTGCCCTGGCTGAGCAACAGAGGAGAAACACCAGGGCTGAATCTTCATCTAATCCCCACCGTTCTCTTTTGTTGGTCTTTTCTCATTTCAATCAAATATGACCTTTGACAAAAGATTTACATTAATGAAAGGAGGTGAACACTCTTTTAAATTTTAAGTTGTTCTATTGATTTGGACTGACAACACATCCACAAAAGACTAGTTAAGGGGCTGGGAAGTATAAAGAATATTGAGACAGGATTTTACTCAGAGTAGCCAATTGCTCATTTTAACTCCCATTTAAACAGGGAATCCTAATTGTCTGATCTAGCAGGGTAAAAATGAAGATTTGCAATAATGATAAAAAAGACATCCTGTAATATCAAACAGACTATATATGCAGGCTGAGTAACCCTTATCTGCAATCCTTGGAACCAAAATTGTTTCCAATTTTGTATTTTTTTTTCAGAATTTGGAATATTTGCATATGCATAATTAAATATCTTAAGAATGAGATCCAAGTCTAAGCATGAAATACATTTATGTTTCATAAACACCTATATATATAGCATGAAGGTAATGTGACACAGTATTTTTAGTGTGCCTATCTTTTGAGTTGACATATCATACAACTATCTTGAGGGTCTATTTATTTATTTTTTTCTTAATTTGAGACTTCCTGTTGATCTGAAGAAATGTGTTGGGAATGACTGAAACCTTTGCTTCTTTAATGAAAATAATGTATGACTTACAATGTATGTGTGAAAGCTCTGTGTAGGAATAAGATGCTATTTTTGAGTTATAAATCTCTAAGGAGCTGGTGATATTCTATAATCTCCTGGCTAAAGAAAGAACCTAAACAAACCAAAACCAAACCAAACCAAAAAAACCCCAAGTGACTTGAATTCTCTCTTTTGCTTACCATGTAGTATGGACTTGACCCCAAATCCTACATATTAGGTCTTCTTTTTACTGAACAGATTGTTCTAATTCTTACTCTTTAATCTTGCAGTGGTGTCTGGCTAACTTGAATATACAATGCTTGTTACTTTCCTTTGTTTTTCATGATATGGAATTGGGAGGTGGAAGAGGGTATTTTGTTGAGATAAAACTTCTATGTCTCTTCTTGGAGTTTTTTTTTTTTGAGTATTGTGTCATTTCTTTTTAATTGTTAAACAACATAATGGCACTGTAATAAATAGTGGGAAGTTCAAAATTCAGAGGGAAATATTTTTGAACTACTTACAAACTTTCTTTGTCCATAGTATCTTGTTTTCCTTCCCCCAATTCAAGCAGGTAATCTGCTCAGTATTTATTGACTCAGAAGAGATATGGCATGCACAGAGAAAAACCAGGTGAAAAGAGCCTGTCTGGATTTAGTTTCCAAAGGCTAAATCCTTTAAAGAGTTTAGACTGGAAAGATTTGAGGGAAATATCAAAAAAGAAAACATCTTTGAGAGAAACATCAGGTGTGAGAGAGCCCTTTGAGAGGTAGATTACTCAAAAGAGAAGGAAGGTGTGTAAATTTCTTTGGGTTTTCGGGAGGACAGATGATCAGAGAACAAGTTTTGGGATCTTCAGAGGGAAAGGGGTCCTGACTCTACTTCTCAGTTGTGTGCCAGAGAGGTAACATAACCCAAGGGAACAGGAAATATTGATGTGCTAAAGAAATATGAGGAAACAACAGAGCAGTAAACACACTGAGAAAAGTCTTAGCCTGAGACTTCAGAGGTTGTGAGATAAAAGGGCATAGCACAGCCCACCATGGAGTACAGAGGGGTAGGAGCTGCCTTAAGACTGTGACAATGGATCTCAGAGGAATCAGTGCAGCTTAGTCAAGCACAGAGTGATGCTTCAGCTCTCTGCTCAGCCTTGCAGTGCTGCATTCCATGAAGATCCCTAGGTGATCATCTCTGAAGGATCCAATAGTTCAGATTTTCCTGTATTTGAACACATCATCGAAGGGACTTGTCTGACAAGCATGCACAAAGAGATATGCATGCACAATTCCTGTGCATGGAGTGACCATCTATTTTAATTATCCCAAGTTGTGGGTAATGGATAAGCATAGCCCTGCAGGAATTGTTAGTCTGTCCTGTTGCTCCTTATGTTAAGGACCTCCCAGGCAGGATGGAACTTGTGATAAGAAAGAATTCTTGATCCACTTTGAGTTGAGTTTTGTACAGGGTGAGAGATATGGGTTTAGTTTCATTTTGCTGCATATGGATTTCCAGTTTTCCCAGCACCATTTGTTGAAGAGGCTGTCTTTTCTCCATTGCATGTTTTTGCCTCCTTTGTCAAGTATGAGTATGTGGGTTTGCCTCTGTGTCCTCTATTCTGTACCATTGATCTACCTGTCTATTTTGGTACCAATACCATGCTGTTTTTGTCACTATTGCTCTGTAGTATAGTTGAAGGTCTGGTATTGTGATACCCCCTGCTTCGCTCTTCTTGCTGAGGATTGCTTTAGCTATTGTGGGTCTCTTATTCCGCCAAATGAATTTCATGATTGCTTGCTCTAGTTCTATGAGGTCCGTCATTGGGATTTTAATTGGAATTGCATTGAATTTGTATAGCACTTTTGGAAGTATGGCCATTTTGACAATATTAATTCTGCCTATCCAAGAACGTGGGAGATCTTTCCATCTTCTTGGATTCTCTTTAACTTCTTTCTTTAGTGTTCTGTAGTTCTCATTGTAGAGGTCTTTCACTTCTTTTGTTAGATTGATTCCCAAGTATTTTATTTTTTTTGAGGTTATTGTGAATGGTGTAGTTTTCCTAATTTCTCTCTCAGAGGATGCATCACTTATGAATAAAAATGCATTAGATTTATGAGCATTAATTTTATATCCTGCTACTTTACTGAATTCATTTATGAGTTCCAGAAGTTTTCTGGTGGAATTCTTAGGGTCTTCTAAATAGAGAATCATGTCATCAGCAAATATTAGACCAGAGACTCTGCACCTAATAGAAGAGAAAATAGGTCCAAATCTTCATCACGTTGGCCTAGGACCAGATTTCCTTAACTTGACTCCCAAAGCGCAAGAAATAAAAGCACGAATCAATGATTGGGATAGAGTCAAACTAAAAAGCTTTTTCTCAGCAAAGGAAACAATCAGCAATGTGAAGAGAGAGCCTTCAGAGTGGGAGAAAATCTTTGCTACACACACTTCAGATAGAGCACTAATCTCCAGAATCTACAAAGTACTCAAAAATCTTTTCTCCAAGAACACTAATAACTTAATCAATAAATGGGCCAAGAAAATGAACAGACACAGGGGAAGATCTAAAAACAATCAACAGATTTATGAAAAAATGTTCAACATCCCTCGTGACAAGAGAAATGCAAATCAAAACCACTTTAAGGTTTCATCTTACCCCAATTAGAATGTCTTTTATTAAGAATACAGGCAACAACAGGTGTTGGTGAGGATGTGGGGAAAAGGGTACACTCATACATTGCTGGTGGGAGTGCAAGTTGGTGCAGCCACTCTGGAAAGCAGAATAGAAATTCCTTCAAAAACTCAGAATGGAACCAGCATTTGACCCAGCTATCCCACTCCTTGGCCTATACCCAAAGGACTTCAAATCGGATTACTACAGTGATGCAGCCACATCAATGTTCATAGCTGCTCAATTCACAATAGCTAGATTGTGGAACCAACCTAGATGCCCTTCAATAGATGAATGGTAAAGAAACTGTGGCATATATACAAAATGGAATATTATTCAGCCATAAAGAAGAATAAAATTATGGCATTTGTAGGTAAATGGATGATGTTAGAGACTGTTATGCTAAGTGAGATCAGCCAATCCCCAAAATCCAAAGGCCGAATGGTCTCTCTGATAAATGAATGATGATGCATAATCCGGGGCGGAAGGGTGGCAAGAATGGAGGAAGGATAGATAGCAAAGAGGGAAGGGCGGGGTGGGTTCGGGGTGGGGGGGTAAGAATAATAACAGGGTGTGTGACAGACATCATTGCCCTGTGTACATGTATGAATGCACAGAAGGTGTGACTCTACTTTGTGTACAACTAGAGAAACAATAGCTGTATTCCATTTGTGTTCAATGAATCAATAAGTAAATAAAAAAAAAGAGATTATTATATGGGAGAACTTTTCAGACCTTGCAAAAGGGGAAGTTTTCTCCACATTGAAAACAAGAAAAAAAAAAAGAATCCTGTCTGAGTCCCATTAAGTCATTGACCCCAGGGGAATCTGAAGACCCGAAGACAGGGCTGCTCTTACTGTTGTATGGCCCCCAAATGTATCATGTTCTCACCTTTTAAGCCTGTAAATGGACAGAGGGTCATTGCAGATATGATTAAGTGAAGGATTTTGAAATGTGGAGATTCTTCTGGATTAAACAGGTGGCTACAGAATGTTCTTATAAGAGAGCGACAGAGGGAAATAAGAGACACACAGAAAAGATGCTCAGGGCTGGGAGGAGAGGTTCATTTTCTGAGAAAAGTAGATTTCTCTCAATGTGGTAACTGGTGACAGTGGTTTTAACTTTGAAGCTTATGTTATGCTTTTGTTTCTAGCTTTTGACTGTTCTCTGACATGAGATGCCTTCTCAACTGCTGCCAAAACTGGAAGACAGAAGGCAGACTTCCCATTCAGTGCCTCCTGTTTCATGTGTATATGTTTACATCTACACAAATGTATTTCAAAATTATAGGTAATTGTAAATTATCCAATAATAACAATATTAAATTATCAGTATTGGTCTGCTTTAAGCAACTCCTTGGAAACCTACTTTTTTAGTGATTATATAATGCTTCTTCATATGACTGCACAGATGTTAAGCTATTCTTGTTGTGCAAAATGTTGTTTTTTGAATGTTTAGTAACATAATGAATGCTTTGAGGAATAGCCCATACAGAGTTCTTTAGAAATCTACCTGAAAGGATATTCATAAAAGAAGAATTTCTGAGTAAAGTGGCATAAACTTTTGAAAGTCTTTTTAAAACATATCAAAATGCTTTCTGAAGCACTGTAATGATTTATATTCCTGCCTGCAGTGTATCTATGGTGCTGAGATAGAGAAGGGTAGGCAATGGAGAGTATCGAGGGGACAATAAAGGTCAGCAAGTGGGCAAGCAGGAGGACAGCCATTTTAACATGCCCTGACATGTTATGAAACAGTTCCTGTTTTTGAGAAAGGGCATAAATCTCCATCTGGCCTAAAACGACTGCATAATCCATAATCTGGCCCATGCCCTCTGAGGGACAATTGAAATATCAAAACCCAATCAACAGGAACTTAAAACTTAAGTGTCTTTATAAGGAGGAGCAATGTAAGATTTACAGGGCACTCTTACCCCTCCCCGGTGCACTGCACAGCAAATCCTGAATCTTTCTCTCACTTTCCTATTTAATAAAATTCCTGCTCGATAGCTGATCTCTGCAGTATTTGAGGTATGCATACTTTAACTCCATGGAACGCGAACCTGATCCCAACTCTGCTGGTAACACCACCATCATGGTAACTTTTGCCATTAAAACAGCCAACCCACCCACCTACCCTTGTATTTGTGTACTACCAGACCGCGTTGATCTGCAAAGCAGGGCACGTCAGTCTCACCCAACATTACACTTACTAATGATACAAAGGGCACTAATGATACATATGGACTTGGCATTTCTTTTTGGATGGGTCTGGATCCATCAGAGGCAACTTCCTAATTGTCCATTTCCCCACACCAGGATGCCATTTGGTTTCTGAGAACTACTAACAATGTGTGCAGAACATAATAGCTCAGAAGCCTTTTACATTTGCCTTTGTGTTATCTATTGTGGCCATTAACAAATGACCATACGTAAAATATGGCCTGAAACAACAGCATTTATTATCTCACCGTCTCTGGATCAGAAGTCCAAAGGGCTCAGCTGATTTCTCTGCTGTGGTTGCCATAAGGTTGAAAGCTGGAGGCTCTGCTTCCAGATTTAGTCAGGCTTTTGTGAGTTCAAGCTGCTTATAGGACTGCAATCTCTGTTCTCCTGCTGGTGAGCTTGTTATTGGCTTAAATCTTCAAAGTCATTTGAAGGACAGTGGGTTGAATCCTTCTTGTGCCTTATTTTGCTTTAACTGTCATTTTTTCCACCTATTTTTATTGGGTGCATTATAGTTGTTACATAATGATGGGATTTGTTCTTCCATATTTGTATATGAACCCAATATAGCAACAATATAATTTGACCCATAAAATATAGAATGAATATAGAATGACATGAATTTCCATGTCATCCTTGTGTAGGGGCCATGCTAATCTTCTCTGTATTGTTCCAATGCTACCGTGCCTCATTGCTCCTGCCTTCTCTTCTGCTGTATCTTTCTCTTGTTCTGCAACCAGCAATGGTTCTCTCCTCCTAAGACTTCATGTGATTAGATTGGGTCCACCAGGACATTTCAGGGTAATCTCCTTATCTTATCTTAATCACATTTGCAAAGTCCTTTTTGCCATCAAAGATAACATATGCACATGTCTGGTGATGAGGGTGTGAACAACTTGGCCGGGAAGGGGGTGCAGGAGTGTGTATTTTATGCTGTATTTTCAGGAATATTTTTGTTTCTAATATATTAAGATGATTCACATATCAGGTCAGAAAATGAATCTCTAACCTATTGAGTACAGGTTTTCTGAAAGAAGATACCAGAATATAATAAGAATATAGTGACAATATAAAAGAAATATAATTGTATACTAAGCTTAACTCCCTTGGAGAAGTGAGAACTTCATTTATTTGACAATTACTAGTTGAGTGCCTCCTCTCTCCTGAGCAGTGTTCCAGGCACTTTGGAAACTACATGAAACATATCAGATAATGCTTTCTTCCTTTAAGGAGCTTACTTTGTAGTGAGTGAAGATAGATAACAAAAAATAAAAGTACTAAATAATTAAATTAAATGGCACTATGGAAGATGAAAAGTACTATGGAAAAATAACAGGACAGAACAGAATAAGGAAGGCCATTGGAAATTCAGGGGTTGTGATGGGGGCATTGCAGTTTACATACCACACAGGGTAGTCAGGAAGCACTGTGAAGGTGGGAAAGAAGATAATGACTTGAAGATGTGGAAATTAGCCATATGGGTATCTTGGAAAGCACATTTCAGGCAGAAGAAGCATCCATGAAATCCCATGTTTTAGTTGGGTTTTTTTCCTGCTGTGACCAAAAGACTTGACAAGAACAATTTTAAGGAGGAAGAGTTTATTTTGGGGCTGCAATTTCAGAGATCTCAGTTCACAGAGGTCCAACTTTATTTCTCAAGGTCTGAGGTGAGGCAGAACAACATGGAGGAAGTGTGTGGCCGAGGAAAGCAACTGGGGATATGGCACCAGGATACAGAGTTCTGCTCAATAAGGACAAAATATGTACCCCAAGGGCAGCTCCTCCCTCCCCAGGCTTGATTCACTGTCATGAGTATAAAATGAGGAAGGTCAGTGAACCCGATTTTCTTCATTTTGATTTCACCCTACAGAGTGCAAATGAGAGAGTAGGCAGAGAGATGGCTTGTTTGTGGTTTTGCAAAAAAAAAATAGAAGGGGAGTGAGTAGGTAAGATCATTGAAGGCATATGCAACATTGTGATTTTGACAATTGATGGAATTTCAACATGGTAAAGGAGGGAAGTAGGACTTAGGGAGTATTCAAATCAGTGGACAATGGATTGGAGGTTTTTGTGAAGTCTAAGGATTATTTGGGTTGGGGTGTTAGAGGAAGCCAGCTCTAAAGCCCCAAGGGGGTGGTCAAACAGGGGGAATCTTGATGTTGAGATTATGAAGAACATGCTGTTATTGTTAGTGACATAGTTTAGGTATGGCTACAGGAATTACAAACTCCTATTTTATGTGTGTGTGTGTGTGTGTGTGTGTGTGTGTGTTTTAACATACTCTGTGGAAAGAAAGATTACCACATCATTATGCCAGGGAGTATTTGAGCTATAGATAGAATTTTTAGAAAGTAGGTAATAAGAAAAATAGTGTATTATTTTGTTCCATCTCTATTAAAACATTTTTGATGACCTGTAATTTTTTTTAAGAGTTTAATATCATAAAGCAAATCTATTGCTGATGAAAGTAGTTCTGAAACTATAAAGATGCAGAACTTTGAAAAGTGTCTTAGTCTCAGCGATACACACACACACGCACACACATGCGCATGCACATTTTCAAAGTTTTGAAATGTGTGGTCACTGTGCAGATCACTGCCCATCTGGAACCTACTCAATTCAGACATTTTCAATCTGATTTCTAGGCAGTGCTCTTGGCTGAAGCAGTACCTTCATGAATGCAAAATGATTTATGGATAAACTGGAACTGTAGCTCTCTTGCTATTCCTCTGACCTTTTGGAGTCAAATGCAAAATCCAATAACACAGACAACAAATATTTTTAGGATCAGGACATGACCTGGAATTACTTTCACTGCACTTAAGCACTTGTGCTCTGATCTAGAAAATCATTACTTTGTTCAGATCAATGGCTTTCCATTCTTTCTTGCTTGATATTACTGGTTTAAGTTCAACTTTGAATATACCTCATTTGCTAGAAAGGTGTTGGTTTTTAATGGGCACTGATGACATTTAGTATTCTTCAAAATCTTTCCATTTCCCTGAAATATGTTTGTAGTGATCATATTGTTCAGATCATAAAATTATGTCTAAGGCAAAATTTGACTCAGTTATCTTTAAGTTCTGGCTGGTGATATTTGATTTATAAAAAACTAATGAAATGATCTATATTTCTACTGGATTACAGAAAAGAATTAAAGCAACATATGGCAGTCTGTACTTGTTATGGAAACCCCCTTGACATCTTTTTCTGCTAAATCCTCTTAGTGCTTATTTTCCTCATAGGTTTAGACAAACTTCTCTGCTCCTTAATTATACTTGAAAATGGAATTCTTTGCTTCCTGACGTTTTTAAGATAAGTTCTGGACTCATGATTTTAACTCTTTCAAGTCTCTAGCTCCAGTGCCAGCCAGGCCTACCTTGGAAACAGTGTTCCACAGGTCAAGGTGGCACAGCATTTATATTAATTTATTACATCATGTAATGTGTAAGAGAAAACCAGGTATGTCCAACAATGCAGGAATTTAATAGACAATTAGTATCCACCAAGGGTATGTCTTCATTTTTATTTAAAAAGATATTTAATATTCAGGGTCTTATCAAATCTTAAGGATCAGGGATAAGAAGTCTTTCTTTGCCTTTGCAACTTTTAGACCAGATATCTGGATCTAGTTTCAAAAAAAAAAAAAAAAAAGAAAAGAAAAAGAACAGGAAGGATAATAATGCATTAAAGAAAAAGTTTTATCATCACTTTTTTCTTTTGAGAAGGATTAGTATTAGCTATCTGCCTGGCATGATTTCAGATCTCAGACCCCTAAAATGCTTACTCCATTAACTTTTCATTTTCTGCTTTTTCCCCCATTAAATTTCTCCTTCTGTAATATAAAACTTTATTCACAGTTAAAATACAAATGCCTAGCAATTTTTGTCAAATAGCAAATCAGCTTTGCAGGTCTATGTTCTCAGAGTAGTTTTTGAATGCTATTTACTAGGATGGATTAACAGTGGTGGAAACCACTCACTTCAACATTCTAATTGTCAAACTTTCTCCTCCACTGTATTAGCCCTATTCATGCCTGGCTTTGCTCTCTCCTTCCTCCTTTCTCTTCCTTGATCCTATATTTCTTCCTTTCTTCCTTCTTTGCCCTATCTGCCCTTTTCTCCTTTTTTTTTCTTCTTTTCTGCTTTTCCTGACTCTTTCTGTTGAACTGATTATCCATTTAGAAACCTAGAAAAATTTCCAGAATATGTTTCAATTTTTACAATTTTGTTTAGTAATTATTTGTACCTTCTCAAACACAGTAAGCTCATTTAATTGACAGGTCCATTTCTTTTTCCTGAAAACTTTCTTGTGTTATACAAAAATGAAGTATTTTTCACTATTCCATTAAAGGACAGAATATACGATTTCCCTGTAAAGAAGAACGATTGATTTTCTTTCACCAGATCATTATTATCTCCGTGATATATCTATTAACTCTCTTCTAAGAGAGTTATAACCTCGTTGTCTTAATTTTCTCCATCCATTGGGTCTCTAAGTCAATTTTGGCCCTTTATTTCCCTATATTGTTTTGTGCTATTTCAACTTATTTATTATTTCTGTAGCAGTATCTTTAATCCTTAGTTTGTCTTTTTAGCTTTGCTCTCTCCTTTCTCCCTTTATGCTGTTGTCTTATATTTTCATCTCTAGTCTCTTGTTTTATTGATTTCACATGGTCTATCAGTTCTTTTGAAGTAAAAATGACTCATTGTGGAGAATTGTTTTGTGTGTGCTGTTCTTTGAGTAGTGTCTAATTCCATGATTGATAATTAGTTTCTTAATTCCAAAAACTTCCACCAATTTCCCTTCTTATTTTGTTTGATTAGAATTAGAAATGACAGAAAAAGCATGTTTCTCCAGTAGTGTGAAAACACTATTGAGGTATATATAGATTTTTTTTTCTTCTTTTCCCAAGGTGACTATTGCTTCCTGCATTTATTTTCATATTTCCTTTTCTACTATTAAATATGTTAATATATGTGCACACACAGAGGCACACACATGTATACATGTATAGACACTTGCACATATGCTTTTCTATTTTTTTCAAAACAGGTTTGTACTCTATATACTTCATTTTAAATTATTTTTTTAAAAAACTTGGTTATCTAGAATAAATCCCCTTTCAAATAACTGATCTGTTTTTTAACAAAAGTTTCTTAATAGTTGGTTTATAGGTAGGTTATACTTTATTCAAATATGTTACTATTAAGGACATTTGGATAATGTTTTATTTTTACTACTTCGAATGACATTTCAGTACCTAACAATGTGTATAGATTCTTATATACTAATGATTTTTTGTCTGTCGCATTGATTCAATTACTGGGGTAGAGGGTATATGCATTCAGTTACTGATAGACCTTGTTTGATAACTTTTCAGGAAATTCATAACAGTATGTACTTGAATCAACATTGCATATGAGTTCCTATTTCCTTACCCACTAGTGAGTTCTAGATGTTACCAAAATTTTATTTTTGTCAATATTATGAATGAAAAATAAAATTTCAAAGTCAGTTTGAGTCACATTTCTTGAGCTATAAGTCTGAGCAACTTTTCAAATATTTATTTGCATTTCCTCTCTCATAAATGGACTTTGTTCATTTTTCTATTGAGTTGCTCATCATTTGCATAGCAATTTATACTTGCTCCTTGTGTATAAATTCTTCATTCTACATTTTCATGTATTTGTCTCCCTGTCTTTGTGTGTCTTTGGATTTCATTAAATATTTAATCTTTATTTTTGTTTGCCACATTATGACCTCATTCATGTTGTTCTCTGCAGAATCGAATGTTATGTATTAGTCATATGTAATCTATTATAGGCATTTTTAATCTTGATTTTCCCTTGGAGTTTCTAGTTATCAGGTTTTAAAAATTCATTCTTTCTCTTTTCTAATCTTTAGCCTCTTGCAATCCATCTCATCTACGGACTCCTGTTTAGCTCTGTGACCTCCTTTCTGGAGTCCTCTCTTCTTGTGTTCCTGTGTGGATTATTTTCCTTCAACCTGTGCCACTACCATCCCTGTTCTTTCCCTTATTCTCTTTTGCTTTGACCTCCCTGTTCCTGATACTGTTTGATTTGTTCCTCATCTTGCTAGATATGACAATAGTGAGTCAACTTCCTAAGAAACATGTGTGAAATATACAGTTTAGGTGCCCTTGAAAATGAAATTTCATTTTGCCTACACACTTAATTAGTAATTTAAGTTGGCTAGAGAGTTAGGGGTTGAAAATGATTTTCTTCTCTATTGCCTTGTGACACCCAGTGATACTCATTAAAAGTTGAACACAAATATATAATTCCCATTTCTTTGTGGATGACTTGTTTTTTCTTCCTCTCAATGTCTTATGGAAGATTAATACATTTCTCTTTATCCTGTCTTAAATTTCACTGTAAGGTATAAATCTTAAAAAATATCTCTCTGGCATTCACTGAATTCTTTCAATTTTAAGGTTTATGTCTCCTTTTAGCTTTTGCAAAATTTCTTGCATGCACTGACAAATTATTTACTTCCTGTTATGGACTGAATTATGTTTCCCTTTAAATTCACAGGTTGAAGTTATAAGCTCCAATGTGACTATATTTAGAGATAGGTACTTTAAAGAGATAATTAAAGTTAAATGAAGTGTCCTTATAAAAAGTAGGAGACATGCCAGAGAGTGCTCCCTCCCTGTTCACCCAGAGGAAAGAAAAGTCTTTCTAGAAACCAAGCCTGCTGGTGTCTAGATCTTGGACTTCAAGCCTCTTGAATTGTGAAAAAATAAAATTCTGTTGTTTAAGCCCCAGTATGTGGCATTCTGTTATGGCAGCCTGAGCTGATTAATATACTTTCCTTGCCATGTTCCTTATGTTTTTTTGGCATTTCATTAGTTAAATGATATACCTTTTGGAGAAATTGTTTATGTCCTTTCTTTTCCTTCCCTCCCTCCCTCCCTCCCTTTCTTTCTTCCTCCCTCCCTTCCGCCCACCCTTCCTTCCTGTCTTTCTCCGTTCCCTTCTCTTCCCTTCCCTTCCCTTCCCTTTCTTCCTTCCTCCCTCCCTTCTTTCTTCCTTCCTTCCTTCCTTTCTTCCTCCCTCCCTCCCTCCCTCCCTCCCTTCCTTCCTTCCTTTCTTCCTTCCTCCCTCCCTCCCTCCCTTCCTCCCTTCCTTTCTTTCTCCCTCCCTCCCTTCCTTTCTTCCTTCCTCCATTCCTCCCTCCCTCCCTCCTTCCTTCCTCCCTTCCTCCCTTCCCTTCCCTTTCCTTCCCTTCCCTTCCCTTTTCTTTCCTTTCCTTTCTTCCTCCCTCCCTCCCTCCCTTTCCTTCCTTCCTTCCTTCCTTCCTTCCTTCCTTCCTTCCTTCCTTCCTATTTCATTCTGGTAGGGATTGAACTCAGGGCACTTTGCCACTGAGCTACCTCCTTCCTTCCTTCCTCCCTCTTTCTTGTAGGGATTGAACTCAGGGGTGCTTTGCCACTGGGCTACATTCCCAGGCCTTTTTAAATTTTTTAATTTTGACACAAGTCTCCCTAAATTGCTTAGGGCCTTGCTAAGTTGCTAGGGTTGATTTCGACTTGCAATCCTCTTACTTCAGCCTCCTGAGTCGCTGGGATTATAGAATGCACTAATGAGCCCAGCTCTTTTTTTATTTTCTATCTCATGTTTTAATAGTACATTTAGGAGATTTATTAATTTTATCCTCGATCCTACTAAATTAATATTTTAAAAATAACCTTTCTCATTTCTATGAATTTTTAGTTTCTGATGATTCCAGTTTATTGTAATTGCCTGAGTTGATAATTAAAATAAGAGCTATTATTTTGCTGCTAAGTAAATTGTATTTTTTTCTGGACTTGGATTTGTCTTGGCTAACCTTGGCTTTTTCTTTCATTTTAAGGCATTTTCAAACAATTATTCAGCCAAGAATTTTGAGCACTTGCTGTGCTCAAATGCATGTTCTAGGTAGTACAAATACTGCCATAAACAAAGGAGATGATCATGCTCTGTGGCATTTCATCCTAGAGTGGCAGAATTATAATACATGAATATACAACAAATAAACATACTAAGCATATATAGCTGTAATATGAAGAAAGTCTCAGGCATAGGACTGGGTGGTTCCAGAAAATGATTTGGTGATCAGGAAAGATCTTCTATAAAAGCTGAAATCAGAAATATAGAACAGCATTTATGGATACACTGAGATTGAAGTAATTTTTGGAAATTTCAAGTGAATCAAGACCAATGTGTTTACAGCACAGTGAGAAATAGGGAGAATGACATGAGGTGAAGTAAGGGAATCTGGAAAGGACAAGATGGCCCCAGGGTTCTCTAGCATTGGTAAGGAATTTGGATTTCATTCTGAGTGACAAGGAAACCCTTTGGATGGATCATAGTAGGGACATAACAACTTTTGACTTGTGTTTTTAAAAGTTCACTTTGGTTTCTCCATAGAGAATGTGTTGTAGGAAATCAAAATAAATGCCAGTGGTGGAAATAGATGGTTAAAAGCCTATTGCGAGAGTCCAGGTGAAAGAATACATTGGTTTAAAAAATGGGCCATTTCAATGAAGCAAGGATAGGTGGAGTAGTTGGAGACAGCTTTTGGACTCAGACTTGACAGACCTTGCATATGGACTGAAGAAAACAAGTACTAGCAAAGACTCCTGGGTTTTCACTTGAGGGAATAGAGTGGTTGGCTTTGCCATTTAGAATAGAGTGAGGGAGAGGTTTGAAAGTGATAGGTTAGTAGTTATTTGCTTTTTGAGATTTTAAAAGCATGTAAAACAGGCATCATGATAGAGATTTTGGTGGTTCCAGGATAACTGGGATTTATTTTGGTCCACACTAAAGGATAAGTCAATAGATAGCCAGACTGTTCTGGGCATATGGGCATGGCTCAGAGGCTGTCAGACTTTGCCCTATTGTAAGCAGACTGGGAGCTGGTCTTAAATGCCAAAACACAAAGGGCTTTATTCTGCTGTAGTTCTCTGCAGATAATTCATTGTAATATAACATTATTATATTTATTTATTTTTTCCTGAAATTCTGAGGTTTGGCTGCTGGCATATGTGTGCAATAGATTTAAGTGAATATGGGTTAGAAATCTCATATATGGGACTGTAACCCATTCTTTTATGCTCAGTTCATTACTGTCATGCTCTGTCAGACCATGTAGTTGTCCAGATCTCTCTGAGATTTCTGATGGGCAGACTGGTGCTCCCTATTGCTTCCTTCTGCCTCTCCTGCTGTATGTGTTCATTCCTCTAGAATCTTGTTAACTATGCCATTCCCTGCAAGCCCACCTTTTCTCATTGGTGGTGTTGGATTATAACTTTGTTATAATCTTATTTTTTGTCTTAACAAGATTTCAAAAGGAAGAGAGATAAATGCAGGTGTGCAGTCTGCCATCTTGAAATGGAAATTTATATTTTTTAAAACTGTTTTTGTAGTTGTAGATTAACAGATGCCTTTATTTTATTTGTTTATTTTTATGTGGTGTTAAGGATTGAACTCAGTGCCTCACAAAGGCTTGGCAAACACTCTACCACTGAGCTACAACCGCCCCCCCCCCCCGAAATTTAAATTTTTATGTGAACACAAAAGTTTGTCCTTTACAGAGTTGATTATTTTTTAAACGTTTTAATTTCTTCTTTTTCTTTTGGATTTTTACATACTTTCCATTTCATTTAAGTGTATTGATGCTTCATGTGAGAAGCCCTTTTTGAAACTTCTGTGTAAGTAATGTTTCTATTCCATTAAGAGTCTTCTTACTGCAACCATGCTCACCTTACCCTCAGAACTCCAGAAACAATGTTTTCTGAAAAGCTGGCATCTAGAAAGACTTGCCTAGAGCTGCAGGCAGTCTTAAATGATATACTTTTTTTGTTCCACTTTTGTTTGTAAAATAAATATTCTTTGGTCTTATACAATTTTTACTTTGGAGATGATGATCACCAAGTGAAGTTTTGAAGGTATTGTTCAATTTTTTTTTTAATCTCTGCATCCTGCAAGGATGTGCCTGTGAACTGTAAGCACAGGGATTCAAGAAAGACTTAATGAGATGAATAGCTGAACAGGAACATCTCTCTCTCTTATTTCTAACTATACCCATCTACTCATTCATCCAACTGGCATTTGTTGAATGATCACTGTGTTCCAAGTTCTCAGCAGTGTTGTTCACTGGGTTTCCATCACTGAAAAAGGCTGCCATGCCTTCCAGAAATACAGGGATGTAGCATCCTTTATCTAGTATTTTGTGCAATGTTGACCTTATGAAATCTTTTCTCCCCAGCAGAAAGGTGGTTTAGGATGAAAGCTATTTCATGTATTTCTTTGAAGTGCATTCACTTTCCACACCCCAAAATACATGGGGACTATATCACAGGTCTACAGTCCTTCTTCATCCATATTCCTCTGCCACTGGTGAATTTAAGAAGGTTACTCTGAAAGTTCTTTCTATAAGTCCTTCTTAATGCCACATGTGTGGCTGACTTTCTCTCTCTGTCTCTGTCTCTGTCTCTCTCTGTCTCTGTCTCTGTCTCTCTCTCTCTCTCTCTCTCTCACACACACACACACACACACACACACACACACAGCCTTCTTCAACACTTTTTAAATAGCAAATGTTCAAAAACACTATGCAACACTTAGATATTGCAGTCGCGGTGGTACCAGTTGTACTAGGATCTGAAACAGGACAGCTTGTTTTCAGTGGTCAGGGTTGAGGCAGGTTCAGGTGTTAAGGAAATGATCTCAGGGGTGGCAGAAATGAAGGTTTGGTTTTGAGAGTGATCTTTCAGCATATTTGAAGAGTTTTATTCATATCTCAAGTAAAGCACAGAAGAAGAAGATAAGGGAACACAGGGTGAGTGAAAGGAAGTACCCTGGTTCTGTGGTTGGCTTAGCTGTCCTCTCTTCCTTGGCACTTTGTTGTCCTTTTTTATAGTGTGACTCACAGAAAAATGATTTGTTTTAATATTGTTTTAAGACTTTTTCTCACTGCTGAAAATTGAGTCAGTCATTGTGACTTAAGTTTTTGTATTTTTTTTTTTAATTTTAAAGACAGAGGTACAGGTTGGAGTCAGATCTGAAGATAATGGTGGTATAGATTATCACACACAAAAACTATGATGTAACAAGGTATAATAAAGCACATAATCATGCACAAAATCCTTCATACCTATTAGTTAAGGTAGATTTCAAATCTAATTTGCCCCCAAATCTTTCTTAACTACCTAGAAGTCATCTCTCCCACTTATCCATAATATATATTCAACACTTAGCTAATGATAGAAGGAAGTCAATGATATCTGTTTATATATTAGGGGTAATAAAAATAACAATGGGTACTATGTATTGAATGTTCATAATATGACAGGTAAAGTGGCAGGCAAACCCAGATTTAAACTCCCTGTAGGCAGAATGATATATGTGCCGGGTGCGGTGGCACATGCCTGAAATTCTTGCTACTCAGGAGGCTGAGGAAGGAGGACTGGAAGATTGAGGCCAGCCTGCACAATTTAGTGAGACCCAGTCTCAAAATAAAATATAAATGAGGGCTGGGACTATAGTTCAGTGGGATAAAGCACTGCTGGGTTCCATTGCCAGAACTGGGGAAAAAAAAGAAAAGCAAGAATAATGTATGTATGTAATAATGCACGTAAAGTCATCACATTTCCATTGTATCACAGTATCTGCATAAAAAGAAAATAATCAAAATTTAGTTGATTGTATAGATAGCCAAGTTTCATGTATTCAACTTAAATCAGGAATTTTAGAAATATTGTATCATTCTGTAAAATATTAGAAAATAAAAGAATGTTAGATTTTACTTATGAAATATTCAGAACTTTAACATGAGGATGATGTGTATAATTGTCATACAAATGAGAACGATTGATAATATTTGTTGATTGCTTATTATATGTGACATACTGTTGCAATAATTTTGGAGGATTGATCCTTTTAATCTTTATAACAATTCTATGTAATAGGTATCTTTATTATCCCCAATTTCAAAAAAAGAAATTGGAATCCCTCATAATATGCTGCTTGTCAATAAAAATAAATTTTTATTTTATATTTGTATGCTTTAAATTTTAGCCACTTTATGGCATTTGCTATTTCATTTCAAAAGTGTAATGTATAACATCATTATGAGAAACTAAAGGAAATATATTGGAGAATGTGTATTGTCAATAATATAGACTTCTTTATAAATATGATCATTTATTGAAAAGCTGAATCTGTATAACCACTGATAAGATGACATCTTTGGAATAAAGAAGGATATATCAGGGTAAGTTTTTAGAAATCTATGAATTGATTTATTGCCTCATTCAAGTTTAAGTGGCTACAGCAAAAAATGTTGATATCAGAAAAGTCACAAAGTAATGCAAATGTTAGTGAGTTAAATCTTAGAAAAATAACTGTTATATTGGATCAAAGAATGAAGGAAAGCTTACCCATGGATGATGTTAAATAACCTTTTTACATTAAGGTTCAGTAGGATTCTTTTGATCTAGAATATTAACGTGTGATTCAGCTTATTGAAAACTCTTTTACTCCTTAAGTTCTTACAGTGGGTAGTTGGGTATGAGAAAGTCCTGATACCTATGATTTTAAATAGTTTATCTGAATATACTGATAACTTTGAGCTTATCTATGTCTTTTCCTAGCTTCGAAATAAATTATTAGTTAACCATCATAGCATCCTAGAGAGTGGGGATCAAAATATTATTCTCACTTTGTAGATTGCTTTAGGCATGGACCAGATAAGTGTTTTATCGGAGATCTCTGGTAAGCCAGGGGCAGAGTGGGAATTAGAATGTCAGACTCTGGATGCTTTGTCTTGGGTGTATCAAGGGATTCTCACCAACTCCTGGGCAGACCTGCTGGCAAATGGGAAGCAAAGGTGGAACGGAGAGTCTCTGATACCTGGGCCTGCTTGAGGCTCTCACTGTGAATTTCTATGTGTCTGGGGGTTGTTAAGAACCCAGGAATCTATAAACTAACCTCAGGTTAAAAACACAAACAATCCATTTTTTCGAGTTCACATATTTCTTTGAGCTGACAACCTCATCTCCCTAGTTCACTGCTGAAGGCTAATACTGTTCAGATCTTTACCAGGAAAATCTTCATCAGGCCAGAAAACAACCAAGTGAAAATAAAACGACATTTTAGTCTTCAGTTAAACAGAGTCCTGCTTCCTCTGGAAAAGTACAATGCTAACTCAGAAAACTATGATTTCTACTATAT
The DNA here is from genome assembly GCA_020662805.1 of Glaucomys volans. NCBI lineage: Eukaryota > Metazoa > Chordata > Mammalia > Rodentia > Sciuridae > Glaucomys > Glaucomys volans. Next base: position 171,102 of record JAJEJO010003309.1, on the reverse strand, counting down.
ATTTGTTAAAAACCCAGCTACCTTAGGTCTGTGAAAGATATCATCAATCAGTTAAGTAAAATTCAACAAAACCAGAAAAAGTGAGGTCATAGAAGCAATGAGGTAAAATTATACTTTTAAAATATTTATAGTCATACCCTCAAAATGAATAGCACTGCCAAACAGGGTTGCATATTGACAACATATGCTCAGATTTTAGCTTCACAGTTTTAAGAGAAAGTTATAAAAACATAAATTGCTAAGTATTTTCTTGTCACAGGTAAAATGGCAATTTTGATTTATGGGGATTGTCAGTTGCAATAAAACAGATCAGAACATAATCATCTCACCAACAGGTAATAGGATGTTCTAAATTCTTATCTCAACTCCAAATATTACTGAAATCACAGAGAAAGTAGTTTCCACAGCCACAAAGAAGACACCACAGCTGACCAACTATAAATTAACCCTAAAGGAAGAAAGGAGAGGTGATTGAAAATGCAATTTTTTTTGATTTATTGGAGAAAGTACAGAAAGTTTTGATGAGAATAAAAATCAGCACATCTTAAGCCAGAGAAGCATTTTGTTATTTTCTTCAATACTTTTCTATACAAATTCATGCATTGCTATAACAAAATCATTCTGCACATATATTTTGTAATTGCTATTTCATTTATTGATGTACCAGTTCCCCTTTCTCTGTTGCGGTATATTCCAAGATTCCTGGTAGATGCCTGAAACCACAAAGAGTACCAAACACTGTACACAGAACTGGGATACCACCTTAGAGGACATGGTAACTGACAGGCTATTAATGGGGTGGATATTCTGGACAATGGTTTGACATACTTCCTGGGTGGGACTATAGAATGGCATGAGATTTCTCATGCTACTCAGAGTGGCAAGCATATTAAAACTTGCAAATTGTTTATTTCTAGAATTTTCTACTTAATATTTTCTAATTGTGATTGACTGTGGGTGACTGAAACCACAGAGAACATAACTGCAGACAAAGGAAATATTGTTATTGTGATATTTGTCCCCGGGCTTTGAATATGTGGTTTATAAAGGTACCTTAGTCCATCATTAATGGTACTATAATCCATTTAGTTATTTTTGTGAATCAGGTCATTTGAGTGTTTGCAAATTTTACCTGATAAACATGTATGCTGAAATTTTTGTTCATATATTTGATTTCTTTCTTAGGATATATAGTTTTTGGTGGCTTCATTATTGGATATTTCAGTTTTGATGAATTATTTGGGTATTAGAATTTGTTTACATTTTGCATATTCAAAAACAAAATTATTTAAATTATTGTCTATCTGTTTTTCTCTGACCTTCTCAAATAAGAAATATTTTTTGTATGGATTTCTTGGTTATAATCTTATGACCTAATACTGTATGGATGCTGGCCTTTTGCTTCCTGGTATTTATTGTTATGGAGCAATCTCATGTTAGTCTGATTTTTTTTCATTGTAAATAAATAAACTTTTCTGCCTAGTTAGGAATTAGACTTGTGTTTCATGTTTTTTTCTTTTACCCTAGAGTTAATAAATTCTAACAATATAATTTCAAGCTTTGTCCCCATTAATGTTGCCGGTTCATAAGATCTATGGATTCAAGCCTTTCTTTTGTGTGGGAATACATTATCCCACCATATCTCGAATTTATAAAGCTTTTTTAAAAAATGGATTCATTTTTAAAAATGCAAATTATGTTGCATGTAATTTCTTCTCTCATCATCTTGCATCTTTCCTCATATTTTATATATTGAAGGCAGTTGTTCAAATTTGTTGTATAATTATTCAATGTTCAGGAGTATTGGCTTTGTTCTTTAGTGAATGTAATCTTGAGTGATTCTAATTTCATAAAGATATTTATTCTAATCATTTTCTGCTAAATATATTTTCTTCCTATGTCAACTTACCTCCTAGCCAAATTATTTTTATATCCGACTGTTATCTGACCTCATCCTTCAGTTCTTATTTCACAGTTCTATACTTTGAATTTTATCTTAGATACAAGACGATGTTTTAAAAATTGCATTTCCTGTAGTGTCTTTAAAAATATCTATTCTCAAAGCTATTTCTTTTGGGTTAAAGAAAAATTTTCCAACCACCATCCCTTCTCTATATTTTATTCATTCTTTGAACAAGAGGTGAATCCATCCTCACTATGGCTCATAACCAGGGGTATCGGGTTAGATTTGTTTTCAGCTTAGGTAAGGGAAGTCAGCATAGAGGTTTAAGTAGATGAAATTTTACATTCTTATAAGACGAAAAGTCAAGAGCCAGGCTGTCCAGAGCTGACACAGGTGGTCAAGGACATTGCTGAGAATTAAAGCTGCTACTTCTAGCTTTAGAACCAATGACCCTAATGTGACTTTCATTAATATAGTTGCAAAGTGACTTCACCAACTCTATGCATTATTTCTTATCTCTTCTAAGACTCTTGAATAGGGGAATGACAAGGAAAAAAAGTGGTGTCCATTTTTTTAAGTTAGAAAAATATAGTTTTGAAATATTTTGAAAGCTCCATTCAGGATATTTCTGTCTCCATTTCATTGGTAAGAACTATGTCACATGATCCCCCACAGCTGCAATGGGCATATGTATTTTTAACTGGTATTATCACTGGAGGAAGTTGTAGGAGTGTCCAGAGAAGGGGACCTGAACCCGGGGTGAATGGAATTCTTGACACATTGCAGAACTGAATTTAAGAATGTGTCAGAGACAGATTTATTTAGGAAAGCAGAGACATATTCAAGGGAGAATGTGGACTATCTCAAGAGTGAGAGACATTTTCGAGGTTCTCAGCCTCTTCTTTTAAGGGAAACTTGGTAAAGGGTGGGCACAGGAAGTGTACGAGGATGGTATCAGTCTGGTGATTATAAGAAAGCTTATGACAGTTTGGTTGTTCTCAGGATCCTTAGACTGACATGGTCTCCATCATCTCATAAATTAATAATGCTGTAAGTCTCCTAGATTGTAAACTTTTTAAAATATCATCTCTCTCTCTTTGCTTAATCTATTATTACTAAGGCTAATTAGCAATGCACAAGGTAATTTTCATTAAGTGGGTGAATTTCACGCAACTCTAAGATTTGCAGATTTCCCAGAGAAGTGGGAATGATAGGCCTGGAAAGACATGTGGAACTTCAGATTAAAATTATATTTCATTGTCCTTCCCCTTGTCTCCTTTCTACCTATTTTATTTTCTTCTGTCCTACCTCAGTGGGGTCTCTCATGTGCCCACAAAACTGCTACTAGCTAATAAAGAAGACAGAAAATCAATACTATGGGTGATTAGGGATTGATACAATTCCTCTCTTGGGTCATTAGCATTCTTTTCTACATTGAATTATAAGAACTAGGAATTGTGATTATCTCTAGGAAAGGAATGTGTTTCCATTTGCCATTTATCTAGACTGAAGCATTAGACCGAAGAGACATATCTTGTCCTTATAATTAGAGGTTATTAATTTCTTGATAGCTTGAAGTCATTTCTATTTCTATTCTTACCAATAATAATAAGAAACAGGGACATATAGCCATAGTGTGATTTGTTGCAATCTTTTAAAAAATAAATATATATCAAGGACAAAGACAATATTTACAGATGCAAAAGACCTGTGCCATTTCAAGTTATTGCTGATACATGTAAAAAAGTCAAATGCAGGAATGTCTTTGGCCATCCCATGGTCTGAATGTAGAAATCTAAATGGCTAAGGTGATGGTGTAGGTGATGGGACCTGCGGGAGGTGCTTAAATCATGAGTGAATTCATGAATGGGATTAGAGCCCACCACTTCAACATGTGAGGGTACAGGGACAACATGCCCTCCATGAGAAAGGGGACCCTTACCAGGCACTGAGAGTGCTGACACCTTGACTTTGTACTTCCCAGCTTCTAGAGCTCTAAGGAATGATTTTTATCATTTATGAGTTACCCAGTTGATGGTATTTTGTCATAGCAGCCTGTAACACTAAGATGGGCTGCCTGAGAAATTTGCCCTAGTTTTTTGAGGTGGAGGGCAAACATTGCCTAGGATGGTGACTCAGTGCATCTTTTTAAGTCTTATCAGCAGAAAATGTTTCCAGATTTTATAATTATGTTGTTAATTTTTGATTGGTGTGATTTTTTTCCTCATAGCAGTTTGAGAAGGTAGAAGAGACTCAGGAATGGAAATATTTATTCAGACACAATTAGAGGAAAGATACAAATGGTAGTATGACATTGAAGTCTTTATTAGGTTAGTGGATTCCAAAGTTAAAGAAATGGTGTAGGTAGATCTGAAAGTAGTATTTGTTAATTACCTGTTGTGTTTTAAGTACTACAAAATATACAAAGGTGAAACCTGTTGATTCGACCTCTTTTATTATCACACACAACAATTGAGGTAGGAATATGCATAATTTTAGACTGTAAATTCTTTGAGAGCATTGTATATGTTTTGGTCACATTTTTTTTCTTCCAAACATTTATTGTGCATTAGTATAAGTCAATTTGTTTTTCTCAAATTAGCAATATGAAATGAGATACTATAGATAAGTTCAATTATAAAAGCACATATAATATGATCTGGCATAGAGAGTGGAAACAGATTTAAGACTAGGTAATACTAGATGGGGTGACTCTTGTGCTATTGCTTACAGATAAGAGTGAAAGAAGAAAGGCAGAGCCTCAGGGACATGTTGCAGAACTAGGTGCTTGTATGAGCTGGAGTGTATCCTTCAATGAGAGGAGAGGGAAGGAAGATCCAGTTTGTATCATGGCGCCTCCTCACCTGGTCTTTATACCATGAACAATGTGCAACTTTTGAAGAATGAAGAACTTTTAGAGAATGTATCAGAGATATGTGGGTAAAATGGGGAAGTCAACTGGAAGTAAGATTAGGCTAATCTTCTGACTGGTTTTCTGACTCCATTGATGATACTTTAAATGGGGTGATGAACTCATCTCATTTTATTTTAAGGACTTCAAGTACTTAGCATTCGAAAAGTTTGTAATCACTGTTACATGTGTATCATCTCTAAAGAAAAGTGAGACAGTAAAAAACCATGTCCATGAATGGCCCTTTTCTGTTCCCAAAAACCTAGCTAAGTTAAAGAAACAGTGATAGCAGGCCTGAGGGAGAAAGTGCACAAATATATTATTCCGAAGGACACTGGCTTCCTCTTATGTACAATGGCAAATAGGGCAATGTAGGGTTATCTGTAGAAAGCTACTTGCTTGCATGTATGCCAGGACAGTTGCTCCTTGGAAGGCTGGTCATATAAGCAAGGTAAGAAGCTAATGCTGATGGTGTCACTGCATCTGCAACCTGGGCTCCTCTGCAGCCCAGCTTATAAAACTCTTCTATGAATAGAGACGGGCACAAGGTTGAGGGTACTGTGGGAAGGAGACATGTCACTCATCCAGTCAGACACTATGGGACAAAATGTTGTGAGGGATGGAGACACTCCTTGGTGAAGCATCTTGAGGAACAAAGAGGCTCTCTGTTTGGCCTGTCGCCACTGAACTCTTCATGAAGCAGTCACTGATTTCTTGTAAGCTTTGTCCAACAAATCATGTCTCACGTGCCATCTCTGGGAATATTTTTTGGCCTTTCTGCAACTTACTCCACTGTCCTGCCACAGCTGGGCTGTGGGTGTGACAACATGACGTATGCTCTTCATTTTTTATGCATGACTTGCTTTATTGATTTGTATATTTATTTATTTGTATTTTTTGGTACTTGTGTAATTTATTAAAAACATGTCTTTTTTTGTTTTCTTGGTGCACTTAGTTATAGAGAATGTTTGGTTTCTTTGTGACATATTCATTCATACATAAAAACAATTTTTATCATGCAATGAACACGATGAATTGGGGACTAGCACATCAATAAATGAAATAACAATTGCATAATATATGTGCAGAATGATTTTCTTATAGTAGTGCATGAATTTGTGTAGAAAAGTATTGAAGAAAATAACAAAATGCTTCTTTGGCTTAAGATGTGCTGATTTTAACTTTCATCAAAACTTTCTGTACTTTCTCCAATAAATCAAGAACAAATTGCATTTTCAATCACCTCTCCTTTCTTCCTTTAGGGTTAATTTATAGTTGGTCAGCTGTGGTGCCTTCTTTGTGGCTGTAGAAACTACATTCTCTATGATTTCAGTAATATTTGGAGTTGAGATAAGAATTTAGAACATCCTATTACCTGTTGGTGAGATGATTATGTTCTGATCTGTTTTATTGCAACTGACAATCCCCATAAATCAAATTTGCCATTTTACCTGCGACAGAAAATACTTAGCAATTTATGTTTTTATGTCTCCCCTTATATTGCTAAGATTCATCATATAGTTTTATAATGAAAATTGTCTTAAACCTTTGTTTTCTTCTAGTTATGATGAACTTGATGATGATAATGATCTATTAGTAATTCAATTAAGTTAATTATCTTGTTTAGATTAGTTTTTTGCCACTAGAACAAATTTATGAGAGGCTTGGGTCCAAATTTAATCTCATTTGTCATGACCATGAAATAGAATCTGTTAAATTCAACCTTAATCGCAAAGTCTTACTACTCTCTCGTAACTATCAGTAATAAAATATAAAATAGTCTTTTGATATGTACAGTAAGACATTTTCTCAGATGCACCATAGTGAGGTAATTTCAGCAGAGATCCTAAATTTCATGAATTTGTAGTTATCATCCACCTAACTGGAATAAACATTAAGTATGTGCTAAAGTAGTAAGTATTGGACATGCCAGTTACACATGAATATAAAGAGGATGACTTTTGTTTTCTTGTGTGTGTACTGGGGATTGAATTTAGGGGCACTCAACCACTGAGCCACACCCCTAGCCCTATTTTGTATTTTATTTAGAGACAGGGTCTTATTGAGTTGCTTAGGGCCTTGCTTTTGCTGAGGCTGGCTTTGAACCCATGATCCTCCTGTCTCAGCCTCCTGAGCTGCTGGGATTACAGGCGTGCACCACCATGTCCAGTGGTAAGAGGATAACTTTTAGTGATGACCTAATAACTCAGAGATCAAGCAGAGCTGAGCTGAGTTTTGTAATATTTGTAATATTTATATACTCAGATACTGATACCAAAAATGATACAGGGAGGTTCTGAACAAGATGGATATATTTTAGTTTTTTTCTAGCTCTAGTAAAAATTTGGGAATTGATCGAAACAATGATAATTACCTAGTTTTCTTAATTATATAATTTCACATGCATTTTTCTCCAGAACCAAATCATATCATAAGAGTGTTTTCCCAGATATGAGTGTGTCTCCCAAACAGTGACTTCATGGCTCCAGCATTAAAGGGATCAGTTTATTCCAGTTTGCCTGGGACCACCCCAGTTTTAGCACATAAAGTCCTGTGTCCTAGTTGGGGCCATGCCTGAAAAAGCTTAGGTAAACACTTAGAATCTTTCATGGTTAGGTGATCAATACATACTCTTTTAGTGATGAATTCCAGATACATTACATTTTCATTCACATTTTAAAATAACATTTGTACTATTTCAAATTCATATTTTTGAGTACAGTTTGAAAAGACTAAAATATAAATATTTAAAACACATCCTTTTAAGCTAATGCGAATTATAGAATATTTATAAAGCTGCTTTTTAAGTATATGTAATAATTTGGACATCATTTTGTTTTAATGAAGAAATGAGAATGATTTATGATTAATTTTTCATTTGTTTGTGTGAAATAATTTTTCTAGCCTAGTGAGATTTAAAGTTTTCTGTCTTAATTTTATGTTCTCTAAAAACAATCTTAGAAAATAAATTATTCTTTTTTAGGAAATAGAGGGTAGTCATTTCAAACATGTCTTCTGGTATCAAAATTCATGGTCCAGAGACCAGTTTTAATCTTCTACGTATTAACTGTGTGGTCTGGGGCAAGTTGCCCTCATGAAGGCAGAGCTTCATGATCTGTAAAATGGTATCATAACAGTACCTATCTAATAGGTTATTAGGAAGCATCTATGAAATAATGGAAGCAATCACATGGCATAGTATCTGGTAAACAGGAGGTTTTCAATATCTTGGCCACAAGCTAAGCTGAGCTCAGACTTGCACTGGAGTAATAAGTACACTGATGTATCATTTCTTATTCTATAAAGGGATCAAGATTTTGAAATTAGTGGTGTGTGTGTGTGTGTGTGTGTGTGTATTTGTGAGAAAATGAGGGAGAGAAACTTTATCATTGAAAAATTCTGATAGCTATTTGAGAAAGGAATTCTAATCTTGGGTCAATTACTCTTTTAATTAGAGCCTGGGTGTCAAGGAAAACTCAACTGCTATAAATGATTTCTTCTGTTAACCTGTGTTCTATGTCAGCTTCTTGTCCTCAGGAGGAAAGAGGGCAATCCATTGATGAAGTTTGCTCATGTTCATTGTCTTACTGTAGATATGTCTTCCTAAAGTTAAGTGTTGAGTGTTTAATTTGTTTCAAAATGATTTTATCAGGCAGCGTTTATGTTCTGGTCGTAAAGAATGTGCTGTGATAGGCCTACCATCTGTTCAAGATAAAAATGAAATCCCCTTTGAAGAAGTGGGCAGTTGATAGAAAGGTTTTAATGAATGTTTAATGTTTTTGTGTCTATGAAGTGCTTATAGTGATAGTGACATGAATGTTGCATGAGCCCAGGGGCTAAGTCTTAGTGTTTCAGTTCTTAGTAAGTCTCTGTTGGGGTATTGTGTTTAAATTTCTGAAGTTGTATGCCAAAGTGAGAGAGGATGGATTTAGTCTAGTGAAGTGTTTTCTCCAGCCAAGTTCTCTTCTGAATCTCTGCTGGCTGGCTCCTTCCTCGTTATTTCTATGCAACACAATGAATGTTTTGACCACAAAAGGGTTATTAGATATTGCTGTGGTTTTTTTTTATTTTGCAAATAGTGCTTTATAGATTTGAGATAACACTTTCATCTATTTAGAATCCAAACTGTGTTAGCTATTCTAATATGCAGTATTTTCTTTGCTGATAGACATTTCTAACAATACATATCTCATGTTTGAATGACCTTGCATTCTCCTTCTGCTATGTTCTTTCCAAACTGTGGACCTTTTATACTATCCTGCACATCTCTCTGACCATCTTTGTCTCTTCAAATTGAAGTACATAGTTCTAGAAGACTCAGTAAGAGGTCTAGCCAGGGAGCAATTTTCTAATTTAATACTGTCATTGCATATCGTTTAGTTTCCCCTTGGATTTCTGACTGTGGTTGTTACAAGGGTATTTTAAAAAAGGAAGAAGAAAGCTTTTCCTCAAATTCGATATCATGAAGTATATAAACTTGACCTGCAATGTGAAAATGTAGTGTATTTTCTTCAATATAAAATGCTATTTGGCACAGTATATGTTTCCTGGTGTCATTTGCTATAGAATAGTTGCCTATTTGTCAGAAGCTATTTGTCAGTTCTCTCAGTATCTGCAGGTGGTAAGTATGCTTCAGCATTCAGAGAAGGAAAATTGTATACTCACAGGGATTCATGCAAGTGCTTGACAAAAAAATATGAAGACTTCTGCAATCTGAATGTGCATAATCAGGACATTTGCTGTTTTTTTTGCCATCAGGGAAAGTTTAATCCATCTTAATTGATGATGGTAGTCACTGTTACAATTTGAACATCAAAAATATTCCAACATTTATTTTACATTCTAATTACCATATTTCATTTATGTCAATGAAATTTACATGTCATGTAATGCAAAGAGAATCAGATATTTATGAAGAGAAATTCTGCTAATGTAGATGTGAGGATACAGTAGAATGCACATACTTATGACAAAGACCTTGAGAATGGAGAGTAAGTCAAGTAAGGTATATAAATTAGGGTGCTTTTGGCTGCAAGTAATGGAATATCATACTAATGCATCTTTGATAATAGAGGCTTATAATTTCACAGAGAGTTCAGAGGCAGGCAGAGTTGATTTAAAGCTCTTTCTTTTTTTCCAGGAAAGAAATTCTGTCCCAAAAGTTCCCAGTAATGTCCCCTTACACCTCAATGCTTGTAACTGAATATAACATATACTACCAAATCACTTTCTGACGAGGATCTAGGGAAAAGAAGGGTGGAATTGTGATAGCTGAGACCAAACAGCAAATGGCCATTCTTGACTATTTTAAATGTTCTGTGCAAGTCCAAAGACATGTTTAATAAGCAAATACAATGAGTTTGTCAGTGTGATAGCGGTGACTTTAAATTATTATTCTCTGCTTATATTTGTGGTAAACATATTGCACTTCCCCTGGTTTAAAGTAGTAACCTCTGAGGATATTTCTATTTGGTACTAACAAGGAAAATATGTTTTCTTGGGTAAAATTACTTTTCAGATAATCATTTTACATAATAATTGTATGATTGAACACAAACAAGTCTCAGAGGTGCTTTTGGTAGCATGGTGCTTCGTCATGCAAGCTAACATTGTTTTATTTTTGATCCATTAATTGTTGCACATTGAGGAAAACTAAGAGAATTGTTACCCTGGATGAAGGGCAGGCAGCTAAATATGTACTTGAAACCTCTTTGAACATGTGGAGAAAAATTTCCTATTTGAGTGATAAAACTTAAAAAAAAATGGCATAGTCAGAAATACCTACTTATTTCATGTTGTGAAGAGGTTATGTTACATTGGGTGACATTGCATTTTATATTTTAAAAATAAAATCTCAGACACAGTGGCAACATCTTATAGTTACTTAGAGCAGTCTTTGGAGACAGACTGTTTGGATTTGAATCCTAGCTCAACACTTACTAGTTTTGGAACATTGAGAAGTTGTGCCTCAGTTTTCTCATCCATAAAATGGGAATGTTTATCTACCTCACTGGATTATTTTGAGAATTAAGCACATTATTATTTTTATTTTCTTTGAATATCACCTGATACACAATATAAACTATTTAAACATTAAAATATAAGTACTAAAAGTATGCCTTGAATTGTGGGTGTATGTTTCTTATTAGATATATTAGGAGAATCAAAATATTTACTTTAGGCAAAAGTTATTCTCTATTTTTGGCATGTAACATTTTCTATTCTTTCATTCCTATATAAGTATCTGGAAGAAACTATTCAATAAAATTTTAATGAGCACCTATATTGTGTTAGTTCTAGATGTAAGCGTATTGAAAGTAGCAATAATTTCTTAACAGACATAAAAAACACATGGGACCACTCTAGGTGGTCACATGCTGATGATATGAAGTACTTCTTGTGCTCCATAATGTTCATGGAGAACTTCAACTTGGCACTTTCACTGTCAGCATTAACATGTGCAGACAAATGAAGCCATAGCTGGTAAAACGAGTGACTATTGGAACACGTTCTAACATTTGTACATTTTTATTGGCATGTCACATATATATCTCAATACTTTCATCAACCATCAATTAGCACCTTGCTGTAATAGACAAGCTTTTGATTAAAGATGGTAACCCTTTATTGTTCAGGGTCAAATGTCATAAAATAAAAACAACTAAAAGAAATAAAACCAAAAATCATGAATAGACCTGTCTGAATGAAGAAGGATCAGAGTTTGAAGGATGAGAGAATTTTTACTGGGGATAAGTTTGGTTCTGAAGGTCGTATTTGGGTGAGTGAAATGCAGTTCTGTGCAGAGAATATTCCATAGTGGGGAGGGGCTCCTAAGCAAGGTGTCATATGGGGACTTGTCATTGTTGTATGTTGGTATTAAAGGACCTGTCCTGATGAAAGCTTTTTCATCATGCCGTTGCTAATGACTAATAGGAAGTAAGTTTTAATAAATAAGACGGGACTAGATCTTAGAGGACTTTCAAAGTCAGGGAGAAAGTATCTAATCATAAGTGTTTTCAGGTTAAAATGATGTTTGAGAAAACTGTTTGAAAGATGAATTAATGAGGAGGAAATCTTGGAGTACCCAAGGAGAGAGAGGAGGCTTTGAAGTAAAACTGGTATAAATGGATGGAATCTGAGCTTTAGGAAGTAGTGACAATGAAGTAAAGCAGAAAAAAAAAAAAAACAGATAAGAAAAACAGTGAAAAGAATGTGGTACCACTGACCAATATGTACCAGACTGGATTTATGTGCAAGTATTCACGGCTTGACACGATAGTGCTCTCTTTGTTAACAGAAAATGAAATGCTCTTGATTTGAGTCCATAATTTGTGTTTTAGCAGAGGGATGTCTGACTGCTTTAATCATGTTTATTCCTGGATTTTAAAAGGTAGTACCTCAAAAATAAAATGATGGCTTTTATTACTTGAAGAAAGGGACGTACCTGGTGATTCAAGTGGAAAAAGAACATTGTTTCCCCTCTGAATTTAGAGACTGAAAATATATTCGAGGGTTTTTTTTGGTTTTAAATTATACATAATCATACTCTAATACAAGATGAGTATCCAGAAAGTTTCTGACTAGAGTTGTATCATTTTGCTCTTATTTGGCAGAGTGGTAGATTATAAAATAAATTAATAAATGTCTAAATAAATAAAGTGGAAGGAAGAAGAGACTTGAACAGATGAAATTCATAGTATGTCTTGGAGAGAGTGAGGAAGCTGACACATGAAATCTGAGGAAAGACTTCTAGTGATGGACAGCAGGGTAGAACACTGGCCCTATGACAGTGAGGCCAGGTGTGTTCTCACTGGAGAGGCCAGCATGGCTGAGCAGAGGCAGGGAGAGGAAATTGAAGATGGATTCAGGGAATTTATGGAGGGCCTGTTACTTACAGAATCTTGTAGGATGCTGGAAAGACTTTGAATTTCTTATAAGTGAATGGGGAAATCATAGTATGGTTTCTATGATTTAACTTATGTGACATGATTTAGCTTATGTTTTAAAAGGTTCACTCTGGTGTTCATGTGAAAAATAGAGAGGACTCTGGGGAGGAAGCAAGTAGATCCAGAACTGTAGAAGTTGAATGAGAGAAGTTGCTGGATTACACAGCTATGAAAAATGATAAGAATTTGTTAAATTCTGTAAGTGTTTCAAAGCTAGAATTAGTGGAGTATCTGGATGGATTAGATACAGAGTGGGAGAGAAATAGAGGAGTCAAAGATTATTCTAGAACTTTGGCCTGAAGTGTTCTTGACATCAACTGAGACAGGGAAGGTGGGTCATGTTTGAGAGAGAAAATATGAGTTTGGTTTTATAAATGTTAAATTTGAAAAGTCTGTTAAGCATCCAGATGGCTACTTCTAGCAGTCAGCTGGATATAGAATCTCAAATTCACAAAGAGTGGTCTAGACGGGCAATGCAAATTTGAGAATTGCCAGGATGTAGATGGCACTTAAAGCTAAGTTTGGATGTAAGCCCGAGGAAGTGAGAATAGATGGAGAGGAGCAAGGAACACTCCAGAATTATGAATTCAGAAGAAAGGGGAAGACTGGGGAAGTGCAATTAGTGTGGAAGGAGGAAATTCCAATGAGTGTAATATCCCAAAGTTAACGATGTGAAGATTGAAACCAAAAATAATTAGGTAAAAGCAGCTTCTCATTATGTATAGTATTGTCTGGGAAGAAACTTTCCCTTGTAGGATTTAATAAACTATGCTTATAAAATCATGAGACATTCCTGTGAGAGTAGGACCATGGAAAATTTTGTATCTTTTAAAGGATTACACAGACTTTCAAAAACAAGAATAATAACATATTGCTTGTTTATTTAGTCAAACATATTCCATAGATGCTTAAAAAAAGAGAATTAGAGTTGACTTTTAGATATTCATGAGTCTTAGGGAAAGAAACAGTAACATAATAATGTAAAGCTGAATGAAAGATTAGGGGACAAAATGTGATAAAAAGCCCTTTTCATTTATAAAGAGATAAAAACTGATTTGGGCCTTCTAGTAATAGAACAAACAAGGAAACATGAGCAGGCAAAAGAGTCACTTTGTAAAATAAAAATAAGGACTGTTTTTGGTACTACAATCATATTTTTTTTTCTCATGGAAATTCATGAAAGGGCTGTGTATGTTTTAGTGGGTGTGTAATTGACAACGCTGTTATAACATTTAGCAGCAAGTTTCATTGAGCCATTTCTCATTATTTCTCTCCTTTTGAGATCATAATATCATAGAGGATTTCTTTAAATCTTTCTGTAAGGAGTCAGATCAGTTTTACTATTATCTGGATAGATCATGGATAACATTAAATGTCTGAATTGTAGTCTCAATCTCTCACGTGTATTTTTTTTTTCCTTTCTGGTACTGAGAATTGAACCCAGGAACACACAACACCAAGCTACACCTGCAGTCTCTTCTTCTTATTTTTGATATGGGAGTCTCACTAGTTTTCCCAGGCTAACCTCAGTCTTGGAATCCTCCTGCTTCATCCTCCTGAGTTGCTGGGATTATAGGCATGTGCCATCATTCCAGGTTCTATTCCTTTTTGATTCAGTTTATTATGTCTGTCTACCTGTGTATTCATGGTAAGAGGGGATGATGTGAATACTCAAGAGAGACAGCTCTTTGAATTGTTTTTGTCTTTCCATTTTTGGGAAAAGTAAAGATGGAAAAGTCAGAAGGAGACCTTTCCAGGAAGGGAAATGGTGGCCTTATGTATGTATAACATACTGAAGTCATCCTCCTTCTTCCAGACATAAGTAAGCCAATGTTCAAACAATACTTCTCACCATCCAGTGGACCTTTATGCCGAGACTAGCAGCGTTTCTTCCATTTTGAAGGAAGAAGATTTAATTCTTTTAGCTACTCAGCCATTAAATTGCATTGTAATGTTCAGCGATGCTTTAAAAGTGAGCCTTATATCATGATATGAGTGCACTTGAATTTGGAATTGCAATCCATGTCTTTGAACTACTACTTGAGAAAGGAAGAATCCCAGAAGGAATTATCTATAGCTTATTCTTTTTTGTTTTATTTTTTTTTTCCAAGGGAAGTACTATTGTTGGTTGTTAAAAAAGCAATTGGCTAGAGTACCTGCTACATTTTTCCACCTCTTCTTAACTAGAGAGTGACTTGGGCTGAGATCACTTGAACAAGTAGGAGGAATATAAAGGAAGGCATTAAATTTAATCATTACAATTATAGGATGTTTACTAAGATTATAGGACATGTAAAATGCTAAATAGGAGATTACAGACAACTAAAGTTGGATTTTTATTTTTTGGGTAAATTTTAGTTGAGTCTCAGTGTAATTACTGTAAAATACACATTTGAGTCACGCTAGTATCTCAAAGTGGTACACAAATGTGCGAGATATCGACATTGTACATTTTCTCCATGTCTCAGGTGTGTGGCAAATATACACAGGATATACCTGATGCACCCTTCAGAGAGGGACACCCATTTTGCAGCAAGTGATATGTGAAGCTTGGAAATAAAGAAATTATATAAAATTTAAAAGCCATTAATAACAATTTGACAGAAATATACACTTAAAGAAACCAAACTTTCTACAATAATAAAATAAATATGATATCATTTCACCGACAGCCATGATCTACCCGTATGCTAACCATTTAGCATTTCACGTATGAGAAGCACTTATGCAAACAGTGAGAGTTCATATAGCTGTAAGTGATAAATGTAACACATGCAGTGAATGAGAAGATCCATGTAGTTATCAGTTTAGTTGTTTGTGAATTGTGGGTCTGCATGCTTGGTTGTTGACTTGATCTTGTCATTAAGTTCTAGCATGTGGATAATGGGGAGCATTTCATCAGTATACAAGTGAACAACATCTTATTGCCTTTTATTCAGATCTTCCTTTTCACTTCATTGATTCCTCATTTCTGTTTGCTCTTTTTTACTCTTATGCTTGACTTCTCACTTTGGATTTCCTCAGTGGGACAGTTTATCTCACTTGTAAGTAGCTCCATTCTTTCCAGTGCATAGTTCAGCAAGACAAGTTGATTCACAACATTTAAGTTGTGAAATATTGCTGGTGATTTTTTTAGAAGTAGTATTTTCAGGGGAAATGTTCCTGCATGGGAAATGTTCCCGAATAGACACTGAGAATGCTGGATATAGGAGAATTGTAATTTCATGTGACTACTATGAGTGCAGATTAAGACTGGGCTTGGTTTGTAAATTGCTCAATCCCATTGTTGATACCATTGAATTCATGAGATCCCTCATTTATTTTTGTCTAGTAAATTTCAGTTATGTTTCATTGTACTCATGCAGTTACTTTTTTTGAACACAAATATAGGGCTTCAAATTATTCTTTTGATTTACAGTCCCAATCTTTCATACTGACACTTAATTTTGGTTTTATTACTTTATTATTTCAGCTCTGTGAAATCTGTATTTTTAAATTTTCTTTTATTTACTGATTTATTGTACTGGGGATTTAACCCATGAATGGTTTATCACTGAGCAACATCCCCATCCCTTTTTATTTTTAATTTTGAGACAGGGTCTACTAAGTTGCTCAGGGCCTTGCTGAGTTGCTGAGGCTGACCTCGAATTTGTGCTCCTCCTGCCTCAGCCTCCTGAGTTGCAAGTTGCAATCCAGCCTCTTGGATTACAAGTAGGTGCTACCATGACCAGCTGAAACCTGCATATTTGATGAGAATGAATTTTACATTTTAATCATAGTTGACTATAATTAGGTTAACTGTTAAGTATAAGTCTATTAAGTACAGAAATATGTCATTTAATTTTCATAATAGGGCTACCAGGAGGAGTGAAATCAGCTTCAAGAAAAAAAGCCATTGAAGCTTAAATGTTGGTTTATGTGAAGACAACTGAAGTATATACAATGCTTGAAAGGTCAGGGTAAATATGTTTAAACTGATGGAGAATTTGAGTTACACCTTACAAAGTGCTCAAAAGCAAACTAGAGGAGATCCTTAAGTAGTCAAGAAAAGAGGCAAGCTACCACATCAATGGTATTACTTGTTCAGAGTCAGCTTTGGGTTCAGCAAAGGAAGGAGGTAGACAATTTTTTTTTTGTCTGTGTTTTATTGAAAGATGGGAAGGCAACATTAGTACTAAAATGCCCCTAAAACATTTGTATTAGATGCTTTCCTTCATATTTTAGACATTGGTTATTTCATACTATAGTAATTTTTTACAGCTAGAGTATACGGCCTATTAATCCAAAACTTGACTCAATGATCATTAATGTATACAATAAAGTTACAGATGGTTTTGAATATGTCTTCTAGTTTAAAGTGCTTTGCTTTATTATGTGAGAAATGATATTCTAAGAATACACGAAGTACTTCAAGTCAATAGGGAGTAATAAGGAGCATAAAATGATAGCTTTCACAGTATGGGTATGTTTTTATTTATTAACACTGTAGACGTGTATTTAGTTTTTTTTTTTCTTTTTGTTAGGAATTCATGGTAACTTCACCAAGCATTTCATTGTCTGGTGGTGTTTTTAATTTCACTTGCAGCTGGAGCTGTGGGGGACTCCTTGTTCTGATCTGGTTTCATCTCTTAATAAATGTACTTACTAAATGTACTGCTTTAGTGGTCTAATTGGAAGCCCATTTTAACGTACATTGTGAAAAGAAAAGGACTGTGTTCGATACTGCCATGTTCACAGAGTCCCATCATAGGTAGATAATCGGGGAATGCAAATATTTAGTAAACCTAACATTTACTTTTAAAGATAGTTTCTTGAATTTCAACATTATGAAGAAATTACATCATACTCTGAACCTTTTAGTTATTGACATATAATTTGATTAGTGAAATCAATGAATAATAATAATAATAATCAGAAATATCGATTCAATCATTACAATATAATCTGTGTTTTAAAGAGAATTATTTTCTGTCTTTTGCCAAACATTTGCTCTTTTACATAATGCTATAGCTAAATGATGAAGGTATTTAATTTATTCTGCTGGAGAAACCAGTACTTCCTTTATATGAATATACTCTTCCATTCTTTCAAGTGCAATTAAAGTCATATTTAAGCAGTTGGTCAATCTCTATTTTATTAAAACATTTCAGTGTGTATTAAGCTCCTGGCCTAGAATGCAATGTATATTAAAGTTTGAAGATGAAGTTGAATAAATAATTTTTGGAATTGCTTGTTTATTGTAATGTATAATTTATATGTAGTTTGTTTTATAATAGCTGCTATTTCTTAGAACAGTTTTAGGTTTTCAACTACACTGAGCAGAAGGTACAGCCTATTTCCCATTTATATCTCCTCCCCACACAGGCATAGCTCCCCCCATTTTTAATATCTCCAATGAAAATGAAAGCAGTACATTGGTTCTAATTGATGAACATAGGTCACATGTTATCACCCAAAGTCCATAGTTTACATTAGGGTTCCCTTTTGGTGCTGTGCATTTAATGGAATTGGACAAATATATGACCTATATTTACCATTGCAGTATCATGCAGACTGGCTTCAGTTCCCTAAAATTCCCTATGTTCTTCCTAGTCCTCCTTCCCTCCCCACTAACCTTTGGAAAACACTGAATTTTTTACTGTCTCAATAGTTTTGTCTTTTCCAAAATGTCTTACTGTTGGAAACATATATAGTATGTAGCCTTTTTTTCAGATTGGTTTCTTTTACTTAGTAATATACATTTGGGTTTCCTCCATGTCTTTTCATGGCTTTATAGCTCATTTCTTTTTACTGCTAAAGCATATTACATTGTCTAGATGTAACCCAGTTTATTTTCTGATTCTTTTTTTCTTAGTTTTCTGCAATTAAAATTTAAGCATCATAAAAAATAAAAAGGATTTTGTCTGTTTGTTCATAATTCTATCCCCAGGCCCTGGAAGAGAGCAGGTGCTTCCCCCAAATTTTTCCTCAATGATTGAAATGGAAATTAAAGTTCTCATTAGTAGGAATTAAAGCAAATTGAAATAACTTTTCCCATAGATGTTAATTGATTAGGAGCTGCAGAAAGGCAAGGAAGTGCAGTGTAGTGCTACTAACACTTGGGCATCAGAAAGCATGCTACATCTCTGTTCTGTGAAGGATGGGACTATTTGAGGGGCAGAAATAATGTTTTATCTTCAACTTCTAATTTCAGGGTTGTCATGGAGAATATGCAATCTAAGCATATATTAGGAGTTAAATATTATTACATTATCCCAAACGTAAAGGCCATGCTTCTCAGTGGACTTATGCATTATCACATAACAGGGGACAGGAACATGCATCTGTTGAACTGCTACCAGTCTCTTAAAGGCAGTGGGGAAATCAGGTGGGAGAAGTTCTCATCAGAGAAGGTCTAAAGGTGGTCAGACATATTGTTGATAATAACAGCACATTTGTACAAATGGTCTTAAAATTTAATTTGCTTTTAAATTATGCTTTTTTAAAATTCTTGTTCTGCTTTAGGTTGGTTTCCTATAGAAGGAGAACCTAAACCAGGAATTCTGATGCTTGTGATTTATGGAGTAAGTACAGTGCTGGAAAAAAACCTTAAATGGAAGAAACAATGCAGGAAAGAGAAGAGAGGAAAGGAAGGAAGGCAGGAAGGAGAAAGAGCCCAGCATAGGATTGACGTGGTCTCTGGTGGAGTCTGGCTGTATAGAGCAAGACCAACGCCATATTGTGTGAGGAGTGTATTATCTAAGTGATGTGTTACTTGACTGTAGTGTGATGTCATACGCAAATGGGCGAACCCTGAACCCTAAGCTGGTGTAGACGATTGGCAGATACGCAAATGAGCGAACCCTAAGCTGGTGTAGATGATATGCTGATACGCAAATAAGCGAACCCTAAGCTGGAGTGCTGTGATATGAGTGCGGGGACCTTCCCCTTAAGTGTATAAAAACCCCAGACGGTTAAAGGAGGCAGAGCATTTGCCATCACTGCGCTGACGGCCACTCTGCTCTCCAACAACTCTGCATCCGGAGGAACTGCGTGACCCGAGTGACAGCATCAATAAAAAGCCTTGGAGCACCAGCTCGCTGTGGTGAGTCGTTTGTGTCTTCCCGGGAGGGTCCCACTAGCTGCGTCGACATCGTCCCAGAACAAACCAGGCAGGTCACGTTGGAGGAGTCGACCCAGCTGCTCTCGACACTGGCCTTGGTCTGTTCCATGGAGGTGGGGTACTTATGTGGAGGCTTGAGGAGTGGGGAATGAACTCCACACAAGATAAGGTGGTTGTCCATTTGTACCTTGGAATCCTTGTCATTGACTGGGCTATAGCTGGAGAAGATGCAGGGAGGACAGGGTAGCTTCTGCCACCTGAGAGCAATTCACGGAGGAGCGGGCATCTGTGAGCTCTTAACACAATGGGATTTTACCCTTGTGTCAAGGATACACTCAGATGGAGGTATTTTGAGTTAGTTATGGTCTTTTCAAATGCTAGAACCAAAAGAGTTTGCTGAAGCACGGTTAAGAAAATAGAAATTATAGCTGCAGATTCTGACTTTGTCTTTCTTTCGACACAGGTTGTATTTCTTGGAAGACAATAAAGTTATAAATGATTTAACAGGATAGAGATGGAATTTCTCTATTGATTTATATAGAAACTATGGCACCTCATACTTTATCACCAGTTGCTTCACTTCTGATTATAGCTTTTGTTGGGCCACAGCTCATGGTGTGCCTGAGGTTGGAATGCCTGGAAGCGACAGTTCTATGATAAGAACTTGTTCTAAATCAAAAGCAGGATCAAATTCAATTTCTTTGACAATGGGTTCTTGAAATACTTGGAAGAATAAGAGTTCCAGGAGTTTAGTTTCTTTGGCCTTCCAGATTTTCCTCGTACTAAGGGAAGCTGAATTTTCATAAATGAAGAGAGGGTAATGGGGAGAGTGGATATGATCAAAGTATATTATATGCATGTATGAAAATGTCACACAAAAACCCATTGTTTTGTATAATTCATGTGCCCTGATCATTATAATAAAAATGGGAAAAAACCCTTGTTTTTAACCACATTGGAGGGAACTTGTATTTGATTGCTTTAGTTACAATACAGCCAGTCTCGGTGATTGTCATCATCCACAATTAGCTGGACAATTTTTCACATATCAAATTCTGAGGATGCCAACAATTAAATGAATGCAACCACTGATTGTTAAATGTAACTATTAAACTCTCTAAAAAGGGTGGGTCCAAAAAGATGTTCCTTTGGAAATCACCTCCATTTTAAATCTCCAATTTAGTTTTTCAAGGCTCTAAATTGTAAGAAATTTTTACATATTTATTAAGATGTGGCCTGGCATGGTGGCACATGCCTATAATCACAGTGGCTGTGGAGGCTGAGGCAGGAGTATTGCAAGTTCAAAGCCAACCTCAGCAACTTAGCGAGGCCCCAAGCAACTTAGTGAGAACTTGTCTCTAAATAAAATACAGAAAACAAAACAAAACAAAACAAAGGTCTGGGCAGGTGGCTTAGTGGTTTAGCCCCCATGGGTTC
Source organism: Glaucomys volans (assembly GCA_020662805.1). NCBI lineage: Eukaryota > Metazoa > Chordata > Mammalia > Rodentia > Sciuridae > Glaucomys > Glaucomys volans. The sequence goes on along the minus strand of JAJEJO010003309.1, from coordinate 149,803 downwards.
AATCCACAGTACAGAAGAAAAGAAGCACTGGTCATCCTGTAAAGTGTTTAAAGTCTGAAAATTGTGATACTATTGCAGTACATAAATCACAAGTTTCATGTATAAATTGCATAATGATTGGATACCAATTATGATTAAATTTTTAAAAATAATTTAAAAAGATGACCATATTACAGAATGTGTATATATTAGGGGAAAGAACCAATCGTTATCATGTTACTGTCCATATTGTTCATTGCTGCTGCTGCTTTCCTTCCAAGCTCATTTTATTCCTTGTGGTTTTAAATAGAATTTGTACAATTTTATAACCTGCTTTAAAATTTTTATCACAAACACAGTCCATGTTACATATATCTACGACCACCATTTGAAAATATTTTTTAAAAAACAGAAATGTTGTATGCACTCACTGGAGGTTATGGGAAAGAATAGAAAGTCAATCCTACTACCACTGAGTCCCCATTCCCCTTTTCTCCTATCCGTGATCCCAGTGATCACAGCCTAGACCTTGTCCTTGAGGGTGACTGGTGAAGGATGTCATCTCCAGGACCTCTCTCGGGCCCAGCTGAAGTTGGGGTTGAATTGTAGGTACTTGTGGGAAAATCCTTAGCTTGGTTCTCTCTCCTGTCTGAAGATATGAACTTTAGCAGCTCTGCCACCAGCCTCATGATGTTGTTGACTTCCCCTAGTCCCCTGTTAGAACAGGCTGTTCTTGATGGGTCTATTTTGCCATGTCATCACATCAGACATTAGGTCTTCTCATTGGTTCATTTCTTTAGATTTATTGGATAGAGAAATGGAGGGTCTAATCAAGTACTCTTCTGGTCATATCTTCCTGAGAAGATATAGTAATAAATAATTTGTTTCATATTTTAAAATAAGACATCCTCAATATGTAACTTTAGCATAATTATTTTGTCTGTTACCTTTCTCAAAAAGAAAATACCACAAATATTTGGTGAGAAATTCCTGATACACAGACTGATGCTTGACTCATCTTTTGTTATACTTCAAGCTGAAAAGATTGAAATTAGAATTTTAGAAAACTTGAACAAATGGTCACATGCTATTTTTTCTTCCAGGATTTGCCTACCTGTTTAATTGTGTTGGTTTTGTTCATTTTGTTTTGTTTTGTTCTTAATTGTAGTGTCCATACTTAAAAATTTGTAAGAAAAATTTCCAAATAAAATATATCATTCATCACACACATTGTAAAAGCATTTCCAGTTCATTAAATAATACATTTTCAGCATAAATTTTACCATCCAATAATTATTTATAAATTTGCATTATATATTTTTTTGTAATAGCATGTACAGCAACAATTTAGGCTCAGTTGTGAGGAGATGTCATCACCAGGCAACATATACGGTGATGCTTCTTTCAGCATTCTATATGCAACTTTTTACTAAGCCTTCATTCCCATAAAAATTAGAAGGGTTGGCCCTGATATCCACTTCCTTCCTAGGGCAGCATTCATTTTCTTTTTATTTCTTTTGGCTATATGTGCCTCTGAGTACAACAGCTGTCAAAAAGACTTTGACATGTTTCTGTCTCATATTCTTCCTGTCCTCTAAGTATTTGTCCTTTAAATTCACAGTGTTCAAAGAATTTGCTGAATCTTTGGACTTAAGGTGGAACTTCCTCAAAGATGGTGGCAGTGTCACTTTGCCTCTGTGTGCGGTATTGCTGTGATTTCTCCTTTATTTTGTTTTTGTTTTTGTGTTTTGTGTTTTGGTCATTTCAAGGGAGTGGAGAGAAACAATGGTTAGGTGCTTGTGCCAATGTCATCGTTTGTCTGAGAAGTACCCTATCATTTTTAATATCTATATAACATCTTATCATTTGGATGATCCTAATACATTCACATTTTTGTACATTGACATTGCATTTGATGTTGGTTCAGAATGGTTTTCTAATATGTAAAATGTTGAAGTAACAGATTTAATTTTCTTTGTTGAGTTTCTTTTTTGTCTTTGCTGTGGGTGCTCAGGAATTTCTTATTTTCTGTTATTTCGTAAGTTGGCAAACTTTTCCAGGAATGAGATTCATGGTTTCTTATACAACCTCAGACACCCCAAAAGAAACAAGATGTATGAAAACCAGGGATTGGTTGTCTGGAGTTGCTACTCAGAGGTGAATCAGACCACTAGAGCTCTGGAAAGTCATTTTTTGTCACATTGTGTGATTTCAAAATGCAGTGCACAGGTTTATCCGGCCCTCTCTTGGCTTCCCCCTCTGGGAGACCCTTCTCATTTTCATTCTCAGTCATCACTTTTGGAGAAGAAAAACACATGCATTGTTTTGAAAAGCTCATCAGAACAGTGAACATTGACCTGACCCTTCACCAGCAATGCTTGTTATCAAACATGAAACTGACATTCCTATTCTCCATCTGGCATTTAAATATGTGTGATTTCCATAGTTTGACAAAAATGAAATATTGCAAAGAAAAGACTCTGACTTCCTGTGTTAACCAGCTTCAAGAGGCACATAAAAAGTGCATTCCTAAATCTCTTAGTGTTGTAAACTGTAGAAAATAATAAATTACCTTTCTGTGTACACTTAATTCCCCAAAGATTTGCAGAAACTCAGAATGCCCCTATTTTTAAACTTTTCAGGGACTTGCACTATCATTTCATGCATCTCCCAAGGCTGGGGGTGTCATGTGATGTACACTACTCTTCCATTTGATATATTACCTTCTGCAGACTGCAGCATATTTTCTGTGCCTATTATATCAAAATGAAAAGATCAGAGAAGATGAAGAGTTTCCCTGATGGTTTGCTTTTGTTCATATATTGTTTGTTGTTCATATCTAACACCAACTGTGTCCATTTCTTATTCCTGATGTTATTTTGCTGTTTTCTATAGGCTTAGTTATTGAACTGTTAGTATCAAACAATATTTGAAATCTCAAGAATGGAAATTGTACAATCAGGAACTATTTGGAGGAAAACTAATTAATCCGACCATACTACATTCACAAAAATAACTAAGAATGGATACACTGTGTAAAACCTTTGTTTAACTGACTTTTAGATCCTTTCTCTTAGATTTGGGGCAAGTTAGGGTTGATAGAGATACTAGGAAACCAACTACATTCTGCCTTGCAGATTCCAGTGATGTATTTTGCCCTCACAATAGAACAAGCATTCTGTGAGTAGCCCATGTAAGCCCAGGTCATAGAATTATGTTTTTATAAGAGTCTGTAAGAGTCTGTAAGACTCTTATAAAAGTCTCTCTCTTCATCATAGTGCCTTCTGTCCTTCCCTCTTGGGCTTGCACTACTGTAAGAACTGTTTATCACAATACATGATACAACTTGAGGCCATTACCCTGGGGGAATTTTTTTACTCTTGTTCCTCATCCTTTTCAAGGAGCTCTGTCCTCTTGAATCATCTTTCTCCCTGGATTACTTCTTTTTGTTAGAACTTCATGCCACTGATGTGGTCAAAAATGCTGGGAGCTGTCTCTTCTTAGGAAAGGTTCCTTCAACTTTAGAAGTCAAACAAAAGGGCAAGGGTAGGACACAAAAGAAATGCCTAAGAGAGCAAGTGCTCTATGGGTTTCTATTTTTATGCTTCTGACCACCTTGGAATATTAAGAGTTATGGAGACAGGATCAGAGGATGAGCATGGAAACAAAAATGATAGCTGACAGATTGCATGCTCATTATCAGCAGGTAATTTTCTATGTCTTTCCCATTTAGTAACATATTTTATACTCATGAAAAGTTGGTTTATTCTCTTTATGTGATTCAGGGGCAAAGATCTAGGAATAGCGACCCACCTGATTCTCTTCTTTCTCAAAGGTAAGAGAAAAGATAAGAATTTGGAGTCCAATTACTATTAGTGTTGAGACATATTTCTCTGCAGGCTCCTGTTCTCTGTGTCTTTTTTGGCACCTAGTAGGGAGGCAATGTGAGGCTCAGGATTTGAGGATTTGAATATTTGGCCAATATTTGGCCAATATTGCTTCTTAGAGCTGTCCCTACAGCTCCAAGATCTGCAAGTCTGAGGACATATTAAGTTCTTTATATAAAAGGGCTTCTCTTTCACATAGAGTAAAAGAAAATTCTTAGCTTGATTTCAATCTTTAGTCTCCAGTACAAGCAGGTAAAAGACCTTGCAATCAGTATTACTGTAACTCAGAAGGAGTTGGGATCCTGATTAGTTTCTCTACCTTTAGTGAACACTAGAGGAAATTGTTGAAAATAACTTTTCCTTTTTCGTTTCTAAGGGTTTTCTGAATTTATGTGGTGGAGCAGGTCACTGAATGGCCATTTGGAGTCTCAGAATCTATAATTCATTTCTCTCAAAATTACTCCTAAAATACTAATATGATGAATAGAGGCTGCAAATGAGTATTCATGCTGGAATATTTTCTTGGAGACTCTCACCGGGACTTAATGAACATACTTGACGCGGAGAGTTTCAAATGATGTTCATGGACACATTTGGGATTCAGAAGAATATTTTTCTATGTCATTAAATCAACTAGGATAAGTAGTAATTAACAAGATTATACTTCAGATTAAGGATCCGAACGAATGCAACATATACCTGCCACCTACTGTTCTTGGTGTCTGAAATGACTGAAATCTTGCCTTTCCTCTTAAAAATGGCCTTTATAATCAAAGAAATGTGCTTGGTTGTTTGTTAAAATTTATGTTGTGGCAATAAGTCAGTCTGTCTAAGAGTGGGAATTTATTTTTCTTCAGGAGTCTTGCTCTCTTGGATTATGCTTGAACACACAAAACCCACTTGCCACATGGACACAGTCCGTGTTGCTTTGCGGTCAGGTAATGCTGAGCTTATCCTGTCACTGGAGTCTAATCTACTTCCATTTTCATTACCACCGTCCTTCTTTGCTTGCCCACCATTAGAAATAGATCCATCACTTATTAGATGGACCAAGAAAAATGTGGTCTTGGCTCTTTACTAATGGCATCATCCCAGGTCTAGAGAATTTTAAAATTGTTTTAATGTAATGTCATGGGTTTTCTGATTTCGGGAAGTATTTAGTTGGCTTCTTTCCTGGAGATGCTAGCCCATGAAGGTACAATAAGTTCCAGAAGAGGGTAACAGACAATTATAAGCATGTTCACAGCAACTCTATTCATAACAGTCCTAACCTGGAAACAACCCAAATGCCCAGTAAAATGAACAAGTGGTTACATATTCATGCAGTTGAATACAATTCAACAACTGAAAAAAATTTTAAAAGTACCATGGGTAAAAGGACCCACATGTAGAAAAATATTGAAAAATTTACCACAAAGAAATGATAACTGCTTGAGGAGATGGGTGTGGTTACCCTGATTTGAACATTGCACGTGTTTATTTATTAAAACATCACTGCTTACTCAGAAAGTATGTGCAATTTTTATGTACAATTTACAAATAAAAAATAAAAAAATTAAAACAAGAAATCAAGGAAGGAAGGAAGGACAAGAGGAAGGGAGAAAGAAAAAAAGAAAAATGGTGGTGATGAGGAGATGCCTTGAGAACATTTTAATACCACCTTGCTGACATGTGCAGCATTACTCTCTTTTTCTTGTGTGTGTGTGTGAGTGTGCAGTGATGGTCATTCAACCCAAGGCCGCGTGCATGCTAGGTAAGTGCTCTATCCCTAAGCTACACCCCAGTGTGGTATTACTATTTTATTTTTTATTTTTACTTTTTATTGGTTCTTTTAAGCTATATATGACAGTAGAATCCATTTTGATAAAATTATACAAGCATGGATTATATCATATGCTAATTAGGACCCCATTCTTGTGAATGTACATAATGGTGGGATTCACTTAGGTATTTTCATATATGTACATAGGAAAATCATATCAGATTTATTCCACTGTCTTTCTTATTCCTAACTCCTCTCCCTTCCCTTCATTCACCTTTGTCTTCTCTAAATTTCTCTTCTTCCCCTCCCCCCTTTATTGTAGTATTACTATTTTAACAAGTACCTTTTTTAAAAAAAATTTTTAGATGTTGATAGACCTTTATTTTATTCATTTATTTATATGTGGTACTGAGAATCAAGCCCAGTGCCTCATACATGCTAGGCAAGCGTTTTACCACTGAGCCACAACCCCTGCCCCCAACAAGTGCCTTTTTATTTAAATTAAATCAATATCTACTCTCATTTAGGTATCATGTGATTGGCTTTTGTTTTTGTCAACTTCTTAAGATTGAATGTGGGTTGAGCTCAAATAGCCTAAAGAAAGAAACAGGAATAATTCTTTACGAGCCCATCTAGGGTTAGATATAGGTTAATAGAAAGAAACTACTAATCTATATTAATAATGATACTAGCCTATCAGTCTGTTTCCTGGATGATTCCTGATTTTTATCTTCCTCTAACTAAGCTTCTTTTTCCGAATATAATTGCACATGTATTCATTGTTAGTTTGTTTGAAATAAAGATAGACAATCTCTACATGATATCAGAATATTCTCTTTGCAAATGATCAAGCAGGGCTCACTTATTCACAGCTAATGTCTTAGTGAACATTTGTGAATGAGTTTTAAGCATTCATTTGCTTTTTTTTTTTCCTCAGAAGGACTAATGTGAGGCTTTTTCTAATGGACTATTTTTTTTAGAATAGATTTAAGAGTACAGAATAATTGAGACGCTAGTCTGGGAAGTCCCCCTACACTCCACATTCACTTTCTCCTATTACTCACATCTTACATTAGTATGGTACATGTGTTAAAATCAATGAGCTAATATTTGGACAATATTATTAAGTACCTTATTCTATCCAAATTTCTTTAATTTTTATCTAATATTCTTTTTTTAGAGTTCCAAGATCCAATCCAGGACAACACTTGTGTTTAGTTAATGCCTCCGTGGGCTTCTCTTGGCTATGACAGTTTCTCAGACGTTCCTTATTTTTGAGGCTATTGCCAGTTTTGAGGAATGCTGGTCAGATATTCTGTCGGATGCCCAGTATTGGGATTTATCTGATGTTTTTCTCATGATAATACTTGTGGCTATTGGAAGGAAGGCCATAGGGGTAAAGCGTCATTCTCACTCATCACATCAAATCAATGGTAGATCCTGTCAATGTGACCAAGGACTATTGATATTGACCCTGATCAACTGGTTATGATAGTGTTTGTCAGGTTTCTCTAGCATAATCTTTTTTACTTACCTCCCCTTGCTTCTAATAGGGAGTAAATCACCAATTAAAAAGCCCTCCCCTCTATAACTGTGAGCTTTTGCTACTTGAAGTACAAAACTATCACTTTTTTAGAAGATAAAAATGAAAGGGGCAAAAGACCCCTGACTATCGAAGTCTTTTAACATAATATTCATGTTTCAGACGTCATTTCCCTGTGATGCTATTGCTATTTTAATAATTGTGTGAGATGATTAGAGAAGCAGATACTTGTTTTCAGACTATCTGATGTTTTGAGAATGTTTAGGTAGTTGACTTCTAATTCACTAAATTTTTTTGGATACAATTTGGAATTATCCACAAAACCTGTGTAGATCTTTTAAAATAATTGGTGGTTCTAATGTTTTATGTCAGATTATTATATTTTGTGCAACAATATGAAAATGCATTAACTTTGCAATGATATTTGTAACTTTTTTGTAATATTGATTACATTTTGGGATGATTTAACTGAAAAGGGAAGAGCAGTCACAGTAAGATAGAGAAAGCCCACCTTCTAGTATATGGGAAGGAAAGTTCTCTCAGTGTTATATATTCTTGGTTAAATTAGAGTCAATTCTTAGTGCCACAAACTACTGATGTCAAAAATAGAAGTGATCATAGGTTTACTCAGGAAAAAAAAACTGATTATAAGGTATCTAAAGTTGAGCCAGCAGATTTTGAGTAAAGGTTTTAAATCATAGAAATAGACAACAAGGTTTATCAATTTTTTCTACTAAGTTTACAGTGATTTCCAATTTATTTTAGTTTATGATACAATGCAATTTTTGATAACAAATCTTTTAATTCCTTTGGAGAAAATAACTCCCGTTGTATTTAGAAATGTTATGTGACTGCATAATAAAATAATTCTTTTGAAAAAGCCCTTGGATGATATTTTTGAATAAATACTCAAAAATGTCTGTAAATGAAATTTATTCAGGCAAGATCAATTGATAGGTTGATCCAAAAATGCAGAATAAAACTAAGTAATAAAGACTAAAAATAATCTAAAAAACCTTAAATTGATTGGTAAGTGATATGATGAACAAAAGTCTTCTTGATTCTATTTTATATTAATTATGTAATAAAATTCTATCATTTTTGATAACAGTGAGTAAGTTGACACTGTCAGAGTGAAGTCTAAATTCTCCTTTTTCCCTGTTGTAGTTGTCCTCTGATATTCACTCACCAATGAAGTTGGGGTCACTTTATTCCATGGTGGTGGGCACACTTGCATAACTAAAGCTGGCAGAGTTGTGCATGCCCTACTTGCAGTTACCAAATTTAAAAAACTTCCAGGTGAAAGAGTGTGGCTTAATGAGCCCCTGTCAAACTTTTTATTCTGGCTGCCCCATAAAAGCTGACTGAGTCTGTGACTGGTGATGCCCCAGGCTTTCTTGTAGCTGAAGAAAATTTAATAATGGAAGAAGAAAACAATCAGAAATGAGGATTCTACATTGTAAGTAGAGGAGAATAAAGTTGGAAAGGCAGAAACCAGGATAAAGGAGGACAGAAGATTGAAGGATACATATAGATTATCCATCTGTTTCTTGCTTTCCAAAGGTAAATTCTAAAACAAGTCATTCATTTGTGATTTTTTTCCCCACATTTATAGCATTGAAAACTAAAGGAAAAAATCCAGAATTTTTCAGCTTAAAAAGTATAAAGCAATGTTGTAGAAAGTGTTATAGACTTAGGAAAGCTTATGCTTACCTTAGAATTTTCACCCCCAGCTCTGGTGCCATTACTAAGTCACTCAAATCATTAGTTTGTCAACCCTGTTCATCTTTGTTTCCTGCTTATTCATTTTTAAAAGAAATTAGTTTTAGACCTGATAATAAGCTCCCAATGAGTAGTAGTATATATGTTTACCATGCATAAAAGTTATATACATTATCATAGTTAGTCCTTATCAGAATTCTATGAGATGGTCTTTTTCGAACGTGTAAACTGAGGTTGAGCAAACCTAAGTGGTTCATTCAGGGTCTCCTGGCTTCAGTGTGACTGAATTCAGGAAAATAAGCCGTGTTATTTAACTCAAATGCAAAGTTATGTGTGTAACTAATGAAAGAATGTGTTGTGGGTTGGATTGTGTCCCCTCAATTGCTAAGTAGAAATCCTAACCTCTAGTTCCTAGCAATATGACTTCATGTGGAAATGTGGTCTTTGCAGATGTGATGAAGTTAACATGCAGTCATGCTGGATTAAAGTGCATTCTAAATTCAATAATTAGTGTCCCTAAAAGAAGCAACGTAAAGGCACCAACAAACAGAGGGAGAACTCCATGTGAAGATGGAGGGAACGTGGAGTGAGACATTTGCAAGCTGAAGCAATGTCAAAGATTGCCAGCAACCACCAGAAGCTGGATAAGAGGCATTTTCTCTTAAAACCTCCAGGAGGAACTGACCTTACTGACATTTTCGTTTTGGACTTATGGCTTCTAGAAATCTGAGACAGTAAATTTCTTTTACTTTAAGCCATCAGTTTGTGGTACATGGTTATAACAATCCTACGACACTAATATTTATTAATGTTTAATTAAACCTTTTAACTTAGTTGAGGTGAATTTTAAAAGGACCTACCTAGCTTACTGGTTTCTCTCTCTCCCAATATATCATTACTTTGATGCTGAAATTTAGGAAAAAAGTTTACTTTGTTGTTAGCATTCTTTCTGAGGGTGAGGATTAAGGAAAAAAATTTTTTTTTCTTAAGGTTGTAGAATATGGGAGCAGAGACTCCAGTCATTGTGTTCAAATTGTTCTGTGTACATCTTAATAGATAATATTTTTATTCTATTATCTTGAAGGTCTCATGTTAGCAGTGCCATTGTTTTAGAAGTTAGATGAGTTAATTTGCTTTTGTTTGCTTGCTTTTGATGGTACAGTGAGGAGACAATCCATTTGTCTGCCCTAACCTGAACTATCAGGAAAGATAAATGGTCTCTTTCTACATGCCTTGTCAGCATTAAGGAAGTAAAATTGTGGCTTCTAACTCTGCTAGGTGGTGGTATAGCCTCTGCAGGAAATTGATATTTCTCATATACTCACAGAAAATATTGTTTTCAGCTGAAGGTATTGGAAAAACAGTCCATTTAAAACAAGGCAGCAACATAACCAGAAATGGCACTTTAAAACATGACTGAATTTGACACATTGCAGAGTTAACAACCATCAGCCACATTGAAGTCCATTTTGATGATAAGGTATCAGGGAAATGTGACCATTTAAACTTTTTAGATGATTTTTTTTCTCCATAGTGGCAGCGTATCTGAGTTACCTGGGATTTTTAAAAACGATATAAATAAATGCCTGGGCCTGCTTCTGAGATTCTGTTCAAGTGTTGGATGAGGTCTGGATATATGTAATTAAAAAAAACCTCCATATGTGATTCTGATTTTGAAATAAGATTGGGAATTGTGGATATAACAAAAAGCCACTATTGTTGATAAAAATAACTATCCATTTTGGTGTATAGCATAATGTTCAATATCTAAAAAAAGTGTTCTAGTTTTGTAAAAGAATTTCTGTGACTATTTAATTCTACTTGCTCTTGTTTCACTGTGGATAGAGGCCAGGTTTAGAAGTTCACATTTAACCCAAACTAGTCAACCCCTCAATGGACCATGATGAATTCTGTCATTTACGTTAAATGGTTAACTCATGAACTTAAATATCTGGAAATAATGGTAAAGAATTATGAAGTGTCAGTGGCTCAGGAGGATGAGGCAGGAAAATTGCTAGTTTAAGGCCAGACTCAGCAACTAGCAAGGCTCTAAGCAACTTAGTGAGACCCTGTCTCAAAATAAGAAAATATAAAAAGGCTGGGGATGTGGCTCAGTGGTGGAGTACCCCCAGTTCAATCCCCAGTACCCACCCCCACAATTGTGAAAAGCTTACCATTCATTTGAATAAATCTAAAGCAATCAGTTTATTTTGATGACAGTAGAACATTATATATCACTCATTAAAATATACCCATATCACAAATTAAATATAATTCATACATAACTTAAAATTAAGTTGGGTTAATGTAATGCCTACAGAAATTAAATAATTTAAAATTAAAATTTTTCCATATTTTACTTTATTTTCGTTATTGTTTTGGTACTGGGAATTAAATCTAGGGTCATTTAACTACTGAGCCACATCCCCAGCCCTGGTTTTCTTTTTCTTTTTTTTTTGAGACAAGATCACTCTAAGTCCTTAGGGCCTCACTAAATTGCTAAGGTTGGTCTTGAAACTTGCAATCTTCCTTCCTCAGCCTCCTGAGTCTCTAGCATTACAGGCATGACATGTGCCACTGTACCAGGTTCCATATTTTATTTTTGAGTTATTATTTTTTCCCAGGTCTCAAATATGTATGTGGTCACTGGGCAGCAAGAAGTTTAAAATCCTAGGCCAAAAGGACTTAATGGTAAAACAATCCTAGGAACATTAAAATCACCTCTAGAATTTGGTCTAAGATATTTATTTGCTGGTATCTTTCAAAGCTGCTCAGTCAATATGATGTGAAATATAATTAGATTTCACTAAATGGAATATAAAGAGAATGTGAAAGGCTTCTGAGGGCTTGATACTGTGGCACTTGAAGACACAGAAGCTTGAGAAATAGCTTTATTTTCAGCTCCTTGCAATTAAAGACAAATCATCAGGCATATGCAAGGATGACTAGTCAGTGTTACCTGAAATAGCTGGATACAAAAATGAGGTCAGAGCATTATATAGCACCATAGCTGGGCTCAAATGATTAGTCCAGCCAGTAGCTGGTATGTCCACACAACTCTCTTTCTCTTCTCTGTGCTGACTGCTGCTTAGAACATGCTGCTCCATGAATCTGAAAGAGCATTTATCTCACTTCATCGAATGTCAGTTATATAAGTGCAATTGCTTTATTGCTCCAATGAACCAAATGTTGTGTTTTTGAGAATCATAAAAGTTGCTTGTGGTGCAGCTGAATGATTTTATGAACATTTCAATGAATATTGTATCATTTTTGTACCATGCTTTTAATTCTAAAATATTGGGCTATGCATGGAAAATGTGCTATTACTATAATAACAAACCGATCAATTGAAAGGACATTCTGCCTAGAGCATCGTTGTAGGTCTGAATGCAAAGCTAGATGATGAATTGAAGAAGATATTCAAATGACAAACATTCAGAATCTCAATATTCTCTCTCTCTCTTTTTCACACACACACACACACACACACACACACACGCATATCGTGGTGTTATGTACTGCTTATTACTCAAGGTGATAAAATGTTTTATTATTCTTCTTTCCACCAACCATGTCAATTCTGAATCTGATATTCCCTCTGTCTGTTGTTCCCTTTATTGGATTCTGCAAAGTTAACAAATGTACCACAGCACATCTGCTAAAAGTGTAAACTAGAACCTTTCTCTGATGGTATCAACATATAAGCAATTTATTTTCTTTAGCTATAATAGAATAAGATATAACTTTCTTTTTCTTCTTGAAGGCTGAGTTGTTGGAAACATGTGGGTGAATCTGGCATTGTTCTTGATGTGGTTAGATAGCATTATCTAGCTAATGTACAGAGCTGGGGCCAAGCTGCCTAGGTTTGAACCCAGCTTCACCCCTTGTAGCTGAGTACTTCTGAGCAAATATATATCTCTCTGCTTCAGATTCCTCACCTGTAAGATGAAACTAATAATGCAACCTGTCTCAGAGGACTGATGCAAGGATACAATAGGTTAATCAGTGCAATAGCTGACAGAATCATTGAATATTAAGCAACTCTATTCTGTTACCTTAAAAATATTTCATATCCATTTAAACAGCATTTTTACCTTGAATTTCCTTCCCCATGCTTCATTTGGTAACATAAAATTTGAGAGCACTTATTTCATTTGTGAAAAAGCAGTATAAATGTAGACATATTAATTTCTGAAGCTGGGCATGGTGGCACATGCCTCTAACCCCGGTGGCTCTGGAGGCTGACGCAGGAGGATTGCATAAGTTGCTGAGCCAGCCTCAGCAACTTAGTGAGACCCTGTCTCAAAATAAAAAAATAGAAAGGACTGGGGATATGGCTTAGTGGTTAAGTGCCACTGGGTTCAGTCCCTGGTACGAAAAATTTTTTTTTCCTGGTTATTTGAGCTCAAAGAGAGGATGATGATCATGCTGTTATGCATGTGGTAGGGTTTTGGACTTAATAATAAAAATGCATAAATCAAAGAGAACTTAGGGGAATAGGAGATAGGACATTTTTAAAAATATGAAACATTTTAAAATATTCATCAAGATACATTTGGTAAAAAAGAAAAATGAGACAGAATAGTAACAAACAAATAGAATTTGGGGTCAGCAATAAACTGAGAGAATGAAGAGTCCTTACCGTGAATATCCTGACCATCTACTGAATATTTTCAATTTTAAGTTTTGAAGAAAATTATAATCTTTTTTAGAGGGGTACTGAGATTAAACTCAAGAGCACTCAACTACTGAGCCACATCCCCAGCCCTATTTTGTATTTTATTTAGAGACAGGGTCTCACTGAGTTGCTTAGGGCCTCGATTTTGCTGAAGTTAGCTTTGAACTCATGATCCTCCTGTCTCAGCCTCCCAAACTGCTGAGATTACAGGCGTGTGCCACTGTGCCTGCCTGAAAATTATAATCTTAATCTGAATAATTTTACTATAATTCCAGTGACTGATTTATTAAAGTAAAAATGCATATTGTAGACAACACAAGATGTGAAAAAAATTTAAAGAAAAATGTAACTTGTTTTATAGTTTTATCATTCTGGAAGAAATACATTTTTATGCATTTTCATGTAAAATTTAATACCCAATCACAATTTGGACCCCATTGTTAGAAAACAGTGTTATACTCCAGTTTTATTTTAGGTTCTGTCCCATTTATTTCACAAATAAATGACTTGGCACAGAGAAGGATCATATTTCCCAGACTCCTTTTAGCTAGTCAGATGTCTGAATGACAGTCAATAAGATCAGAGTGAAAATGAACTAAGAAATTTTGAGTTATGCTTTAAAAAGGAGTTATATGACCTTGTCTTCCTAGGGTGCAGACTGGAGCAGCTGTCTTAGATCATGATATAAAAGTCACTTTTGAAGATTAAAGGGCCACAATAGAGAAGTTATCTGTGTCCCTGAAGGCTTAGCAGAGGAAGTCCACATGTCTTCTCAGGCTTGTGACAGATCAGAAAACCCAATTTTGTTTAAGAGTTCTCTTAGAACAGCCAAAGCAATATTTGAAGTAGCATTAACCTTAGTACAAAATCTGGAAATGAGACAGAACCTTAAACTTGATGTATCTGCTCAGTGGTCAGGTGGTAGGAACATGGGCACAGATATCGCAGGCTTGAAAGCTGGTGATCCTGGCTGTGTCATTCCAAATGTGTGGTAAACCCCGCTATCTGTAATACCTTGGAAATCAGATCATGTGTCTACAGAGCAAGTGGTAGGAAAAATGCAGAAATGTCGTGTGTATTGGATATTTATAACATCTACAGCAACATCTTGCTAGTGAAATGAATTTAGATATAACATGTCAGTTTGCTAAAATGAAAAGGTTACCTACAGAGTGAAATCTAAATAATGGAAATCTGGATTTTAAAAACCAGTACTCAAAAAGCCAAACTGCTTCATACTAAAAAATGAAGCCTTACTAAGAAAAGGCTCTGAATAGGTAGTGTAGTTGGAGACAATATTTAATTCCACATTCTTTCCTGTTTTTATTTGGTGGGTCACAGATACTACCAAGAAAGAAACAAAAAAAGTTGTAGGGGTCTCTTTTCCATTTATTGTCATGTCAAAATGGTCACCATTAAAGTTGAAAGGGATAGGTATAGTCAGAACACACAGACCAGTAAATAAATGACCAACTTTTTCATGTTTACAAATTATCCCTAGGTGAAAACTTTGGGTATTGCTACTCAATTGCGGTCAGTGCCCTTCAAAACCTATTTCCTGGCATTTCAAATATCAAATAGCTTCTAAAGAGATGGGATGACAATTTCAAATCTATTTTTAATTGAATTTGTATTATCTAACACATTTACTATTTATTAATATACATTTATATTCATATGTCCTATTCAATTGATTATATTCAGAATTGCCTTAGTTCATACATTGATCTGAAGATAACCGATCACTTTACACTGGTGATTCTGCGCATACATCTTTCTTTCCTTTCAAATACTGTGTCTCTCAGTGATTTTTATATTTTCTTTAACTTAAGCATTGAATTATTCTTATTTTTAAGTATGTAGCACTTTGTATCTATTGTAGTTGTCTTCTTTCATTACATGATGCAAACAACTATTTCTGGGATGCAGGAATTGATGATATAAGTTTATTTTGAACATTTATTTTTAGTCAAGCACTTTATTAAACTCTATCATGTCGTTAGCTGATTTTCTCAATTTTTAAAAATATGTTTGTAAATAAGGAAAATATTCTCTTCTGACTCCAAAAGTAATATTTTTTATTAGTATCTATCTTGTCTTATAGAATTATCTAGAAAATGGATAAAATGACTTTGTCTTATCTTTGAAAATATGCTTCTTCAGTATTTGCTTATGGTTTATTAAAAAATACTGTGTATCATGTTACAAATCATGTTATTGTACACCATTAAACAATCAGAATTATACATTGAATTATATCAAATATCTCTTCAACATCTATCAGTATTAGCCTATGTTTTTTATTCCTTAAACTACTGGTATGATCAATATACTAATACTATTTTAATTACTGAACTATCTTTGCAATACGCTAGTATTCCCATTCGTCTTGAGAATTATTATCTAAAGTATTGTGGGGCTTTGACTTGGTAATATTTTACTTATTTGTATCTATGTGTTTCAGTAAAATTGGAAAATAGTTTTTCTACTTTATGCTTATTATTTTTTGGTTTTAAGAATAAGTTTAACAAAAAGGGAATTGAAATGATTTTCTTATATGTCTAAGTTCTGGAAAAGATTTTTGTGTCCCAAACTGTCCAAACCTGGTACATTTCTTGGAATTAATATTTTTTGTCAACTTGAATCATTTTTCATACTTAGTGGTTAATTATTGAACCATTTTGCTGAGAAAACGCAATCATCTTATATATATATATTTAATATTTTAGCTTTAGAGCATCATGAAATATTTTAGAATTTTCCTAACATAACCTTTGCATCTCATTTATCTCTTTTCTCATTCATTTGCTTTCTGAGTTTACTTGATAAATGATTCTTTTGTCTCACATACTTTGCTGTAGCCACTGAAGGAGAAAGCTGGATATAACATGGTGTTTTCATTTTACTTATTATAAACCCCTTTCCATTACATGCTCCCACATTTTTGAGATAGAAGTCTTGGGATCTCCCGTAAGGTGTTCTTGGTATGTGGTGCCTTGGGAACATCACCAGACCAGCCATCTTGGACTTATGTGTTTTACTCTGAGATCCTTGTGCTCTGTATAACAATTCTTCAAAATTCATGAGAGTCCACAACTCTGCTGATTTTCCATGAAAGCAGAGTGTTACTTATTTCCTCATTAAATTTTTTTTTCAATCATCTGTGATCAGTGGTATTAGAGTGTGGTCTGGTCAAGAATGTTAGATGCCTTGCCTATGGCCTTTTAGAATTTCCACATGTAACTTTTCAAAGCAATTCAAATCAATTTGTGGCTATATAGTTAAAGTCAAATTTTTCCAAGTACCCAATTTTTCCAGCTCAATTTCCTTAAAATCTTATTCTTTATAGAATGATTGCTGATGCTTCTAATATAATGGACTAATTTAGTAAAGAACAATCCTTCCTTACTTGTGGGTAACAAATTCCAAGACCCCCAATGCATGTCTGAAACTGTGGATAGTACTAAACCCTAATAAAATTATGTTTTTGCTTATACATGTATACCTATGATAAAGTTACTATACTCATAAAGCATAGCAATAGATTAATTACAATAACATAATAGAATAGAATGATTACAATATACTGTAATAAAAGCTATGTGAATGTGGCATCTCTCAAAGCACTCACCCTTGTGATGATGTGAGATGATAGAATACCTATGTGATTGACAAAGTGAGGTGAATAACATAGACATTGTGACACAGACATTAGGCTACTGAAGAGAGGTTATTTGAATACAAGCACTATGATACCAGAACAATCTGAAAACTGAGGTAGCTACTTTAATGGGCAGGTACATATGTAGCACATGTATGTTGAACAAAGTGCAGATTCATGTCTTGGGTGGAATGCAGCAGGATGGCACATGTTATGATTTAGATATTAAGTGTCCCCTAAAACTCAAGTGTGAGACAATGCAAGAAAATGTAGAGGTGAAATGATTGTGTTATGACAGTGTTAACCTAATCAGTGCATTAATCCCCTGAAAGGGATTAACTGGATGGTAACTGGACAGGTAGGGTGTGGCTGGTGGACGTGGGTCTCTGGGGGTGTCCCTGTGGGATTTGTATTTTGTCCTGGTGAGAAGTACTTTCTCTCTCTGCTTCTTGGTGCGATGTCTTGAACTGCTTTCCTCCACCACTCTCTTCCATCATAATGTTCTGCCTTATGTCAAACCCCAAGGAATGGAGAGCCCTTCATGGGCTGAGACCTCTGAAACCATGAGCCCCAAAATAAACTTTTCCCCTTCTAAAATTATTCTCGTCAGGTCTTTTGGTCATGGCAGTGAAAAATCTGAGGGAAACAGTACACAATTTCATTATGCCACCCAGAATGGTGAGCAATTTTAAACTTAGGGATAGTTTTTTTCAGGGAATTTTTACTTAATATTTTTGAACTACATTTGATCTTGAGTAACTGAAAATGGGAAAAGTGAAACTGTGGATAAGCTGGGAGGGAGGACTACTATTCTAGGTTCCATTTTTTTTCTACTTGTATTTTTGCCCTAGGCATGTGATAGCTTTATAATACACATTACATTTCCATCTGATATTGAATGATAGACTACTCGCAGCTTTGATAACACATTTTTTCATGCTCTGTTCTAAACATGGCTCTCTTAATTAGATTCTAAATCCTTGGAGGGCTTACTCAATCCAGGTTTCTCTACACTAGCCCAAGGCCTTCCAAATCATGGATGTTATGATGGTCAGGTTTTTGATTTTGGTACTGGAGACTGAATCGAGGAGTACTTAACCACTGAGCCACAACCCCAGCCTTTTTATTTTTTTATTTTGAGATGGAGTCTCACTAAGTGCTTAGGGTCTTGATAAATTGCTGAAACTGACTTTAAACACGTAATCCTCCTGCCTCTGGCCTCCCAAGCCACTGGAATTACAGGTGTGTGCCACCATGCCTAGCTATGATGATCAATTTAAGCATCAACTTGATCAGGTTTTAATAACCAGTTACTCAACTTACAGTAATCTAAGTGTTTCCCTGAAGGTATTTTATAGATGTGGTAGACATCTATAAATAATCAGTTGATTTTTAGAAAAGTCCAATTATCCGTTGACTTTTTAGAAAGTCTGATAATCAGTTGATGACTTTTAGAAAACGATATCATCCTTGATAACTTAGGTAGGCCTCATCCAATCAGTTGAAAGGCCCTCAGAGCACTCAGGAGAAGAACCCGAGTACAGAAAATGATGTCAGTTTCTGCAGGAGAATGTCCACTTTGGCAGCCTATCCTGCAGAGTTTGAACTTGTCAGCCCCCCAATCCTATAAGTCAATTCCTTGAAATCATCTGCCCCTATTTTCTTCCTTCCCTTCTCTTCCCTGCTTCTCCTCTGCCTCTTTCCATCCATCATCTCTGTCTCTGTCTTGTTAGAACCCTGAATGAGTGACTGAAACAAGTAAATTAGAAGTGTTTCTTGAGTAGTGGAAAAGAATAGATTTCTCTAAATGTTTTAAATGTCATTAATGTAATCTACTGCATTAAAAAGTCATATACTATTCTTATATTATCTCACATATTGTTAAATAGTAGTACTCATCTTAGAATTTAAGCCGGAAAAAGAAAGTGTGTTTTTTCACCTGCTATAATGGACACCAATGCATCCTCTCTATTTCAGCCATCAGCAATGTGAAAAATGCCTTCTATCCTTCCAAGGTGAAGTGACAATCGTTCAGAAAATGAATGAGGAAAGAGTTTATTTTGTATAACCTCTATTCAAATGTATTTCTTGTTTTACTAGCACAGACTTCCTCTGATGATAGTGGATTGCTGACTAAGAGAATGGAGATATTCACTTGAGCATAAATACCTCTCCACTGGTGTCTTCCCCCAATACCCTGGAAACCCTGTATGAGAGCACTGTTTACATCGTTCATGATGAGAAGATAGAGCATGTGCATTACTGATTCACAGGAATAGATTCACCAAAATGGCTTTCATTATTTTCAAGGGAACACAATTTGATGTGAGAAACAGTTCTCAGAATTGAGATACCATTTGCTTCTCTTTTTAGATTAAGCATCAGACTCCTGTGGATGCACTGTGTTTGCCCTTCCAGTGTAGATTCACATTAATGCACATCCATTCTAAAACTCATTGGTATGGCCTTTTTGTAACTAAGAAACTATTCCGGCAATGCTGAAAACTCAAATGACTGCTCTATAAATGTGGGCACATTATCAGAAATTGTTACCACTAGTGCTAAACAAATGGGTATACAGAGCATTAAACTTGAGCTTGCTCTCTTTTCCTGGGGTTGTAATGACATTCTGAAATACTGTTTAAGGGATGATTATTAGAGGATAAAATCAATATCTCTATACTTTTAACAATTGTCAAAAGAAATCAAATAAGGAGTAGTGCAAGAGTTATTAGTTCTATTTTGCATTATTTTCCAAGCTTGACAATAAACTATTATTATGTTAGGAAAAAAGAATGCATTAGCATCCACCCAGTTAGTAACTACCAAATGACACATTTCTTTAACTACACCAGTGCGGTTTATCTTTGGCCTTTGTGTCATGAATCTCTTTTGACTTGTGTTTATTTTTGAAACATGTATATGCTACATGTTCTATTAATTGAACATAGCATATAAAATATAACATTATCTTTTAATTTGATAGTTTTTTTATTATTCCTCTGCAAGTTATTTTTCCGTGATACCTTTACAGAATAATTAGAGGTAATAAAGGATTTATACTTGTGTTTGTGCGGGGGTGGGGGTGAGAATTTGTAAAATACAAACTATGAACTACATTGAAAATGTTGCTTTTGTGGAAATTTAGATTTCCAGAATAATGTCAGATGCCTCACATTATTTTGTGTTATATTGGAAATGATGCAAGGGGTTGTTCTTAATTATTAATAATTTAGATAGGATCAGAGATGAGATAATCCTTTGGGAGACAAGCAGGCAGCCCAAATTACCAGATTTACATTTGTTCATGAATTTCACGCTCCAGAGGAACAAATGTGCCTGAATGTATAGATAGACACACAGGATGCCATATGGTGTACACTGAAAAAAATAATTTTATTCATTTATCAACTTGGTTAACTCTTCTCACTTTTGTCTCCCATGATTTCATCCCTATACTTCTTCTGCAAATCTCTTCGTGAATTATACTATAATTGCATAATTTTTCTTTTTTAATTAATGTAATAACCAGTATGCAGGTCTACCTGTACTACATTTGATGATGGTCAGGTATTCTCTCTCTCTTTCTTTGGTACTGGGGATTGAACCCAGGGACACTTCATCACTGGGCTACATTCCGGACCCTTTTTATTTTGTATTTTGAGATAGGTTCTTCTTAAGTTGCTGAGGCTAGCCTTGAACTTGGAATCTTCCTGGTCAGCCTCCTAAATTGCTGGGATTACAGGTGCGAGCTACTGTACCCAGCTATTCCCTCTCTAGTCATTTGGGTTCCAGAAGAACTTTTGCTTTGACTTTGGTCTGAGGACTCCCTGTATTATCTTCCTTTGCTGTGTAATGAGTTACTGTGAACGACATGGCTTAAAATAACAGTCATTTATTATCTTGTCATTTCTGTAGGCCAGAAATCTAGCTCAGGGTCTGCGAAGGCTGAAATGAAAATGTTGACTGAGGTAATTCTCATCTGGAGTCTTGACTGGGGAAGAATCCACTTTCAAGTTTATTACTTACAGGGTTTTCTGTTTGTTTGGTTGTTTTTGCTGGGGATTGAACTCAGGGCCACTTAACCACTGAGCCATATCCTTGGCACTTTCTATTG
Source organism: Glaucomys volans (assembly GCA_020662805.1). Taxonomy (NCBI): domain Eukaryota; kingdom Metazoa; phylum Chordata; class Mammalia; order Rodentia; family Sciuridae; genus Glaucomys; species Glaucomys volans. The sequence continues at coordinate 128,454 of JAJEJO010003309.1, read as the reverse complement.
TTTATTTGGAAACAGGGTCTTGCTAAGTTGCTTAGGGCCTCACTAAATTGCTGAGGTTGGCTTTGGACTTGCAGTCCTCCTGCCTCAGCCTCCTGAACTGCTAGGATTATAGGTGTGTGCCACCATGCCTGGCCTTACAATTTTATGTCTGAGTGTCTATTGCTGGCTGTCAGGGTGGGATGGCTCCTATTCCTAAAGTTGTTTTTAGGTTCTTGCTATGTGTGCTTCCCAAACCCTCTCAAAATGTGCCTTTTGATTCCTCAAGGCGATAGGAGAGTATTTCATGTCCTCTATCCTTCCCTGACTATCCCCAATCAGAAATGAGTTGGATTCCTTTATAAAGGCCTTACTTGATTAGGTCAGGTCCACAAAGGATCATCTCCTTTTTGATTAACTGTAAGCCTATGACTTACTCTTCCAAATCCCTTTACCTCATCATGGGAATAAAATGCAATCATATTCACAAATCTCCCCTAGTCAAGGAGAAGGGATTATTCAAGAATGTACAGGAGTAGGATCTTTGGCCCCTCTTGGAATTCCATCTACCCCACTCCTTCCAAATTTCCTTCTTCCACCTCTCCAACATCTTGGTGCTCTAATACCATGTGATCAGTCTTTGTTCTTTTCTTCTCTATTTGTGTTTACTCCCAAGATGATCACATAATTCTCCTTCTACTTAAATACTATTAATGCTAATGAATTACAAATTTATATACCCAGTCCCTATTTCTTCCTTTTTATCAAAAAGGCTAATATATCCAACTATCTATTTGACTTGGGTGTATAATATACATCTTAATATTAGCAAATATAAAACTGGCCCTTATCTGCTTCTCAAATCTGTGTATTTCATGGTCTTCCCTTTAATTTTGCACTTTTGACAAATCCTATCCAATTATAGTTAGCCCTCTTTCCGTTTTCATATACACAGCATTCTTTAATTCTTATATCTCAAATTATTCTTCTGCATCTGCTTTACAAACTTGCAATCCAATGTTAGATCTTTCATCTCTTGTGCTCTTGTACTGAGGGAGCTAAGTGCTGGTGGAGAACACAATACAGGTATGCGATTTGTGACATTTTGTGATTTTATAAGAAAAATAGCCTCTAGTAGCCACCGTGCTTTTGAGGAATGAGTTTACTTAAAATTGTTTTTCTCATTATGATATAAATTCCTTTAAACCTTTATCACTCTTAAAAATTTGTGCACAAGTGAGAGTCCCCACACAGAGGAGATGTCTTTGTCTCCCACCTAAAGTCTAATGCCCCCTACAGGTGTGCATATTTTCAGGACTACTCATTCAACTCTTTTCTTGGGGTCTCAGGTAAACAATCTTTCAATTATCCCCTACTTCCTTTATATTTTTAGTGCTTTCCTCTCCAGTGACTCTTTTGCTTAGCTGTTAAGCATGTACAAATCTATTGCCTCTAAAACAAACTAAGGAGAAAACCACATTTTTGTCCTTGGGTACTTTTCTGCTTGCGACTTTGATTTTCTCATTCACTATATAATCCATCATCTTGAAAGAGAAGTTTTATTTACCTTTTTATTTTCTGACCTGTTTATTTCACAAAACTCTAAAATCAGGCTTTTGCTCCCACAACACCATTAAACTACTCTTTCTCAAGTCACTAACAACAGCTAAATTATGAAATCCAGTGGACATTTTTCAGATCTTTCCTGCTCCCATCTGGCTCCTTCTCTTACTTCTTTCTTCTTGAAGCAGTTTAATTCTCTGGCTGTAATTCTACTTCTACCTCTCTATTTTAATTACCTCAGAAATTTATATCCTCATTCTGAGTCTCTTAGTTTTTTGGTCAAATCGGTTGGTGACTCTAAGAAACAAATTTACTTTTGAGATTAGCCTTCTAAATTCTAAGCTTTATTACCAATCTAGATGTTAGACAGATACCTTCTCCCCACCAAAAGCTTAATCAGACCCCTTCCTGATTACCCTCTTTTACCCCACAGCATATTTATCCTTCTGTGATTCTAGTTTTGACTTATACCAGTCACAAAGTTCAAAACTTGCTTGCAATCATTTTATTTTTAATTTGCTAATTCTTCCAGCAAGTGTTTTTTGAATGTCTATTATGTGCCATGCATGACAGTTGCTACATGTTGATTAATGAAAGAAAGAAATGCAGTTTTTTCTGCCATTCTGGGGCTTATAATCTCCTGGGAAAGACAAATGCAGTTTAATGTGCAAAACAGTAGTTACATCTTTGGTAATTATTCTGAAGAAAATAAAAACTAGGCCGAAGCAGAGGATAATGGTGAAAAGTGAATGAATGATGATCTAATTGAATGATGAGGAATGACCTTTCCAGGAGGTGAATGTCAAGGGTGTGCTAAGGTCCTTTGTACTGGACAGGACAAAAATTTGAAAAGGTCCTAGGCCTGCAACCATGTGGCTTATTTCAGGGCCTGACAAGTTCCAAGAAGGATGTTATAAGGAAAATGAATGAATCATTCATGTCTACCTGAGAGATCACCCAGGTTAACTCTAGCTGGCTTTGGCTTTCATATTTATTTACATTAAATCCTAAAGGAAGCTCAGGAGTCCCCTCTTCCCTGCCATCCTCCATCCCTCAGAACTTCGTGCCTGTGTAATTCTTGTCAAATCTCCCACAGTGCTCTAATCTCAATTCTTCCCCATGCTCGCTGGAGCTCATGGTTAGTCATTAGCCAAATGCTGTGTATTGTGAACCTCTTCTCCAAATGTTTCTGTATCTTCTTACTCTAATTGAAACCAGGTTGTCTCCTGATAACCACTGTTTCCCCTGTAATCCAAAACGTGATGTGTTTTCCCTCTCTTAAGTACAGCTGAAAATGGAGTATTTGGAGTTCTATGCTTACTCTGCATTGCCCCCCTGACCAATGCTTCTCCCTACTTTCTAATCACCTCTTTCCTAGCTCCTTTGAAATTCATATTATGACTCTTCTGTTATTTCCAAACTATGAAGACATAGTTTTCCAAGGTTGTTTTGTTATGGTTTAGATATCAGGTGTCCCCCAAAATCTCATGCATGAGATGGTGTTTAGAGGTGAAATGATTGAATTATGAGAGTCTTAACCTAAACATCATGTTAATCCATTGATGGGGATTAACTGGGTGGCAATTCTAGATAGGTAGCATGTGGCTGGAGGAGGTGGGTCATTGACGGTGTGCCTTCGGAGTATATATTTTATCTCTGGTGAGGTGAGCACAGTCTCTTTGCTTTCTGATGCCAGGTCTTGAACTGCTTTCCTCTGCCACACCCTTCTGCCATGATGTTCTGCCTCACCTCAGGCCCAAAGCAATGGGGTTGGCTGTCTTTGAACTGAGACCTCTGAAACCACGAGGCCCAAAGTAAAGTTTTCCTCCTCTGGTTGTTCTTGTCAGGTCTTTTGGTTCCAGTGGTGAAGAAGCTGACAGAAACATGACAGAAACCGTCTCACTTCCAATTAGCATCTTCTACTACACCTGAGTGCTCAGCTCTCAGTAGTATCCTGGCCATGTTTGTGGAATGGTGGAGCTGGCTTGCAAGGATTGGCTGGTAAATTTTCCAGAATTTTTTAAGATGATTGCCATGAGTTATTAAAATTTTAATTGTGTAAATTTTCAAATGTATACTAAAAGCAAGGGTAGTAGATATTCAAAAGTAATAAAAACTCCAAATATAACTATGGGTTCTTCTATTTCTCTTGCAATTTTATCTATTTTTGCCTCATGTATTCTCAGTCTGTTGTTAGGTGCTTACACTTAAGGTTTGTTATATCTCTTATAATATTGATCTCTTTATCATTTTATAATACTTTTTGCTATCATCTGAATGTTTCTCTCCACCAAAACTCATATTGAAATTTAATTGCAATTGTGATAGTGTTGGGGGGTGGAACTTTGAAAGGACTTTAAGAGGACTCTTCCTTGCCAGTTATCCAGGGAAGGTTTGTGATAATCATGAGACTCACTTTCTTCCTCTCTTTGCTTCCTGCAATGTGATAATGCAGTAAAAAGGCTCTTGCCAGATGATGGCACCTTTATATTGATTGATGTTCCTGGCATCCACAACTTGGAGCCAATAAATTTCGTTCATTACCCAGGCTGTAGCATTCTGTTACAGCAGCACAAAATGAACCAAGACATCCTCTTTATTCTTGATAACTTTCTTTGTCTGAAGTCTTCTGTGTCTGAAATTGTACTATAGTATTCCTAAGTACTATATAGGAGTATAGTACTCCTAAGTAAGTAGTATAGTACTCCTGATTTCTTTTTATTAGTATTAGCATGATATATTTTCTCTATCAATTTGCTTTTAATATACATGTGTTTTTATAAAGTGTATTTCTTGTATACAACATATAGTTTGTTGGTTCTTAGTTTTTGATCCACTCTGACAATCTGTGTCTTTTAATGGATATATTTATACTATTGATAATTAAAGTGATTATGGATATAGTTGAATTAATATCTGCCATGTTTTTTTACTGTTTCTGTTTGTTACCTTTGTCTTTTATTCCTACTTTTGGCTTTCACTTTTTTTCCTGTCTTTTGTGCTTTTAGTTAAGCTTTTTATATGATACCATTTTCTTTCTTAGCATATCAGTTGTATAGGGTTTACAATATACATTTGTAATTTATCCAAGTCTACTTTCAAATAACACTACACTGCTCCACAGGTAGTGTGAGTGTTAGGGTTTGGATGTGAAGTGTCCCCCAAAAGCTCACATGTGAGACAACGCAGGAAGATTCAGCCTTAATCTAAACAGTGAATTAACCCCTGATGGGATTAATTGAAATGGTAGGGTGTGACTGGAGGAGACTGCAATTGGGGCCTGGCAATGGGGGGTATATATTTTGTATCTGCAGAGTGCAGTCTCTCTCTCTGTCTCTGTCTCTCACTCTCTCTCTTTCTCTCTCTCTCTCTCTCTCTCTCTCTCTGTTTCCTGATCACCATGATGTGAGCCACTTCCCTCTGCCACCCTCTCCTGCCATGTTGTTCAGTCTCACCTCGAGCCCCAAGGAATGGAGCCAGCCTTCTATGGGCAAAGACCTTATTGTGAGCCCACAAATAAACCTTTCCTCCTCTGTAATTGTGCTGGTCATATCATTTAGTCACAGCAGCAAAAAACTGACTAAAACAATGAGTACATTAAAATAACAAAATGTCCCTAATTTCTTATATCACTGCTTGCTGTCATTTCATTTACATGAAGTATGTGTATACACACACACACACACATGTACATTCATATTTATTGATATTTATATACATGCTTGCAAGGCAGGTCTCCTGGCAACCCATTGTCTCAAATTTTGTCAAAGCAGAACTATTTCTCTTTCTCTTTGAAGAATAATATGTAGGACACAGAATTCTAGGCTGGTGGTTTTATTTCGCTCTTTTCTTACATGGTTTCTTGGAAGATGTCAGCTGTGATCTTATATTTGCTCTTCTATAAGGAAGGCATTTTGTTTCCTCTGGCTTCTTTAAAAAAATTCTTTGTCTTTGTTTTCTGCTATTTGAATATGATATGCCTAAATACAATTTTTTTTCCTTCCCATTTATCTTGTTTGGTGTTCTCTGAATTTTCTAAATTTGTGGTTTGTTTCTGTTCTTAATTTGGGGGAAATTTTCAGTTACTATCACTTTCGGTATTTCTTCTCTGCCTTTCACCTTTTTGTCTCATCTCTTTCTTCTCATTATGCATATGTTACACCTTTTGTAGTTCTTTCACAGGCTGATCTGAATTATTTTTCAGTCTTTTTATCTTTGCTATTCAGCTTTCATATTTCTATTGAGTATCCTTACGCTTAAAGAGTCTTTTCTCTGCTGAGTCCAGTCTACTAATGAACCTATGTAAGGCATCCCTCATTTCTTTTCCTTAATTTAATTTTTTATTTGTTCTAATTAACTATACATGACAGTAGAAAGCATTTATGTGTTTTCATAAATCATACATCCTCATTTCTTTTCAAGTGTTTTGGATCTCTAGCAGTTCTTCTAGGTCCTCTTTTATAATATCTCTGTGCTTACATTGCTCATCTGTTATGGCCTGGTGTCTACTTTATCCCCTTGGCATAGTAATTATGGTTGTTTTAAGTTCCTGGTCTGGATCATTATCTTTGCTCTGTGTCTTCAAACTGTCATTTTGCCTTTCGCTATGCCTTGTAATTTTTTTCTGGAAAGCTGGACATGATATGCTATGTAAAAGTAACTGGACTAAATAGGGCCTTTGTATTGTGGTGGTAAGGTGCAGGGGAAGGGAATGTGTTCTGTTATCAGAGCTCTCAGTTTTGTGCACTTATGCATTTGGACTGTGAATTTCATGCATGCTATTAGCCTCCTAAACACCTTCCTCCCTTGTAGGGCAGGATGACTAGACTGGGCAGGGGTTGGGTATTTCCTTTCTTCCATGTGCATGCTAGAGTTGGGTATTTCCCTTTCCTGGAGTTGGTTACGCTCTGAACAAAACCAAATAGTTTAGGCTCTGGGAAAAGAGTTTCTCTTGAGGGAAAGGCCTTGTTAAGAACAGACTTCTCTGGCATATTTCAAAATTGTTATTTTTCTTCTTTTGCTAGAGATAGGAGGAGACTTGTCTCTGATATTCTCTGTGAGAACTTGGTTTAGCTTCAGTGAAGTAAAATTCACAAAAATGTATTCACAAAAGAGCAGAGCTTAAACTGGGTCACCCTGGAGTTTTAACTCGTAATTATCCGTACTGAGCCTCCAGTAATTTATCAATTGCAGTTTAGATTCTCCTTCCCCAGCACTGGTCCCTGTGAAGGTTTCAGCCTTTGAGTTTCTGCTCTGGTAATCTGTTTCTCTGTGTTCACTTATATGTTTCTCCATTTGGGGGCCAATGATCTGCTTTGTGGAAGTAAGCTTCTCTGATAAATTTTAAAAGAATTATTTATTTTTCAATTTGCCTAGCTTTTTACTTGTTTCTAGGATTGAGTGACTACTTTCACCAAGTTCCTTACATGCCAGATGGGAAACTAGAAGTCCATTCTTTACATGTTAATTCTGCTTTTGTTCTTATCATTACTACTACACATCTTTTCTTTAAAGTTACTTGCCACGCTGGGCATGATAGCACATACCCATAATCCCAGCTACTTGGGAAGCTAAGGCAGGAGAATCACAAGAATGAAGTCAGCTTGAGCAAGTTAGTAAGATCCTGTCTCAAAATAAAAAAATAAAAAGGCATGGGGATGTAGCTCAGTGATAGAGCTACCTGGGTTCAATCCCCAGTATCACAAATTAAAAATTATCTACAAGTTCACTCCATTTTTGCTTAATCTATATTTTAAGTATTAAATTTCAAATGTCTTTTGGTTATAGAAATTCAGTTATTCTTTCCCAAATTTGTTTAGCTGTTTTCTATGACTTTTGTTCCCAGTTCTCTGACATGTTCTGATAATTCTGATATTCACATTCTTGATGGGACTCTGTCATTATTTTCCCTGATTTTCACTTGGGGTGCTATGTTTCCTTTATGGTTTCTCACTCTAAACTTCTTATGTCCCTTGGAATTTTCTGTGTGGGAAGTTTTTGGTTCTTGGGTTGGTATTGCACTTTTCTGCAAATGATTATACTTTCTTCTGTCTTTCATTAAGGAATAAAACAAATCTAAGCATACTTTATGTATTTTTTTGTTTGAAGGATATTCACGAATGCATGGGTAGTAAAAATTCAAAAAATCTGAGTGAAATCCAATTTGTGGCTGCACAGTCTCATGGGAGATCTTCCTTTTCTTCACTTCTAAGTTTAAGATGGTTGGTTTGCTTGTGCCTTCTATACAATAAATTTATTTTTCACTCATTCTCTCGCTAACATTGTGGTTCTTTGGGTTGCCAAATTTATTGGGCATATCATATCAGACTATGTATGACCCACTGAAAACTGTTCTTCCTATCCCATATGGTACCAAGGCAAGGGGAAATTTCAGTCTCCCCAAATTTGATAGAAAATTTAAAAACATGAGTTAGATTTGACATACTTGTTTAGTGTCTCAGTTCCTGTTTTCATTTTATTTTCATTCTCTGCAATTTCTTCACTCTCTCTCCAACTTAGTGATATATTTAAATATAGTTAAATGTTTTTAAATTATATATATATATATATGTATATATATATATTAAGATTTTTATTTTTAGTTGGCAATGGACCTTTATTTTATTCATTTGGTTATATGTGGTGCTGGGAATCAAACCCAGTGCCACGCATGCTAGGCAAGCACTCTATCGCTGAGCCACAACCCTAGTTCCTTAGCTTATATATTTTTTCATCAGGAAGATTATTCCATAAAAGAATTATTTTGTCCTTTGTTTAAGCTAACAGAATTTGTAATAAGTGTTTATTTTTCCTAATTAGCTTTACTTACAGAGAGTTAAATTATTGTTGATTTTCCTTCTATTAGGTCTATGCATTCAATCATGTAAATCAGCATATTTTTATCACCTTAATAAAATTGCTCTACAAATAAATTCAATTAATGATTTAATTCATCACCCATTAATGAATTCCATTACATTGATTAAGACATGCTTATTCTGTACAGTGCATTTTAATTCAATATATTTGCATCCATAGTAGAACATAATAACAATGTTCCCCCCAAAGCAACTTTTTTGAGAACTGCAACAGATTTTCATGATATCAAGATGGGTTTCTGCTCATGGAATATAGTTTGGCTGTAATTCCCTATCAGGTTTCTACAAAGTCATTTTTATACATTGCTGTAAAAATGTCATGTAATGTGCTGTGTTGTGATGATGTTTGTTTAGTTGCCCTGTTATTTTCTTCTTTCTTACCCGCTAAATAGGGCTTATTGCTGGAGTTATTTCTTTATGAAAATTTATGGTGCACTTTCCAGTGTTTTGTTCTGTTAGGACACTGGAGTGCAATTCAGTAAGTAATGTAACTATGAATACTCTCCAATCCTCATCAGAGTTGTGCTGTATCTGTGGGGATCTGATTTACAACCAAAGAAGCAGCCAGGCAGAGTTTTGCTGGATTAAAAGTTTAAAACTGTAAATAGTACATAAAAAGAAAAATAAAACCGAATATATCTCATTGTATTTATTTATTAGAAGGACATTTTTTGAGTTAAAACTTTAAGAGCAAGCCTACTTGGATTCTTTAAGAAAAGGCACTAAATAAAACCAGGAGGTTGTAAAAACTTAGAAATACACAATATCTTTTCTCAGGAAAAAATGGAATAAATGTACTTAGGAAGTAAGTAAAGATAACTTTGCACAGAAATTTGGAATAGATATTTGAAAAAATATTTTTAAGACCTCTGGTTTTAATAATGTTTTCTACCACTAAATATATTGTCAGATTTGAAATAATCTTACAACTAAGGGATGATATTAAAATAACTATTTAGGCTTTTATGGATATAAAAGAAATTTCAAAATGCCATCATATCTATGGAAGACAAATTCATGAGATCATTATATATCTATACTGTGTAAAATAAACATTTATATTACCACAATATGAGGACATTTCCTTTTAACATGACAGTCAGATATATCTAAAGTATCAACATATTCCACATTATAATGAATTTTTTGTTTAGAAATAAGAGTCCTTTTAAGTTATGGAAACTCTGTTAGAAAATTAGAAAAAAAATCTACAAGAATTGGTACCAATGCCAGGGTTCAAGCAGGTAGCTGTGGTTGATTATTGTTTACAGGCAATGAACATTTTACCCCAATCATAATGTTAGATGTGAATGTTTGTGTCATTAAAATCAGATTGCCAGACAGAATTAGTATGTATTACTACCTCCCTTCCCTGAAACCAACCTTAAAAGTGCTTCAAAGTGAGAAAAAGGAAGGTAATTGGCTCACTTAAACTAAGACTAAAATAGCAAAACACCACACACACACACACACACACACACACACACACACACGCCTATAGCTAAGAGGAGTTTAACCGCCATTGTTTGGAGAGAAGAAAAAGCAATTTATAGAGGAAGAGGACTAGAGATCATGGATATGTAGAGTGGAGAGAGTTTTGTTTGTTTTCCAATAACAAAGTGGAGGGTCCATTGCTACCCTGAAATCACTATATGATAGGAAAAAATGTCAGGGGCTGCTCACAGAGAAAACCTGAGATTTCTGTGGAGAGTTCACTTTCAGTATCACCTGAGCATTATCTATGCATGCATTAGAGCAAAAAGCTTCAGCTTTGGCAAATAAATCATCTGAAATAATTAGCAGGATCAGTGCCCAGCACTCATGAAGGGCTGGGAATAGTGCCTATTCTCAACAGGCTAAAAAGCTCATAACTCACAGGGCACTGGGGAGACTTCTGAGAAAATCTTGTTTCACTAGTGAAGAATAGGTAATCCTATACTGAGCATTGCTCCAGACTAAAAAGAAAACCATAAAAGCAACACCCAAGAGCATCAAATGGTTTCCAAGAATCTCACACTGCCTTTCAGAAAATAGCCCAAGAATATTTATAAGAAAAAAAATCCAGCAACCAACAAGATGAAATTTACAGTATCTTACATGCATTCAAGGATTACCAGGGCCATGGAAAAACCAAAACCAAAAATAAAAAGCCCAGAAAAATGAAACCTGTATGATGAAATTAATCAATTCAGAACTTATAGGGTTGCTTGAATGAGCTGAAAATATATTGAAACTTATTATAAATGTGTATATATATATATGTATGTATCTCTATATATGTATGTATGTATTTGGTATATGTGTGTGTGTGTGTGTGTGTGTATGTATTTGGTACCAGGAATTGAACCCAGGGGGTGCTTAATCACTGAGTCACATTCCCAGCCTTTTATTATTATTATTTTTTTTATTTTGAGATGGAATCTCACAAAGTTGCGTAGGACCTCGCTAAGTTTGCTGAGGCTGGCTTGAGCTTGTGAACTCCTGTCTCATCCTCCCCAGCCACAGAGATTACAGACATGAGCCACCATACTCTCAAGTCCTCATCAGAGCTACAGTATATCTGTGGGGATCTGATTTACAGACAAAGAAGCAGCCAAGCAGAGTTTTGCTGGATGAGAAGTTTAAAACTATATATTTTACATAAAATAGTACATAAAAAGAAAAATAGATTATATCTCATTGTATTTATTTATTATAAGGACATGTTTTTTGAATTTAAAGTTTAAGAATAAGACTATATCACTCAGCAATATTTTTGTGTGTTCTAAAGTTCAATTGAGATAATAAGATACCACTTCAAACTAGTTTAGCATTTTCTAAAGTTAAAAAAGACTTATAATGCCTAATATTATGAAGAACATGGAGTAATTCTCATGTTTTGAATCAAAATATCACAAAATCCAAATATTCTATGATTATGTGTAACATGAAATAATCAATTGTCCTATGAAACCAGCAATTCTCACTTTTTTTTTTTTTTTTTCGTACCGGTTATTGAACCCAGGGGCACTCAAATACTGAGCCACATCTCCAGCACTTTTTAAAAAATATTTCACACAAACAGCTTCACTAAGTTGCTGAGGCTGACTTTGAACTCCTGATCCTCCCACCTCAGCCTCCCAAGCCACTGGGATTACAAGATTGCACCACTACACTCAGCAGCAATTCTCACTTCCAAGTATTTATCTAAGACATATGAAATCACATTACCACATACAACCTGTTCAATAATTTTCATAGTCAATGTGCTCATAATCTCCCAAGCCTGGAAAGAGCCCAAGCACTTTAGAAAAAAAAAAAAAAAAGCGTAAACAAACAGGATCTGATGGAAATGATGATACAATGGAATGCTATGTTAAAGTGGAATTTAATTCATAGACAAAAAGGAAGAACTAGTAATACAATCACAAGACAGATGAATATTGCAGGCATTATACTAACTGAAAAAAACAAACTAAAAAATATAAATGCATTATTTGATTTATGTGAAGGTCTAGATTAGGTAAATTATGGAATCAGAACATTAGTTTTTTTGGGGTGTGGATGGGTGAGATTGACTTGAAATGGGCATGATTTCACTTTCTAGATTGTTTAAAATGTTCTCTCTTTTGATAGAGCTTTGGGTTACATGTCTTCAGAACAACCAGACACAGTTTAGAAGAACACATACAAGCAAAAAAACATTTGTTAAACTCTTTATACTGAATATTATATGGGATTGAAATATGGGAGTAAAAGGTACTGAATGATGTAAAAATTATAGTGGCTTTGCTCAGATAGCGATCACAATGTAACCTGAAAGGATGCCTACAGGCAACTCAACTCTTTGCTTAAATCAGTAAAGAAAAAAATTAGAGTGGTTTAAATCATAGGGCATTATAATTTCTCCAGAGCATTTTGCTTTCACATAGTGTCAATTGCTACAAGTTGATGAGATACATGGAAGCAATGGCGTATGAAAGATGCTCATCTTACTTCAGGCAGGTAAAACACAGTGTGTTTGCACATCCACACACACATAATAAGGTTTTTGTTCATATTGGCACATGATAAAATAGTGAATAATTTTATTTCATACAGTGCATTCTATTTTCTAATTTTAAAAACCGATAGTCATTTTTATAATTTTGTAATTTTATTTTTCACATATTCTCAGCTGTGAACATTCTTTATTTTATGTGTCTGCCTTTCATTGAACTCGTATTAGTAGAAATGAGCAGCGAGAAATGTATTACAAGGAAAAGAATTCTATAGTTCAATTAATTAGGCACTTCTGTCACTAGCATAACTAGTTTTTCTAAATATTGGCTTACTTATCTTTGCCAGCCTATTGGCATTTCCTGTGATTCTCATAGCTTCACTCTATCTATTAGCCTATATCTGAACACTTGTTCTGAGCATTAAGCACTCTACCTGGTTCTTAATTGATCTTTGCTTAAACCATTTATCTTGCTGATAGAATTTCTAAGCTTGTACTTACTTTCATTTCTTCCTTAATTGTGTCAAGTAGATCTGAATTATCTTTTAAAAGGGATAAATGTAATATCACTGCATTTCCTGAAAGCAATTCCCAATGCATTCATTTTGTATTGCTACTTCTGGATGAATGAGCTGTTTTTCGACATGAAATTTAAAGAGGCCGATTTCTTTTTCCTTTTGAAATGAACCAAGTGCCAGCTATAGACCAACAATGTTGAAGAGTTAATAAAATGTTGAAACAAACAAAAAATTATCTTCCTTTTGCAAAGTTCCCAATTAGACACTGAATGTATATTGCAAGGTTGAGGGCTTAATTCTTACAGCTTCTATATTTTTATTTTCCTGAAGTGATTTCTCTAGGTCTGGTATTATAGCCTCCACTCTATTTAGAGTATATTTTATATTTTTTTAGAGTATATTTTGTAGTTATTTTTGCCTTCATTTCTTTTTCTAAGAGTGTGTGACTACAAAAACATGTTCTGAGGTTCTTGGTTCAGAAGCACTCCAGGTTTATACAGAACTTCAGCTCTGCGGCCTTTTACCACATAGCAGTGACTGATGGACTACAGGAAATTTGAAGAATACATACAGATCAGAATCTATGATAAACATCTAAGTGAATTAGAATAAATGAAAGTACACAATACAGCAGTAAATGTATACTAAAGCTCAAAAGCCACTGTATTCTACATGACCAAAGTTAAGCAATATGGCCAGGAATTGAGCTTCTGTAAAGAAATTAGACCCCAAATGTGTGACTCTTGTCAAAAAATGGAGATAATCCCAGCTATGAAAATAAGCCTGGTCACACTGGCTCCCACTAAAAAATAGACAACAGTAATTTAAAAAGTTGGAATATACTTTGTAGGATAAAGGCAAGGTTTGCATGGAATTGTATGAGATAATGTGAGAAAATTCAGACAGCTGAAAAACCTCACAAGCAATCCAGGAACTGGATAATGTGCCCTCCTGGGAATAGAAACTTGAGATATCTCACTTGGTTGTAAACTGAGGTTATCAGCGGTCTGTGATGAAAACTTGAAGAAGCATGGAGGGATTTATTATAGATAAAAGCAATAGTTTTTTAAAAAGTAGAATTTTAATAAGTCAATAGAGCCAGGTGTGGTGGTGTAATTCCAGTGGCTCCGGAGTCTGAGGCAGAAGGATTGCAAGTTCAAAGCCAGCTTCAGCAAAAGTGAGGTGCTAAGCAAATCAGTGAGACCCTGTCTCTAAATAAAATACAAAATAGGGCTGGGGATGTGGTTCAGTATTTGAGTGCCTCTGAATTCAATCCCTGGTCCCCCCCCCCCCACGAAAAACCCATAGACCCAAAATGGCTTTTTGAAATAACGAATAAAACTAAACACTCTGGCATAAATCAGTAAATAAGTGCATAATAAAAATAAAAGAAACAGTAACATTATTTTATTATATATTTGTATATTACAAATAGTATAATGCAAATTAATTTATTGTAAATAAAGAAAGAGGACAAAGAAAAGAGAAAGAATAAATTACCAATAATAGAAATAAAAATGTGAACATAATTGTACATTCTACAGGTATAAAAAAGATATTATGTGTATTCTAAAATTTGTATGGAAAGGCAAGTGACCTAGGGTGTCTAAGACAATAATTAAAAATAATAGTAGAATGGGAGCAAACATTTTACACCAAGTTAAAGATTACTATAGAACTGAAATAATAAAACATTGAGTGGTATTTGCCTAGTGATCAACACAGTGAGACAGCTTAAAGAACACAGAAGTATCCCACACAAATATATCTAAATAACCTTTGATAAAGGTGTGGAAACTACTGAATGAAAATCTAGTATTTTCAATAAATGGTGTTTAAGGGAACTACCATCAGGAGGGGGAGAAAATGAAACTTGACTTAAAAATATACATCATAGAAACACTAACTCACAATGGATAATGGACTTAAATGCAAAATGTAAAGTCATAACACCTTTAGAAGAAAAGATAAGGGATAGTCTTTGGTACCTAGGGCTAGGTAATTTTTAGACTTGGCACCAAAAGCATGATTTAAAGAAGGAAAAAGTGATAATTTAAACATTATCAAAACTTAAACTTATGCTCTGCAAAAGACTGTTAAGAATATGAAAATGAAAGCACCAAACCTGGAAATATATTTACAAATCATATAACTGACTCTCCCTATATCATATATAAAGAACTCTAAACAATTTTATGTTTTTATCAGTACATTATAGTTATATATAATTTTTTTACATAATCATATGCAATGAAATATAATTTGCTCCATTTCAGTCCTAGTACTTCCTCTTTCCTTTCCCCCTTCCTCTACTTTACTGGTCTTTATTGTATTTATTTATTTTTTTTTAAATTTAGTGTTTTATAGATATGCAGAGAGGTGAAATTCACTGTGGTGTATTCATATATGTTCATAGCATAATTTGGTTAATTTTATTCCACAGTTCCACCCTTTTCCTATCCCATTCATCCCCTTCTTCTGCTCCACTCATCTCCCTTCGAATTTCATGGGAATCACCACCCACCCACCAACCCACTTTCCATGCTTATTTTGATCTAGTTTCTACATATGAGAGAAAACATTTAACCCTTGATTTTCTTAGTCTGGCTTATTTCTCTTGGCCTGATGTTCTCCAGTTCCATCCATCTACCAGCAAATGCCATAATTTCACTTTTTTATATGACCGAATAAAACTCAATTGTGAATATATACCACATTTTCTTTATCCATTCATCTGTTGACAGGCATATAGGCTGGTTGTATAACTTTGCTATTGTGAATCACACTGCTACAAATTTTAATGTGCTTGTATCACTATAGTATGCTGATATTTATATTTAGTATATTTAGTTCCTTTGGATAAGTACCAAGGTTTGAGACATTGAATCATATGGTGGTCCCATTCCTAGTTTTAAAAAAAATTTTGTTTGTTCTTTTTAGACATACATGACAGTAAGTGTATTTTGACATATTATACATACATGGAGTATAACTTACTCCTCTTGAGGTTGTACATGATGTAGTTTTTTAAGGAATCCCCATATTTCTTTCCAGAGTCATTTTACTAATTTGCAGTCCTACCCACAGTGTTTAGTGTACCTTTCCCCCACATCCTCACTAGCATTTATTATTTCTATTCTTTTAAATTTTTTAATTTTATTTTTTAGAGATTTATAGACATACACAGTAGTTGCATTCATTCTGAGAAAATAATACAGGCGTGGAATTTGATTTCAGTTCAACGATCCCCCTTTTCCATTCTCATCCTCTCTCCTTTTCCCTGTTCAATATTATTAGCCATTAAGGAAATATAAATGAAAAAATTGCATGCCAATATATACCATGAGAATGACAAAAGTAACAAAACATTGAAACAATGCTACCATCAAATACTAGTGAGAATGCGGAGAAACCAGGTTACTGATTAGTTGCTGGTCATTGTATAACATGGTATAGCATTCTGAAAATGACTTTGGTAGTTTATTACAAGATTAAACAAGTACTTATCATAATGACCCAGCAATTATATATCCTTTTGGGAAAGAAAAAAAATATATATACATATATACATATGTATATATATATTTATAACATAAAAACTCATATGCTCATAACAGTTTTATTTACAGTTATCAAAAATTGGAAGCAATTCAGATATCCTTTCATAGGGTGAGAGCTAAGCAAATTAGAGTAACTCCATATAGTGGAATACTACTTAGCAATAATAAGGAACAGCTGGGCATGGTGGTGAATGCCTATAATCCCATAGGCTCAGGAGGCTGAGACAGAAGGATCATGAGTTCAAAGCCAGCCTCAGCAAAAGTGAGGTGCTAAGCAACTCAGTGAGATCCCATCTCTAAATAAAAAAATACAAAATAGTGCTGGAAATTTGGCTCAGTGTTAAGTGCCCTGAGTTCAATCCTGGATTGGACCACATCCCAAAAGTGGAAGGAACAAACTATTTATAACATTCAACAGTGTGGTTGGATCTCTGAGTGGAAAAGGCCAATCTCAAAAGGTTATATACTATGTAAGTACATTTTTATGTTTTTGACATAAAATTATAGGGATGGGGAGAACAGTAGTAGTACTGATGAGTTTGAATTGGGGGAGTAGTACAGGTGTGACTAATAGAGGTAGCAGGAGGAAAAATCATGAAACAGTTCTGCAATTTGATTGTGACAATGGTTCTATCATCTACATATGCCTTGCATAGGGCTACACACACACACACACACACACACACACACACTCTTACACACAGACACACTCACATACAAATGAGTGCATGTAAAACTGGTAAAATCTGAATAACCTCTGTGGATTGCATCCATCTTAATCCTCTGGTTTTGATATTGTACTATAGTCATACAAGATTTTGCCCTTGAGGGAACTGGGACTTCCATGTGCATCTTTCACAATTTCTTGTGAATTTATAATCATTTTCAAATAAAAGTTAACCCCTAACCTCTCCTGAAATACATTAAATCTATTTTGAACAGTATCAACCCATATATTTATCTCAATTTCCATGAACAGAGTCCTGGAAAAATAAAACTTAAAAAACAAATTACAAACAAGAAAGGATTAGAAATTCTGTTTTTATAAAAATAAACAAGCTGATAATTATGAACTTTTATAAAAGAAAAACCTATGGCTTCATAATGATCTATCAAAGCTTTAAGAATCACTCTTCTTCTAGATAGCAGGAAAGAGAAAGGGCTTCCCAATTAATTTTTTGAGGTTACCATGCTCTGAGGATAAAACATGATCTAACTCTTACAAGAAAGGAAAACTGTTAACTTTCTTGAAACCTAAAATAAAATCACAAACAAATCTGAAATATAAAATATGAAAATTATAATGAATGAAGTGAAATGAAAATCAGAATGTCATTAAGAATTACAGACTAAAATTAATAAGCTAGATAAAAAGAATTGTTCATAGTAATAAAAAAGTGAGTTTCTAATCAAAATATCCATCATGATTCTTAGTAAATCCAGAAAAATCAGAGTATTGAAGGATATAAATACATCAATTTCTTAGAATATAAGGAAAAAGAAATGGTGCAATGCTTTTGATTTTTGTAGGACAAGAAGAAAAATAAGAGATTGAGAATGATAATATTCAACTGTTTTCATCTCAATAGCATATGTAAATTTAATTTTTATAAGAATTTACCTGTTTTAAAATGCTCATAAAATGTTTTTTAATGTTTTTATTAGTTCATTATAATTATACATCATATTGGGGTTCATTTTGACATTTTTATACATGCATGGAATATAATCTTTTTTCTTTTTTCACTTTTATTGGTATAATATAGTTATATATAGTGGTGGAATGTATTGTTACAGATTCATACATGCACACAACATAACAATATAATTTGGCTAATATCATTTTCTCGCATTTCTCCTTTCCTGCCCAACTATCTCTTGGATTTTTTGAAGGGGACAACAATCTGAATGTAGAATACAATGCTCAGCCTAGAAGATGATTATGGATGTTGCCATATATAAGACACCACTAAGTAATTCTCTCTCTCTCCCTCCCCTTCTTTCTTTTAAAGTTTGTTCTTTTAGATATACATGACAGTTGAGTGTATTTTGACATATTATACATACATGGAATATAACTTATTATGATTAGGATCATGGAATATAATTTGCTCCATTTCAGTCCCCAGTAACCCCCACTTCTATTTTCCCCTTCCTCTATTCTGCTGGTGTTCTTTCATTTTATTTATCAATTTTTTAAAATCATTGCCTTGTAGATCTACAGAAAAATGGAATTCACTGTGGTATATTCATATATGCTCACAGCATAATTTGGCTAATTCCATGAAATGTTAAAAACATTACTCTTTAAAAAAGTATGTATCATATTTAAAAAAATCAGTAAATCTAGAGTTGCTTTTCTGTGATATGCTCTCTGATTACAATTTAAAAGCCTGAAAATTAGCACTGGACTAAACATTAATTCTTAAAAATCCTGTGAAAGTATAAAATATGTTGCAAAAATAATTTCATGGTCACAAAGGGAAACAAATTGCAAGTGCAGAATATTTCTATTACAATATTTAGTATTTAAACAAATAAATGGGGACAAAACAATGGCCAGGAGAAAATTTTTATCATCATTGAATGACTTTCATCCCATTAAATAAAATTAAACAAAAATGAATGGAAATAAGTGAGCTAACACATTTAACTCTGGAAATTAGGATAAGAACAACATGCCTTGCGCCTCCAAATAAAAACTGAATGGTATAAGGAATAAGAAGTTTTGTAAAGATTTAAGAAGAAATTAAAATATCATAAAAGATAAGGTCAAAAATTGATAAGTATTGTTTTCCTTACTTTTTCTACATGGCTTTAAGCATTTAAGATTTATTAAATTTGGGATTTTACATCACACCCATTCCATTTATCTTCTGTACAGTGTTTCAGAGTAAATGCCCCTTATATGATCTTAGTAATTTCAATGGATTGGATAAGTGTTAATAGGCCTATGTGTTAAAAATTTGGTTGTGAGCTTGTGGTGCTATTGAGAGAGAGTGGAATCTTTAAAAAGTAGGGCCTAGTTGGGGGAATTAGGTTACTTGTGGTGTGCCCTTGCAGGGTATCAGGAGCCCAGCCACTTTCCTTTCAGCCATGTTACCTGGGGCAAATTTCTTCTCTATGTGTTGTTAGGCATTTCTTTAAATGGGGAGGTCAATGTCGTCATCTCACAGGACTGTTATGAAAATTAAATGAATTCACATATCAGGTATCTTTATATTTAAATACAGAATGCTTGCCACTCAGATTATCTCATAATCCCATAATCTCATTTAATTGCTTTTTACTAATATAGAAACTTAGTGTGGCTCACCAAGGCAGCTCACCAAGGCAGTCCACCATTAACTGATGAAACTGGACAAGAAACTCCATGCTTTTAATCTTCAAAACACTGGTTCCTCTCTGTAGTTTTGCTCTGGCCACTCTTTGGGCCCTTTCTGTAGGTTCAAAGTAAGGATTAATTGGGTACATTGTACACTCATATTCAGCAATAATATTGTTATCTAAATAAAAGATTAATTTTAAAAATTCATGGACTGTGTCATAATCAGTTTGGAATGGTGTAACAAAGGAGTACGGGCTGGTGGCTTAGAAACAAAAAATAATAACAGAATGTGTGACAGATACCATTGCCCTGTGTACATGCATGAACTCACAGATGGTGTGACTCTACTTTGTGTAAAACCAGTGAAACAATAGCTGTACTCCATTTGTGTTCAATGAATCAATAAGTAAATAAAAAAAATTATTTCTCACAATTTTGGAAGCTGGAACTCTGAGATTGGGTTGCACTCTGATGAAGGCTTTGTTCTGGATTGCAGACGAATGAATCTGCTTGTATCCTTACATGGTGAATGAGAGTAAGAATGCTCTACAGGGTCTTTTTAATATAAATGACATGGCTCCCCAGCTGACAAACCATGCAACCAAAATACTGGTCCCTGCCTGAGAACTGGTATCAGAGAGATGGAGCTGTGGAGCAGTGGACCAGCAATGTGGAAGCTGGCTGGGTCCATGAGTGGGTGGCAAGGACGGCCCTCTGCCTTGTGGAGCCCACCATGTGGGCATACAGAGCCAGAGCCAAGGCAAGTCAAGGCACACCAACTTGTCATCCTTAGGCAGACAGGCCTGGGCATGGTACAGGTGCCTGCTGCAGAAGCTCCATCCCATGACCTCAACCTCCTGCTTCCTGACCTGCCATGAGAAAATGGAAGTGGGGCAGACCTGAATGAAGTTGGGACTCAAGAACTGACCAATAACGGAACATGTTTCCAAACCCTAATTAGCATAAGTTTGGACCAATACCGTTGGCTCTTTTATCAAATCCTAAATAGCATAAGTTTGGGTCAATAGCAATGAACAGCTGCTATGTAAATCCCTAGACTAGCACACTCTGATGGAGAAGAGTTCTGCTCCTGTTCTTCATTAAATCCTGCTCTTACATTCACTCATCTTGGTATGTGGATTTTATGCTTTGAATTCATAAGACAAGAACCTGGAAAGAAGAAGAAACTGATGGGGAGCTTCTCAGGTCTGCTGCAACATTGCAGAGTGGACATGGCCCGCCATTAAGAGCTGCAACACTTCTTGGCTGCAGAGGTCTGCTACCTTATGTAGACCTCACCCTCATTAGTAAGGGTGACTAATCTAACCAGACCAAATCTTAGGCCTCAATATATGGTCGCTCACATTTTGAGGATCACAAGAGATGTAGGAAATTTTGAGTAATTTGCATTGGTAAGAGTGACCAATCCAATCCAACCAGCAGGTCCCAAGGGTTGGGCACTGATGGCTTTGAGGTCCACAGGGGTTTGAGGAATGCCTCAATTTGTTGACAATGGAGGGATACTAAGGGTTGCCTTCTTCTCCCTTGTCTCTCAGATGGATAACACACCATCTGACCCAGGCACTCATATACTGGAATTCCTTTTGACCCTCAGACCTTGGGAAGAAATGCCTAATATTTTTCCATATTCTTGTCTGACCCAATTACCAGTTGGGGGGATGTGGAGAGAAGGGAGACAAACTATAACACCATCTTACAGCTAGATTTGCAGGAGCAAATTGCCCCAAATGATTTAATATCAAATAAAAAGCTATCAATTTTAAATTCAAACTGTTATAAAACTCTTTTTTGTATTCTAGGATTAGGCAGAAAGGGAGAACAAAGGAAAAGGGCTGACTCTGATCCAAAAATGGACTCTGGTCTCATAGACATTCCATGACTCATTTACTAGAGTAATTATGACCATATCATTAGTTAGGAGATTCTTGTCTTTTGAGAGCAGTTTTCCTGGTGAATTCACATTTGGTCCTACACAACGAACATAATATTTTTTTTTTCCATCAGTCTTATTTTATCTACCTGGAATTTTAGCAGTGATGATGGTGGAAGTGAACCTGACCCCTATGCAAGACAAGTGGCCAACTGAATTTTTGATCTCTATGTCCATGGCTGACAGACTCTGTGCTTAACATTTCCAATTGCACAGGTCTTTCCTATGTCTAAATCAAACTGTAGAATCTGTGAAATCCTCTGTTTTAATTTCTTACGGGTTAAAACCGATAGACACTGTAATATTTTTAGTCTCCAACCTGTAGAGATATAACAGGTTGGAACCACATCTTTGTTTCCAATCTGTTTTATGTATATTTGTGCACACCTGTGTATTATGTATCATTTCTACATATATGCTTGTATCCATATACCATTTGTATGGTACCAGAATTGGCTTATAGATATATGAGCACTCATAAGTTGAAAAAAAAATGGATCCAAATGCTTTTTAGTTCATGTGAAACTTCAACAAAAAGATCAATTTAAGTTGCTAAAAGCAACGATGTGTTTGAAATTACTAACGCATACTTTTCTAGGTGATCACTCAAGAAAGCATTGATTTCTTTAAAATGTTTTAAGAGCAATGTCCACTGCTTTAAATAATTTTTCTTTGGTAGGACTTTTAAATAGACTTAAAATGTTACTAGTTTTGTCTGATAACTTGATTTTCATGGCTAACACAAAGTTCTTAAAGATTTTCTTCACAATGATTTGTTAAGCTATTGCCTATTTGGTTCAGCAAAAGTACTACTTCTAATAAAATAACCTGAGTTAAGACAAAAAACCATCAGGTACAAGATACATAAGATATAGTGCTGACTTCCAGTGCTGATACTGACCCTCCTTAAACAAGGGGTAACTGTAAAACTGTAGAGATTAACGTTAACCTCCAGTACTCCTACCTAAAGACTGGTGAAACTAGCCTTCTGAATGTTTAAAACCAAAACTTGGAGACCAAAGCCAAGGAAATTAAAGGGCTAAGGAAAAAGTAGCCAATACCATGGCCCTTGCCCTCTTAGGTAAGCCAAAACTCAGAAGCATCCAGACTTCTCTAAGACCCTGCAACTTGGTGAGTCACCTGGCCTCCTGATCAGTGGGATCAAGAGCACTCTAGAGAACAGGAAGTCCACCAGTGCACATTCTGCAAGAGGGTCATTAGAAAGGGAAACATCCCAGATTCTGATCCATCCTGACAGATGGCACAACTGGTAGAGGAAAACTAAAGGGGCAAACAGGCTTCTCACAAGACCCAAGAGTGACTCTGACAAATCTCAGCTGACTTGTAGTAATAGATAGGAACAAGCTCAATTTTGATCAACTTTGTCTTAAACACCTGGCAGGAGAGATTAACCAAAGCACAGTCAGATAAGGAGGGCAATGGTTTGTAAGTTGAGACATAAACTGCTTCAGTTCTCTCAAGTATGTAAAAATGGAGGGTTCTTATACAGGAATGCCTAATAACTATCACAAAAGGCTCTGCCAGCACCACAAGTCTATTCTTTCTTTCTTTTTTCAACAACTTTTTTTTGTTGGTTCTTTTAGTTATACATGAGAGTAGAATCCATTTTGATATAATTATACAAGCATGGAATATATCTTATTCTAGGACCCCATTCTTATGAATATACATGATGATGGGATTCACTATGGTGTATTCATGTAAGCACATAGGAAAATCAAGTCAGATTCATTCCATTGTCTTTCATTTACCTATCCCCCCCATTTTTCCCTTCATTCCCTTTTTGTCTAATCTATTGAATATCTATTCTTCCCCTCTCCCCCTTATTGTGAGTTAGCATCCACATATCAGTGAAAATATTTGACCTTTGGTTTTTTGGGAATTGGCCATTTCACTTAGCATGATATTCTATCCATTTACTTGCAAATGTCATAAAGCCATTATTCTTTATGACTGAGTAATATTCCACTGTGTATGCATACCACATTTTCTTTATCCATTCATCTGTTTGAGGGCACATAGGTTGATCCAATAAAACTTAGCTATTGTGAATTTTTAGCTGCTATAAACATTGATGTGGTTGTGTCACTGTAATATGCTGATTTTAAATCCTTTGGAAGTATACTGAGGAGTGGGATAGCTGGGCCAAATGGTGGTTCCATTCCAAGTTTTTTGAGGAATCTCCATACTTGCTGTCCAGAGTGGTTGCACCAATTTGCAGTCCCATGAGCAATGTACGAATGTATCGTTTCTCCCACATCCTCACGAATATTTATTGTTACGTGTATTCCTGAAAATTGCCATCCTGACTGGAGTAAGATAAATCTCAGTGTAGTTTTAATTTGCATTTCTCTAATTGCAAGAAATGTTGATTTGTTGGCCATTTGTATTTTTTATGAGAAGTGTCTATTCAGTTCCTTTGCCCATGTATTTATTGGGTTAATTGGTTTTTTTTGTGTGTGTGCTAAACTTTTTGAGTCTTTATATATCCAATTAACTCTCTGAGGTGTAGGTGGCAAAGATTCTCACAAGTCTATTCTAAGTCAACTGGAGACCTATAAATCTTCCTAACCTCCCACATAGGTAAGCACAATCTATTTTTTACTGGTATTACTTAATTCCTATATTTGTTTCTCTAAAAGATGTAATGCAACTCATGGATGCTCTAACCAACTTTCCCTAGGGAGCCCTACATGACCAAGCTAAAGGGGATTCCTCTACCAAACAGGTGACACTAATGAAAGAGCTTTTTAACAAAAATGATATGGCACTACAGCACAAGAGGATACCTAAATCATTATAACAGCTAGATGTTAATGTATGTTTCTAACAATTGTGTTAACGTTTCAAAGTCCTAAATGACAGCCCACTCCCAAGTCAGTGGCATGGTAGACCACACTAACATGAAGAACATGAGATCCTATCTTCATATTTTTCAGAGACTGCCTAATAATATTATTTAAATTGTTTATGGCAAATAATGCTTTGCCATCTTGTTTATTGTCTTAACATGATTCTGACCCTATGAATGTCTTGTCCAGTCACTTGCCACCTGCCACCATGGACCTCTATACTGCCCTAATATATAAAATGCCCAAGCTCCAAATGGTCTTATACATGGAATCCAAAACAAAGCTCTCTTTGTACTGGGGGCCCGTAGACAGTCCTCTGTGGACCACCCTGACTGCAATTCCCCTCTCAATGCCCCTTTTCAGCCTGGAGTAGCCAGAGCAGTCCCTCTAAAGCATTCAGGGGTACTTCTTCAGAAGGGGGAATGGTGTAGTTTGGAGAGGCTAAGTGGCAGCCCTGGAGGGTTGGATTGTGTGGCAAGCATGGCCTGAGGCCACATGGAGCCCACCATGCAGACACCACAAGGCAGCACCAAGGCGAGCTGAGTGCACTAACCTGTCATCCTCTGGAGGCCAGGCCCGGGCTCAACACTGATGCCTCCACGCAGATCTCCTGCCCCATCCTAAGACTTCCACCTCGGGCTTCCTGACCTGGGGTGAGGAAATGTAAGTGGGGCAGACCTATGATTGGTGTGATTCTACATCATTTACAACTGGAAGAATGAGACTATTTATCCATTTATGTATGATATGTCAAAATACATTCTACTATCATGTATAACTAATTAGAACAAATTTAAAAAAATAAAGCACATTTAGTTTTGATTTATATGGAAGGATGAAGGAACAATAACTTTTCCATACCAAAAAGACAGTAATGGAAGAAATCAACAAATGAAATAATAATAAGTAACAAATCTTAAATGCTGGTTTCTTGAAAGACTAGTATGGAAACCTTCATGCATTGACTTTTCAAGAAAATTAAGCAAATAAAGTGGTAAATTCATTCATTTATTCAAGCAATTATTTACTAGGTGCTTCTGTTATATTAAGCACTATTATATATGGTGGATGCATAACAGTAGAAAAAAACGTAAGAGACCAAACTCCATGACCTTATGAGCCTCCAGATTGGAGTAGACAGAAACAAAGTTAAAAGTAAATAAGAAAACTAAGCAGCATGTTAGATGATGTTAGAAGTAGTGGTGCAAAATATAACAGGGGAGGGGAGAGAATGCTAGCTAACAGTTACAATTCTAGACAGGATGCTGCAAGAAGGCCACATGGAGGGAGTGATAATTGAGTAAACACTTGGCTGAAGTAGGGAGCAGTGAATCATGCAGACATCCAAGTCAAGACTGTTTCATGGAGAGGAAAAAGGAGCGCAGAATGAATTAGGAAAAAATGATCGGAGATATAATCATAGGCAAGAATAATAAAAGCATATTACAAACAACAGGACAAAATTCTAGCAAGATAGAGGTGCTTCTAGAAATTGTTAAACTGTACTTGAAGCAGATGGATTTCTAGAAGAATATGAAATACCAAAATATGCAAGAATACAGACTGTGGATACACCAATGCATTAAAATAACTAGAAGATCCCCCACCCCAAAAGCAAAGCCAATATGATCTTACAGATAATTTCTACAAAATGTTCAGAGAATATCTATCTGTATTAGTTTTCTAAGGCTGCAATAACAAAACCACAAACTGTGTGGCTTACAAAAAAGAAATGTGTTTCTCACAGTTCAGGATTATGGCACCAGCAGATTTTTTTTTTTTTTTCCTGAGATATGGTTCTGGCTTACAGATGGCTGTCTTCTCTCTGTGTCCTCAAATGGCCTTTTCTCTGTGTGTGTGTATATATATATATAAAACTATCCTGTCTCTCTTTTTATAAGGACACCCTTACATTCTATTGGATGAAAGTCACACTCTTTTGACACCATTTAATTTTAATTAACTATTTAAAGATCCTATCTCCAATTATTGATTTTGGAGACATGACTTTAATATATGAAGAGTCTTAATATTCAAATTTTGGGGGGAAACAATTCGGTCCTTTATAATAACTATTGCTTATATTTTAAAAGTTGCTACATTAAAATGTGAAAGAGAAAACTATAGCTAGACCATATTACAAACTATGTACTTTTGATGTACGAGATTAAAAAAGAGTATTTAAAGTAGTTAATAAATAAAGACCAGGACGTGTCACCCAGAGAAATAGTTACATTGAAAGCTATTATGTACTGATGGTACTATAAATATACTCTTTATATTTAAAATATTGTTTTAAATCTGTTTTAGGATTTATAATACCAACAGATATATATGCTGCTCTTTCAAATACTTCATGGAAGATTTACATGGTGCTCTATAAAGCTTAGTATAGCAGCAGTGAAGTCTGGTCACTTAAGAACCTAATAAATATATTTTCAGTGACTTCTTGTCTCTTACAATAATATATATACTTAAGCTGTTCAGTTTAATTTAAAGTTAAAAAAAGAAAAAAAAAAACTTCTCCATATTGTGATTTAAAGTAAATGCTAATCTCACATTTTAACTATTCCTGTGGTTAAACATTGGACATGCAGTGTGACTATGCATACACTTAAAATATGATTTATTTTACAAGGATAAAGGTTAAATTGGAAGTGAAGAGGCCAAGGTTGCTTTCCTTCCTATCAGTGAGTATATTCCAGTTTTGCTCTGGGAAAGTGTTCTAATCTCTCTGACACACAACCTGAGCACTGTGAATAAAAATATATGCCCCTTTGCCCTCTTTAATGTTGGGATTTCGCAATGCTACTAAGGAAAGCCTTAAGATTTTTATCTCAGTTTTACAACAAAGTAACCAAAGTTATTTTGCCAAATATTTTTTGTATTTTACAATGGGAATTTGAAAATGGATACTACTGTGTTGATACGCTGTTATTAATTCAAGAAATTGATTCAATTGTATTTGATTTATTGAAAACTGAAATGTATGTACATTGCAGAGATTTTGTTTTATATTATTTTTCTATGTTCATGAAACCATGTGTTTGTTGAAAATTTTGAAAATACTAAAACAAAACCACCAAACACCTAAAACTATATACTGACAAAAATAGCATGTAATTCCTAATTCTATGATTTTGAGATGCTTATTGTTACCTCCTTCCACTGTTTCCTTTTAAAAATAATTAAAATTGGACTAAACACATACATTTATATATATCAATACTTTTGACTCATGACTTTGATTTAACATTATATCATGAGATTTTTTTTTTCTTGAAACTTCTTTAAAGGTATAATTTTGAATTGTTGCAACACATTACATCTTTGGAAATAGCAATTTAATTAGTTCTTGTTAATGTTGCTTTTGTTAACTTGCAAAACAAAATTTCATAAACCATTATTTATATCTTTGCTTAAATCTTTTTTTGGGGGGATGGATGATCTGTTACGTGAACCTTTTGGGGAACACACATGCATACCATAAAAGCCAGTAAGAGCAAGCATGTCCTGTTTAAAGATAGCCAGGCCAACATTTATAGAATTTCTTTTTTATTTTTTTTAATTTCTATTTTTTTAACCAAATTTATGCCATTTAAAAAAATTAGTGTAGTATAGTTACACATACTAGTGGGGTTCACTTTGATATATTCATAAATACATACAACATAGTTTGCTGGTTTTGTCTTTCCCTCCCTTCCTCCCTCCTCTGGGTCCCTTCCTCTAATCTGTTGATGTTCCTTTAATTTATTTCTTTTTTAAATTGGTACATTATAGTTATATATAATACTGGAATGCATTGAGATATATTCAAACATGCACATAGCATATTTTGGTCAGCTTCATTCCCCAGTTCTTCCCTTTTCCTCCCTCCCTCCCTTCCTTCCTTCCTTCCTTCCTTCCTTCCTTCCTTCCTTCCTTCCTTCCTTCCTTTCTTCTTTCCTTCCTGCCTTCCTTCCTTCCTCTTGTCACCCCATCTTACTCAACTGATTTCTCTTCTATTTTTACAAGAATTCCCATTTATTAAAATCCCCCTTTTTTGTCTCTACCTTCTGCATATAAGAGAAAACATTTGAATCTTGACAATCTGAGTCTGGATTATTTCATTTAGCATAATGTCCTCCAGTTCCATCCATTTATCAGCAAATGACATAATTTTATTCTTATTTATGGCTGTGGAGAACTCCATAGTGTATGTATACACATTTTCTTTTTTCAGTCATTAGTTAATAGGCATCAAGTTTGGTTCTATAACTTGACTATTTTGGATTGTGCTGCTATAAATATTGCTATGAAAGAGTCAATATTGTATGCTGAGTTTAATTATTTTCGATAGATACCAAGTAGTTGGATCATATGATGGTTCCATTTCTAGTCTTAAGGGATCGTCATACTACTTTCCAAAGTAATTGCATGAACTTGCAATCTCATCAGTAATGAGTAAGTATACATTTTCCCTTACATGTTAAATTACCATTATTTGTATTCTTGATGATTGCCAGTCTAACTGGGATTAGATAAAATCTCAAGGTTGTTGGGATTTGCACCTCCTTGATTGTTAAGAATGTTAATTTTTTTTCATATATTTGTTGACCATTTGTATTTCTTCTTTCAAAAAATGTCTATTTAGATCTTTTGGCCATTTATTGAGTGGGTTATTAGTGTTTTTGGTGTTGGGGTTTTTGAGTTCTTTATATATTCTGATTATTACTCTGTCAGAGCGGTAGCTAGCAAAGATTTTTCTTCCATTCTGTAGACTCTTTCATCTTTTTTCCTTTGCTGTGTAGAAGCTTTTTGATTTCATGCCATTCCATTTATTGATTCTTAGTTATATTTCTTGAGATTTAGGAGTCTTATTAGGAAGTCAGTGTCCTGTGCCAATATGTTGTAGTAGTGTCCCTGAATTTTCTGTAAGTATTTGCAAAATTTCTGACTAACTTTTAGGTCTTAGATCCACTTTGAGTTGGCTTTTGTGTAGGGTGAGGGGTAGGGACCTAGTTTCATTCTTCTACATATGTCTATTCAGGTTTCCCAGCACAATTTGTTAAAAAAGCTACCTTTTTCTCCCATGAATGCCTTTGGAATCAGATGACTATATGTATGTAGATTTGTCTTTATGTTTTCTATTCAATTCCATCAGTCTTCGTATCTGTTTTTATGTCAGTCCCATGTCATTTTTGTTACTCTAGCTTTGTAGTATAATTTGAAATTAGATATTTTAATGCCTCCAGCCTTGCTAATGCTGCTCAGAATTACTTTGGCTATTATGACTTTTATTTTTCCATATAAATTTTAGAACTGTTTTTTCTAATTTTGTGAAGAACAACCTTGGTGTTTTGTTGGGATTGCATTGAATCTGTAGACTGTTCTTGGTAACATGGACATTTTGAGGATATTAATCCTGCCTATGTATGAACATGGCAGTACTTTTCATCTTTTAAGGTCTTTCGTGTTTTTAAATTTTCACTGTAGAGATCTTTTGCCTCCTTAGATTTATAAAGGCTAATATGAATGGGGCATATTTTTTCATTTCTTTGCGTTTGACAGTACAAAAATCTATTAAGTTTTGTATGTGGATCTTATATCCTGTTACTTTTCTGAATTTGTTGTCTGATCTAGATATCTTCTGGTAGAATTTTTTTGGGTCCTCTATTTATACAATTATGTCATCAACATATAATTTGATTTCTTCTTTTCCTACATGTATCTTTTTAATTTCCTTCTCTTGGTTGTTCTGACTAGAGTTTCAAAAACCATATTGAACAGAGTGGTGAAGAGTGGACATTGTTTTCTTATTACTTATTTTAGAGAAAGTATTCTCAGTTTTTCTTCATTTACCCTGATGTTAGCTTTGGGTTTGTCATATATAGTCTTCATGATGTTGAGATAAGTTCCTTCTATCCCTAATTTCTTCAATATTCTTAATGTGAATGGGTGTTGAGTTTTGTAAAAGCCGTTTTTTTGTATCTGTTGGGATGATAACGTGATTTTCGTCCTTGACTCAAATTGTGGAAGAAATTACATTTGTTGATTTGTGTGAATTGAATCATCCTTGCATCCCTGGAATGAATCCAACTTGATCATGATGCAAAATCTTAGCATGGTTTTAAATTTTTTTATTTGTTATTTTTAGATGAACATAATAGTAGAGTGAATCATGTCTTCTTAGTATTTTATGATTGTGGTTTGCTAATATATTATTAAGGATATTTGCATCTCAGTCCATCAAGGATATTAGTATGTAGTTTTCTTTCCTTGATGTGTCTTTATCTGGTTTTGAAATCAGGCTGATATTGGCTTCATAGAATGGTTTTTGGAGTGTTCCATTCTTTTCTATTTCATGGAATAATTTGAAAAGGATTGGCATTATTTCCTCTTTAAAGTTCTGGTAGAAGTCAGTTGAGAATTCGTCTGGATCTGGGCTGCTTTGTTAAAAAGCTATTAATTGCTGCTCATTGATTGATATTGTTGGTTTAGACTTTCTACATCCTCTTGGTTCAGTTTGGGTAAGTAATAATGTGACTTAATATTTGTCAATCTTTTATATTTTCCAAATTATTAGAGTTTAAGTTTTCAAAATAGCCCCTAATGTTCCTCTGAATTTTAGAAATGTTTGACGATATCCCCCTTTTCCTCTTTAACTTTGTCAGTTTTGTTCTTCTCTTTCTTTTGGTTAGTTTGGCTAAGAATTTATCATTGTTATTTATCTTTTCAAAGAACCAACTCTGTTGCATTGGTCCTTTGTGTATTTTTTATTCTCATTTTTATTAATTTCAGTTCCTATCTTAATTTTTTCTAGTCTTTACTATTTTTTGAATTAGTTTGTTCATGCTTTTCTAAAGCCTTGAGATTTAACATTATACTATTTATTTGGGATATTTCAGTATATTTTATTATTGTATTTTTTAATGTAGGCATTAATGCTATAAACTTTCTTCTCAGAATTCCCTTCATGGAGTCCCAGAGATTTTGATATGATGAAATGCTATTTTGTTTCTTTCTAGGAACTTTAAAAATTTCTCCTCTATTTTCTTCTATGATCCATTCCTTTTTTAAAAGAATATTGTTCAATCTCCATGTACTCTGTGATTTTTTTTATTTTTTCTTGCTATTTATTTTTAGTTTCATTCCTTTATGATCTGATCAAATGCACAGGACAATACTGATTATTTGTTTGCTAAGAGTTAATATGTGACCTAAAATATTGTCTATTTTCGAGATTGTTTCATGAGCTTCCAAGAAGAAAGTTTATTTTGCTGTTGTTGGATGGCATTCTCTATAGATGGCTATTAGTTCCATTTGATTTTTAGTATTATTTAGGTCAGAAGTTTCTTTATGGGATTTTATGTCCAGATGACCTCTTTATTGGTAAGAAGGATTTAATTGAAGTATTGTGTTGTGGTGTATCTAGAATTTCTTTCCAAGAACTTCTTGTTTTATGTTAATAGGTGTACCAACATTTGAGTCATGAATATTTAGCATCATATCTTCTTGGATTGTTCCCTTTCACGGTATGTAAAGACATTCCTTATCTCTTCTTATTAATTTTTTCTTGAAATGTGCTTTGATATTGGTCTTCTATATCCTCTTGACTCAATTTGGGGAGGTCATATATGTCTCAAAATTTGTGAATGTCTTCAATATCTCAATATTTGTCAATATGAGAATAGCTATAAAGCTCACAAAAGGTGGAGGATAAAGCTTGCAAAGGCGGCGGGTGGCCAAAAGAGTAAGCTCGCCAGGCGGGTTCACCAGAGTCAGTCAAAAGTAGTGGCTTGAGATTTATTGGAGTCTGTGTCCTGGGTGAAACCTCCAGCCCCCCGGGGGTGAAAGTCGGGGTGGGAGAGCCAGGAGAAATCGCACGTGGCTTTGGCTGCTCAGGGTTTTTATACAGAGGAAAAGGGGTCAGGGGTCCTGCCCAGGAAAAGGTGGACCCAAGTGGACGTCAGGGTCAGCAGGTCTGCCTCATTGGTCACTTTTGGCACAGTGTGTTGCTAGGTGACTTTGCTCCCTCCCCCTGCAGCTGCCCAAATTCGACCTGACAATAGCTACCTCTGCTTATTTTTGAACTCCATTTACATGAATTATCTTTTTCCTTTCTTTTACTTTTAGTTCATGAATACCTTTGACTATAAGTTGTCTCTTGCAAAGAGCATACAATTGGATTTTGGTGTTTTGATCTGTTGTTCCGCACCGAACAACAAAGGTCGGGTGTCCTCCCTGGGCCAGCCAGGGGGGAGCACGGGGTCAAGCAGGATGATGAGTGTCGACAGCTGAAAAAACCACACCAGCCGGGAGGTCTGTCGAAGCAGGATCTCGTTTAATAAGGAAGTGAAACAGGTATATGAGAAGGGAGCGAGTGAGGAAAAAAAAAAACAAAGAAAGGGGAGGAGATACCGGCAAGGGCCAATCACTTTAAAGGTCAACAGCCCTTGCAGTACACATCAAAGCCTGCAGGGCAGAGGTCTCCTGAGATTTAATAGTGGCCACGAGCTGTCACGTTCACGGAAGTCGAATGAGCCAATCCTAGGCCACCACCTTGGTGGTACCACTAGTGAGGGGGGCTTTTGCCCCAAGGGTGTTGTTATTACGGTTGCCATTTTAAGGTGTGTCCCTACATTGATCCATTTTGTCAGTCTACATCTTTCAATTGGAGAATTGAGGTTATTTACATTCAGAGTCTTTATGGAGAGACATTCATTGTTTCCATTCATTTTGGTTTGTTTCATAGATTTACTTCATAATTTTCATTTACTTAATTGGTCTCCTGGAGAACTTCATCCACATGAGTGCTCTGGGGTTTGTTTTGAGTTCTCCTTTGTTTAGTATTTCTTTGAATATTTTTTGTAGTACTAGATTAGTAGTCATGGATTACATTTTTTATGTTTATCATGGAAAGTTTTTTCTTCTTCTTAAATTCTGAATGATTTTCTGTATGTGGCAATCATGGCTAGCAATTGTTTTCTTTCATAGCTTGGATTATCTAATTCTAAGACTTGCAGGCTTTTAGAGTCTGAATTGAAAAGTCAGGAGTAAGTCGTGTTGGTTTACCTCTAAATGTGATCTAATGTTTTTCTTTCGTGTTTTAAATATTCCATCCTTATTCTATTCATCTCTACATGATGCATTTTGATTATGATGTATCTTAGAGAGTTTCTTTTAAAATCTTGTCTATTTGGGCTTCTATATGCCTCCTATATGTGGATGTCTATTTTATTCCTAAAACTTGGCAACTTCTTTGTTCTGAATTCCTTTAGTCTATATTTCTATGCCATCTTCTGTTATTAGTAGTTAAGAAATCATTGCTTTGAATTATGTGAAACCAGGACAGTGAGACCTGCTTTTGGGAACCCTGTCATGTGAGAGTTCCCCTGGAGGGTCCATTTGCAGCATGACTCCATGCGATAGAAAAGCTCTGTGCTTGTCATGGAATTCACTAGTTCAAAAACCTTGGTTTCATATCCCCGCTGCCAGAAGTAGAAGAAATGGGTGTAACCTGCTAAGCCCCAACCTGTTGTTTTAATCAACTTCATCCTGTTTACCTCAAGAAATTTTCCACACTGAAGCCCTTTAATATCCATATTTATAAAATGAACACAAGAGTTTTAACTCCTATTAGATCCAGTCTCCATCAGAGGTGGATTATTCCAGCATGCCCCTGCTTTTCAATGATTTCCATGTCTTTGTCTTTATTTCTTAAATTTCTCATGCCTTTAATATTTCTAATGTGATTCACTGCCCTATTTGGGGAATCTGAGTAAATGTAACAGGGGGTTGTGATCATCTATCCTGATGACTCTTAAGTTTGGTTTCTTAATATTGAACCAGAGTCCTTATATGTTCTGATTCTATATATTTTTTTACATTTTTTCTTCACTGTCTACTGAGTGTTCTAATTAAAACCCTGGTTCTGAGTCCTGGGTTCTGATATCTATGTAATCAAATCTGTTGGTGATATTTTCAAGTGAATTTCTTATTTGATTCATGTGTCTTTCACTTGCAGAAGTTCTAATTGGTTTCTTTTTAGAATCCTTATCTCTAGTAAAATGGTCTTTCACATTCTATATTTGCTCTCCTAATTCATTCCCTAGATCTTCTTTTAGTTCATTAATCATTTCAATAGCAAATTTCAAATTCTCTCTGTGGATTTCATCCTTTCCCATATCTGTGTGTTCTTTTGTTGGGGGATTGCAAATACTGTGGAGAGAACTGTTTATGTGTTTTCTCATGTTTTTAGAGGTCTTGAGTTTGCACATATGTTCAAATGCACTCCTCTTCCTCTTTTGTGATGACATCTTTTGGTATGTTGCAGTCTCTTTGAATAAGTCTTTTGTCATTTGTATCTCTTAACACCAACACCTGGGCTCAGTGTAATCCAGGTGTTTTCACCACAATTCCTCTCAGTTTGGTGCTATGGAACTGCTGATTTAATTCACTCCCAGAAAGCTGCTGTAATGTTGTGGGTTCCTCTGAACCATTGTTTTGAAAATTTTCTCTGATTTGGCTGTAGGAGTAAATGTCTGAGCATGGGACCTGTTCCCCACTTCTAGTCATTCCTAGTTGGGGCCTAGTCATTCATTTGCTTTTTTTTTCTTCACATATTATATTATATGTGTTCAAGTATTTTTGAAGCTTGCACAGGGTTACTTTGTGAGTGGGGCAAACTGCAGTTACTTGACTTTTGTGGCCTCTGCCTTGTGAGCTCATAGTGTTCCATTGGTTTCCCAGCCCCTCTCAGAAAATGGGGAAAAAAGCAACAGAAACAACAATAGTGATCAATATATAGCATTAAAATAAATGCCCAGTGCCTACTATGATATGTACAAACATTATTACCACAAAATGAGGAATGCCGGTATCAGTATTTAGCAACAGTAACAACAGTAAGCAACCATGAGCTCGATCTAGGATCTAGCATTGAAGTACACTGCCAGTGTCGACTGTGCCCTCGAGAATATTAACAACTGCGTAAACATGGATGGTGAAGGCAGGAATTATAGAAACTAAATAGTTCTATGAGAGTTACAGATCTGTACAAAATTACAGATCATTAGGAGAAAATAGGGTAAAAGAGAAAAAAGTTTCAGAATATTCAAAAGGTGAAAAGAAGTGTAGCAGGAGAGGGATAGCAAGTGATGGTTATCAGGAAGAAGGAGTAAAAATGAATAAAATAGAGAGAGAGAGAGAGAGAGAGAGAGGTGGGAGAACAAGGAGGAGGGAGAGAACAAGAGCATTTGGCTATCAGAGGGGAAAGAAAGGAGAGAGAAAGTAATAAGAGAAACAAAAGAAGAGCAAACAAACTGTCAAACCAAAACAAATAAACAAAATACTTAACCCTCTAAATCTGAAACAAGGCAAAGTAACAAATTAGTGAAGAAAGGAAAAATTGATAACAATGAATACAGAAAAAAATCTACATATACCTATATATCTATATCAGCACAGAAAGAACATACACACACACACACACACACACACACACACACACACACACACACAATGGAGAAAAAGAAAAAATGGATAAAATCTTAGTATAAATGAAGAGATTGACCCCACTGTTGAGAAGGATGGATACTCACTGACTATGCCACAATGCCCTTTCTTCCCTCTCTTCTATGATCATGTACTCTTTCAGGAAGGCAAGGATGGGGTATTCTTAAATCCATTCCCTGGGTTGCTGACTAAACTGTCAAGCTGGCATGGCCTGGATCTGAAGCTGGTTGTAATAGCTCTCATCTTTCCTTCTCATCAGTATAAGGTAGGACAGAATGAGAGTCAGTGCTAATTGGAGTTTTGTCTGGAAAAACTAGATATAGTCCCAGAGCAGGGCTGATGCAGAGTTCTGTATGTGAAGTTCTGGTGTCTAGTGTTTAGCTCTGCTTGACTCTTGTAATCTTGTCAGTTGGTAGTGCTATAGAGGGAATAGCTATATGCACCCTATTCCAAGCAGATGCTCATCTCTACTGGGCATCTGGATCTCAGGAACCTCCTGAGAATTTGTGAGTAGCCTGGACAGATCTTGCACACTCCACTTCCCAAAAATGGGGGCTTCCCAGAATCAGAGGCTGAATGCAATGCAGTGTGTGGGTCATCTCCAGCTAATCCTGCAATCCACCAGACCCAAAGAGAATGCAAACTGCACTCTGCTCTGTATCCCTGGCCTGATGCCCCCTGGAATCAGGCAATCTTTCTGTTCCCATTTCAGCGGCACTTTGCCAGGTGCACTCTAGACCTCATGACAGGTGCCTGGAGAAGCAGTCTGATAACACTTGAACTCCTGGGCTCCCACTGCAGAAAACTGATGCATGGCTTCTTGAGGTGGCTCAAGAAGCTCTTTTTTTTTTTTTTTGCCAGTGGAGCACTTTTCAAACTTGTTGTGCTACCTTGGATCAGTTAAGATCAGCCTGCTCTGTTCCTCTGTTCCATGGGTTCCTTGGCTAGTTTTTTTTTTTTTTTCCTTTTTATAGTTTTTCTCTCTACCTGTGTCACTCTCCCTTATGTGGTGAACTTAGACTACCATTTGGGTTCCTGAGGTATTTTTCCTGTGCTATGTTCAAAGCACATGAATCTTTGTGTCTTTATGATTCTGGTATTGAATTTTGGTGAATTCTCTGTCATCCACCTCACTGGGAAGCAATACTCCTGCTGGAATGCCAAGCCATGGAGTGACTGGAATCTATTCAGAATTTCTTTATGTTTACATTCACATTGGACCTTTATATTCTCTATAAGTAGCAGTGTAGCGGGATTTCAGGGTCAAGAAGAATGAATAAAGTAAATTTGGATGTATGATCTATTAATATCTGTCAATCATTTTACTATGTAAACTAATGCTAATGTATGTTTTATTTTTCATTGCTGCATTTATTTTGTGGATGAAATAATATAGGAAATGGCTCAAATTTAACCAAGAAACTTGTAGTCAATTAAAAAAATGAGATATTGTAAAGCAGCAATTTGGCCTAATCTATTCATTGACATTCTTATCATCAAATATTATTCCTTTCATTTTGTGAAAAATTATACCACTTGGGATCAGGGGAAAAAATCATTTAAACAGAAATAATTTCAGCAATTTTCTGATGTCACTCTCTTTGGTTTTTCTCCATATTTTGAATTATTTTATCAGGGCACATACTGCTACATACACAGGTCCTATCACCAGATCAGGTTCTATTAGAGTTTCATCTTATGCTGCTGTCACCATCTCTTTGGATGTTGATCTTTAAGACAACTTCTGTTTTGCTAATGGCATGCTTCTTGCCCCCTTAGTTTAGACCTACCTCCAGTGAACCACATAATAAATATATTACCCTATTTCCACAATTTCCAATAAAAACATGCACTCAATCATAAATATGCTAAGTTCATTTATCAAAGCTTGTACAAGGATAAATAAAGAAATATACTAGCAAGAGAAAAACTACTTCATAAACAGCTAAGTGAATTTTTGCACTGCTTACACAGAAATGAATCCTGTTTCTGGTAGCATTACTCAGAAAACCTTAACATTATATATTTCTATATCCCAATATCTCAATTTTCTTTCATAAGAAAATCAGTAGAATGTAAACTTCTCTTTGAATTTATTTTCACACAGGTAGGACTTTAAAATTATAAATTTAGAATTTTCTACATTAGAAATAATTTTATCTCATAGGCTTTCATTTATTTAGTAAGGGAATCAAAGTAAATGATTATAGGATAGATAACAAAATAGAAATTGAACTTTGTTGTATTTGTCATTCTATGCACCATTGAGAGTTTTATTTGTAATTAAAATTTAAAATGGTGAAATAGAATGTTGTCAGTTTGGTATACTTATTTTGCATACTTAAATTTTAGTGTTCATATGAAATATTTTATGACATTTAAATAATTTCCATAAAATTGAAATATGCTGATTTTTCAAGGCCACTTGTTTGTTTAGAATTACAAAACGAAAATGAATCCAGAGAGACAAAGGTTTAATTCAGTAGTTGCATAAAGTACTTTCTGCAGATGTTTGGAATTTATTAAAATTAGTTACTGATTAATCATTTACATAAAATATTAGCATATCAAACTAAAACCAGAGGATGGAAAATTATCTGTTAGGTAGATAAAAACTATTGAATAAATAATCACACTTTTTTGGTTCTTCAGTAATTTATAAGAACTTATAGCCTTTTACAGTTCTATTGTGAAATCAACATTTCATAATTGTTATTAATCTCATAAAGTATTTTTATTTAATTTTTTATTTGTTCTAATTCATTATATATGACAGTAGAATGCATTTATGCATTTTTATGAGTCATAGATAAATGGAGTATAATTTCTCATTTTAATGATTGTACATGTTGTAGGATCACATTGGTCAAGCAGTCATATATATGTACATGAAGTAATAATGTCTGTTTCACTCTACTATCCTTCCTACCCCCATATCCCTTCTCCTCCCTTCATTCCCCTCTACCTAATCTAAAGTAACTCTATTCTTCCCTAGTTGTCCCCCTTTTTGTGAATTAGCATCTGTATATCAGAGAAAACATTTGGTCTTAGGTTTTTGGTTTTGGCATATTTTGCTTAGCATGATATTCTCCAACTCCATCCATTTACCAGCAAATTCTATAATTTTATTCCTCCTTAAAGATGAGTAATATTCTATTAAACACTTTTTTATCCATTCATCTGTTGAAGAACACCTAGGTTGGCTCCACAGTTTAGTTATTGTGAGTTGAGCTGCTGTAAACATTGATGTGGCTGCATCACTGTAATGTGCTGATTTTCATAAAGTACTTTGAGCTGATATTATAAAGACTATAAGGAAGTGCAACAGATTAGGCAGGATGTTATGCTATTTTAACCATTCTATTTTGGAAATCTAGTCAGTTACAATCTGCATTCTTGTGGGAAGCCAGTTATTATTTCCTACATTGCTATGGAGATTTTTAAAATTTGTTAGCATATTGCCATATTCTTGGTAGGGACGTGAGGTTAAAATTCACTAATAGAAAGTTAGTGTGCTACACTGGTGATATTCTGATCATTGCCTCTTCGGAGAAAGATCAGGATGAGTAAACAGTAAGAGCCACCCAGATAAAAATCAGAAGCTGGCCGATAAATCCCAATAAAATTTGAAGTTTAGCCCAACCTGTTAAATTCCTAGAAATTATAGAGATGGGAGCAACCAGAAACAGCCCTTCTATTGTGAGAAAAAAGTGATCAGTTTTTAAGATACTGGTAATAGGCAAGAAGTTTAGTGATTAGTAGAGCTGTTTTGGTTTTATAGTAACCCTATTTATGTATTAATTCTTCTGACCCAGTCCACAAAGTCCCTAGGAAGAAATCTGAATTCGAGTGCATCTGTTGGAGACACAAGTATTAAAATTTTATCAAGGATGGTGGCACTGACAATTCCCTAATGTCTTATAAATCACTTGCTTAGATAACATTCAAATTATCTGTAACCAGGATATACACACATGATAGGAATTTGCAGAAATCAAACAGGGCTTTCAATTTGGCTCAAAAGCTGCAAAGTTTTTTG
The DNA here is from genome assembly GCA_020662805.1 of Glaucomys volans. Lineage (NCBI taxonomy): Eukaryota > Metazoa > Chordata > Mammalia > Rodentia > Sciuridae > Glaucomys > Glaucomys volans. The sequence goes on along the minus strand of JAJEJO010003309.1, from coordinate 88,293 downwards.
TTACATATTATTTAAGACAATAGTGACATTGAGATTCCCAGCAATGGTCAGCAGAAAATTCTAAGGACAGAAATACTGAATATATCATGAGTAATATCAGAAAGACATTCAAATAGGAAGTGTACAGAAGGAAAAGCTTGTTTGCAAAGCAGACATGGTGTATTAGAAGGCAGTTGGGGGACTTCAGAAAGAGCCCTTCCTTATTTTGTCCTTTGCTTTACTGATTATAGAACCAAAATTTGAGTCCACTAAGAATACTGTGTGGTCTGAACATTATGATTCTCTTCCCAGAAGGGAAAAAGTTTTAACTACTAGACTGAGGATCCACACAGAAGCTGTGAGGGGCACTGGGTAAAGCTCTGAAGGAAAAAATAAGTATAAGTTTGTACAAAGGCAATAGCAGTATAGTTATCAGGGGAAGAGGAATAAGGCTTCCACCATCAGGTGGGTGTTTGGATATTCATAGACTGTTGTGCATTAATCAAAGACTTTGTTGTCTGGTTAGACATAGGTCCTGAGTGACTGAAAAACACACACCTGTATCATTTCCTGTTTTGGCATACTTGGACTCTTTCAGAAAGACTTAAAGTGGGGGACATGAATCCTTTCAGAAATAAAACACAAACTTCCAGGACTTCTGGCATCTATGTAAGATATAGACACCTAGAAAGACCACCTTTATATTATATCAAGAAAAGAGATTATTCTCAAAGACATGACTTTTCTTGAACTCATCCAAGAGCTGATGTTGCAGGAAAACATATAGTTCTAAATGTGAAGAAAGTCAGCTCCCTCTGTGGAGAGATTGGAAAGAAGGGTGGATTCACCTGTGTAAAAGCGCAAGAGGAAGACAGTTCTGCTATATGAGTGGATAAGAATTCATTAGGATTTTTTTGCGGGGGGGGGGGCGGTTACTTCACTTTATTGGAATGAGTCATTTGTCTGTTTGCCACCATTTCCATCTTTGAACCCACCATTCTTGGTCCCACCCCACTGTGAAAATGAGCTCACTCCACATGGATGGGATCTGAAGAGTAGAGACCATTGAGTCAAACAGGAAGGAAGAGCTCAGGAAGCAGTTCATGCCTGTCTTGTGCGGCAGGAAGCCTGACTTGGGCACCTCCTTTGTGTACAACTACTCAAGGTTCATCACTACTCAGCAGGTGCTGGACCTGCTGTCCCCAAGGTGAGCTCCCAACCTCCTAGCCCAAGGATAAAGCCACCTCCTGGCTGAAACTTGAAAATGGCCTGTACTTTTCTGAGTCCCAATTTGCTGTGCAAAAACTGGCGAGTTTTGAGGACTGCGCTTATAGGGTATTGTCAGGACCAATGGGATGAAGTCTGTAAGTGTCTGTCACAGTCTTGCATCAGGGAGTAGACTCACCTGTCAGCCAGACCAAATCACCCTGTCTTCAGCTGGGCCACAGAAGTGTGTGGAAGAGCCTACTGACACTGGGCCTCACTCTTTGACATTGTGTTCCCACCTCATTTCCAGGTAAACTCAGTGAGGGCTGTACTGTTTCTCTAGCATCACCTTTCCATCCTGCATGAAGAAGCTCGCTTTCAGGGTCCTCAGTTACCTCAGGCCTTGGGCAAAGCACTTTTGTATTCATAAAGGACATTCCAGATTCCATAAAGAGAAATTCCCATCCTAGTTATAGCCAGACAGAGACCAGGGGTTCTGGCAGCTCCCATGCCCAGTGAGATATGTGGGAAGCTCCTGGTTGGGCTCATTCCTTTAAAAATGGTTGGACTCATTTTTTTGAGCACATAAGAGGCATCTACCGTGTGAAGACCCGTTTCCAGGCACGTTACAAAATTCAATAAAAAATGGGGGGAAATCCTTGCCATCTCATATTTTATCAGAGTCACCCAGAAAGCTCAGATGTCCTGAGTATGTATTCTACATGTAACATCATTCTGGCCTCTGTGAGACATGGTTGAATCTTGTCCTACTCCAGTGAAGGTGATGGATCACTGGATCAACTAAAAATGGAGTGGACATGGGGTCAAGACGAAGGGTTTCTGTCTCCAGTGTGGGGATATATGAGGTTTTATGGCTTGAGAAGACTGAGAAAACACTGGTTCCCACAATTTTGATTCCTGATAGCAGTCTAAGGTCTGGTGCTTCCACTGTAGGAGGAAGGCAGAGAGCTGTAGGTGAGTCTTGGTAATCTGGGGAACTAATAGGAGACTTGGGCCTCAGAGCCAGCTCCTATGATAGTTCATCCCACTGTGGCCCATACCATTTTGACTACACCATCCTGTCCTCCCACTGGGCCACAGAGATTTGGAGAGTATGGCACTCATCCTTGGCCTCACTCTTTGGAAACAAGAATTAGTTGCTCCTCAGGGGCCACTCAGTGAGTACAGGGGGCAGACTGTGCCCTTCAGAAGAATAGTCAGTGGGGAGCAAGAGAGCTCACAGAGAATGAGGTAGTATGGCAGCACAAGACTGGATATGAGGTGCACTGGAGTCTTGATAATAATGATGGACAGGAGTCCAGGCCCTTAGGGGTGCTATGGGAGGCTGTGGGAAGGAGAGGCCAGGCTTCTGCTGACTGCATATCTGTCTGCCCACAGTGCCATGCCTTTCATCCTGGGCACCAGGATGGACCAGTACTCAGAGGATTTCTGTCAGCCTCCAGGCCTTCTGTACCTCCAGCTGTTGTTGTCTTTTGTGCAGCTCAACATGGGTGGCTTGAACCTGGAACACTGTGCCCACTACCTGTTGGCCAAGCTTGAGTATGTGAAGCAAAGGGAGGCAGAGCCTAAAGGCGAGGAGGCCTGGGGTGGGTACCTAACGGTAAATGAAGAAAGGTCATAATTTAACCCCACTGGAGTCTGTAAGTCTGGTGTTGGACTGTGAACAATGGCAAGCCTTTGACCACTCAGGTAATGCCCCAGTCTAGGAAAAGTTCCTGTGTGGCTCTGGGCTGAAAGTATTGCCTATTTTTGTAAAGCTCAGGGCAAGATAGTCATGTTGGAATCTTTTCTCCTGTAGCTGCAGCGTCAGTTCCAGTGCAAGCTCTAAAGGCAACTGCAGAGTTAGAGCCTTCTCCAGGAACTGGTCTGGTGCCCAATCACGTGGCACCACTAGCATAAGATCCAGAGCTCCAGTCCATCCCAGAATCTCTTTGGAAGCAAGATGCAGTTCCAGGGCTGGCTTTAATGCCAGCTCTGAAGCTCGAGGCACCTTCAGCTCTTGCTCCCCTGGTGCATCCAGCTCGGTCCCCAACTCTAGAGATGGAGTCCACCCCATTGCCAGTTCTATCAGTAGAGCCTTGTCAGTCATATCCTGTGGCCACAGAGAAAGGGCTGAGGGACGAAAAGCCTCATTTCTTAACATTTCCTCCAGACCTGGGGCCGGGAGCTTCATGCTGGTGGATGAGATGAGTGTCTTGGCATGGCTGGTCAAGTTGGGTTAAACTTCCTTCTGGTCTCTGCTGCCTAGACCTACTGTTCCCTGCTCCAGAGTCCATGTTCCTGTCCCAACCCCAGTTCACCACTGCAGCCAGGGCTGCTGACTCCTGGAAGGTGATGAGGTCCAAAAGGAAAAGATATGTCCATGGGCTCTGAGCAGGGCAGAGGGGTGAGTCAGGACATTACCAATGACAGTAAGGTGACAGTCCTCCCAACGTTGGTGGTAGGTGTGCCTTTGTACATATTTTCCGGAAGAAGAAGTGTGCAGAGGGAGGCAAGATACCTGAATGGACAAACAGTCGTTGGACAGATCAAGGAACTTTAGAAGGAGATCCTGTGCAAAGTTCAGGTTTCCTATCCGGTGGCAGACTGGGGACAATGTTGTCTCTGACTGCATCCTCAATCTTTGGCTAACCTAAGGAGCCAAGATGGCTCAGTGTATGGATATAATTTCCACCAGCCCCCTTCCCCCCCACCCCAAGAGAGCTGTGAATATCAAGTGTCCTGCAGTTTCTCAAATCCTGCTGATGTTGCCATCCCTACCATTCTGGAGTCGAGTTCAGAGTAGGTAGCATCCAGCATCATTGCATCTTTGAGAAGTACTTCTTCAGGATCATCCAGGACATTTACCATGACCTCCAAAAACAAGAGTAAGTTCAATATCTCAGGGATTCCACTATCAGCTCCTCACTGCCCCTCTACAACATATCTGGCTAGAAGATCAAAACAAAATGGAATACAAGAGTGTTCTGGTGAGGCTGACAGCAGGGCTGTCTCCCGAGTGCCCACACTGTGTGTGGAACTTTTCAGGAAAAATGTGACAAAATAGCAGGAAGCAACTCTTCTCTCTTCTAACCCATTTGCAATTCAAGGAACCAGATGCCTGGTTTCCTAGGTGCACAGAAGTGTTTGAAGGCATTGTCTTCTTTACTTATATCCATTTTCTCCATGAACAGGATTTGAGTTTTTCAATTTTGTTCTATTTCTGTTGCACAGGTGGTCTCAAACTCACTGGCTCATTTGATCCTCCTTCCTCAGCCTTGAGAGTGGCGGGGACTATCATGTACCACTGTGCCTGGACATCCTGAACATCTCAATTTAGCTTTCTGTAGTAGAATCATTGGCTTCTTGGCAAACTTGATGAGCTCTTCCTTGGGCAATGTTTCTGCCTGAAAGATGTAACCAACTTGCTCTGACTCACATTTCCAGAATGCCACATAAAAAAAAATCAAATCATAATGTCTTGAAGGTTCTTTCTTTTAAATCGGCCTCCCTTTCCCCATGTCAATGTTTTCTAATCCATCACCCTTCCACTGTCTTGCAAATGGTGAAAAATAAAGGGACTTACAAAAAAAAAATCAAGGAAAAAGTATCTCTCTGTCAAAAGATAAAGTGTTTTATAGAATGTAACTCAGATATTACAATTGCTCGGAAACATCAGATAGGGCATTTAAAATAATTATGGCTAATATTAATACTAATATAAAGGTGAACAAAATGCATAAATATATAATAATTGATAGAAAAGAAATGAAAATATCAAGAATAATTTGAAAATGCTAGAAAAAAACCTTTAGCAACAGATTTGAAGAATGCTTTTGATGGGATCACCAGTTGGTTTGATAAAGATGAGGAAAGAGTTATTTTAAACTGAAAGTGAGTTAATAGTAGTTATCTAAACTTTCCAAGAATAGCAGTAGAAAGAAAAAAGGAACAGAACATACAAATACTGGGGGACAGTATCATTTCTAATATATGTTTCATTAGAATCCTAGATAAAACAGAGAAAGAATATGAGGCAGAAAATACATTTGAAAAGATAATAATTAAAAACATTTTAAAATAAAGATACCAAAATACAGATACAAAGTTTAATGGAACGCAAAGTAATTAATAGAATAAAAATGCTAGACTAGAATTTAGTAAGGAAGTAGAAAATATGAACAATATTATCAATAGACTTCACCTGACTTTCATAGAACACTCAACAGAAACGGAACATACATAATTCTCAAGTGCAGGAGAATATAGATGTCATGTTCCATATACCATAATATTGGCCATAATTCAAATCTTGACAAATTTGAAAGAATGTAGAAAGTAGATTCTTAGAGTCAAATGAAATTAAATTAGAAATAAAAAACAATTTGAAATTATTACCAAATATTCTGTATTTAAAAAGATAACTAATAACTTACAGGTCAAGGAGAAAATCCAAAGGGACATTTATAATATATTGAATTGAATAAAAAATAAAATGACCTATTTTTATCTTGTCTCATTTATAGCATACAAATAAAGCAAAGTTATAAATATAGTGCATTCAATGTTACATTAGAAGAAATGTCTTAATTTATTGATCTAAGCTTTCTCAGTAAGAAATATGAGCAATAGTAAACATCTCTAAGATAAAAATAAAGAGAAATCATGAAGTTGAAAATAGAACAGCAGAGAAAATCATTGAAACTAAAAGCCTACAATGAAACTCACCAAGAAAATTAGTTCAAATTATTAAATTAGGAATTAAAGTAAGGATATTATTGCAGACTCTATAGATATTAAAATGAAAAAAATTGACATTCTTAGTAGATACAGAAAAAGCATTTGACAAAATTCAATAACAGTCCATTATGAACTCTTACTGCATATTAAACAGAATGGAACTTCCTTGAGACAATACAGAACATCTATAGAAGACCTACAGCTAACGTTACACTACTGAACTCTTTCACTCTATAGAGAGAAAAGATTCTTTTCACTCATGTTCAACATTATACTGGAGGATCTAAGTGGTGTAATAAGATAAGAAAAAGAACTGGGAATAAAATAGGTGAAATGTCTGTCATTCAATTTCAACGTTATTGTCCTTGAGAAAATTCCAAAGAATCTACAGTTATAATAAAAAAGTGCAATTGTATCTTCAAGTACTGCTAATGATCAATGGGAAGTTGAAATAGTACCCCCACACCACTTATGGTAATAATAAAACCACTAAAATACATAAATAAAAGTCTAACAAAATATTTGTAAGATATTTATTCTAGTACTATAAAAATAATGATGAAAGAAAGAAAAAAAGATTGAAATAGGCAGAGAGGTATACCATGCTCATGAATTGAAACACTTAATATTGTTAAGATGTCAAATATCCCCAAATTTTACATTGACCTAAAGAGTTAATGGAATCCAAATCAAAGTCATGGCATTTTTAAAGAAATTGGTAAAAGAGTGTAAAATTTATAGGGAATGGTAAATGAAATGCAACAGAAAACACTATTTTCCAAAGGAAAAACAAAGTTGGAGGTCACATGCTACCTGATTTCCAAAACTTGTAAAAAGTTACAGAAATAAACTCAGGGTGGTATTGGCCAAAAAACACACACAGAAATAACTAAAATGAGGATCTAGACACAGACTCACATATAAATAATTGAAATTTAAGAAACAATAATTATTGATCTTAAAAAATATGCTACAATGGGTCTACAACCATGTGAAAAATAAAATGAAAGAGAAAAGAACACCAATCCATATATGATTTTTTAACCTAAGAAAATCTTAAAACTCTTCTAAGATGTACATATGAGTTGAAAACCATTTATCCTTATAAGCTGATTTATCAATCAATGAAATTTATTGGTTCACAATTATTATACAGAATAGTGGGTTTATTGTGGCATTTTTGTATGTGCACATAACATAGTTTGATCAGTTTCATTCCCCATTATCTCCCATATTCTTCCCCTCCTTTATACTCCTTGTCTTTTTTCTTGCTTCTATTTTTATTTTCATGAGGTTCCTTTTCTCCTTTTCTCTCTATAGTTTCCACATTTGAGAGAAAATATATGACCCTTAACTCTGAGTCTGATTTATTTCACTTAAACTGATGCTCTCCACTCCCATCCATTTACCAGAAAATGACATAATTTCTTCTCCTCTATGACTGAATAAAACCCCAGGGTGTGTGTGTGTGTGTGTGTGTGTATACCATATTTTCTTTATTCATTCTTCTGTTTGATGGACACCTAAGTTGGTTCCATAACTTAGATATTAAAAATACAAGTACTGCTATAAACATGGGCATGCATATATCTCTATGGTATACTGACTTCAAGGTTTTTTCTGTACATGTTGAAGAATAGTATAATTGGGCCTTACGGTGGTTCCATTTTTGGTCTTTTGAGGAACCTCCACACTGATTTCCATAGTGACTATGCTAATTTACATTTGTGCCAACAGTGTATGAGTTATTATCCTTTGTATCTTCAGCTAGATCTACTGTTATTTGTATTCTAGATGACTTCCACTGTAATTGGAGTGAGAAGAAATCTCGGTGTGGTTTTGACTTACATTTCCTTGGTGGTTAAAGATGTGGAACATTTTTCACGTATCTGTTGGCCATTTGTCCTTCTCCATTTGAGAAGTGTCTGTTCAATTCATTTGCACATTTATTGATCGAAAGCCCTAAAACTTTTTGCCACCTGTTTTAAGTAACAAGTCTTTTAATTTGTTCAATTTATAGCCAGATAGTTAAAAAAAACTGTCTGTAGTTAATGATCCTATTTTCAGGGAGCCATTTTTATAAATTTATAGATTCTACGTTTATTTACCATAATAATTCTAACTAAAAAAATCTCGATCATAGCATTTCTAAGGCAAGGATTGTCCTCCAAGTAATACTTACTAGTTCACTTAAGAAAGTCTCTCATTTACATTTTCGATTGGATCAATTTATCTGACTTCATTCTTTCTCAAAATTGTCCTGTAGAGATGGTGATAAAATGGATCAGAGTAACTGTTTCACCTCTTCTTTCTATTATTCCTGAAAAATCTGTTAGATATGTCCTGAGATCATTGTTTTAAAAGGAGTTCATAGAATTTTTGCTTGCCTGAGAATTATTTTATTATGCCTAACATTGATTTATAATATTTCCAGATATATAGAACTTGAGGCTCAAAAATTTTTTATTATTAATTTATTTTTTGCTTGTTTGTTCGTTGTTCCTTAGTAATTTGAATCCACTGCTGCTTTGTATTATGGGAGAAATGGTTATAGTTGAGAAATAGGATAATAGTCTTACTTTCAATCCATTTCAGTTAATCTTATTATTTTTTTCTGAAAATTTTTTGGGAACTTTAAGTATCTTTAATGTTCTTATGAGAGATAATGGCATGAGCCTTATGTGGTTTGGGTGGGCATTCCTCAATGATTCATATGTTAAAGGCTGGAATAGTGGAAACTTTGAGGTCAGACCTAGTGTGAGGTCTTAGGTCACTAGGGGTATGCCCCTGAAGGGTACCATGGAATATTGGTCTCCTTTTTCTTTACTTTCATATCCTGACCATGAGGTAAATGGGCTTGCAACATCACCTGTTATGGCCATGATGTAATCCACTCTAGTGGCCTAAAATAACAGGTCAACCTGATCATAAACTGGCATCTTTAAATTTGTGAGCCAAAATAAACCTTTCCTTTTTATAAGTTGATTCATCTCAGGTTTTGTTACAGTAATGCAAAGCGAACACACACTATTAAAGAAATATTTTCTCAAAGGTCTTTAAGATAACAACTGAATTTTTAATATTTTCTTATATTCCTCATTTGTCTTTGTTATTCCAACTTCAGTTCTTCAAATTTTCCTGATAAATTTTTCCCACTTGCTGATGTATTTTTCAAATTTATCTGGTCATCCATGGTAGAGCTAGTATGACTCTAGTCACAAATTAAGATGTGCAAGGACTATAAGTTCTTAATTTTGTTCTAATTATATTCAATGTTCATTTCTTAGGCATGGCAGAATATTCTACTTTTCTGTGACCGTAAATAGAGTCTCAGGGACTTGTATAGTGCTATATTTGTATGGAATTGGTAAAGGTGCTGTTATTTTCATCTCTATATGCTGTGTATGGCTGAATATCATAATTTCCAACTGGTATTCAGTCATTTATCCAAAGGTGTCCTGGTTGATTCCACCTTGTCCCAACCTTCATGTCCATTTGTTTTCTCTCAGATGACTTCTATTGCCCCTACAGGAACAAGGAAATATCACTCTCTGCCAGTTCTTCTTCTACCTCAATGGTCAATTCTCAAAACTTGAAGAACATTTCTGCAGTTAAAAGAAAACATGAAATTAAAACTAAAATCTCATTTTCCCCTTAAAGGCTATTTATAGTTTCCCTAATATTGAATGGCATAACAAATAAAACATGTTATTTATGCATGCTGACTTTTATCTGTGCCCAATTTGCACCCCATTATGTGTATTCACTTTTGTCTAGCAGCCCTAAAAAGAAAAAATAATTTAAATTTTACATTTTTTTGATTTGTATTATAGAAACAGTGTAGTAGAGAATTGGTTTGGAAGGAAAAAATATCTGGAAACATTTTCAGAAAGGTTTGTTAATTCTGATCATTTATGATTATTGTTACCGAAATTTTAGATTGAGATGATTTAAATTACTTTTTCCTTGAATGATCTCTTTTCATGCATGTTTAATACTAATTATTATGGTATTTTGACAAAGCCTTAACAGTTAAGAAAGATACACTGAACAATATTCTATTTCATTTTGAACAGACCCTATACGATGGTAATATTTGGTCTGCCAAGGCAAACTAAAGGGGAGAAAAAAATGAGTGTTCACAAATATCCATGAGATCTTATTCACCCTCAAGGAGTAATAGCTTTCTGCTTTTGCATATTACTATGTAATTTGTCCTTTATTTATTTAGCTTTTTTCTCTATATGTATATATATATTTAGTAACTAGTATTTTTGATAGATTTTCTAGATATAAGAAGAGATTTTAGTTAAGACAACATATGCTTGTTTCTAGTGCATTAAATTCAGTCACGTTAAAGTCTGGAGATGTGCTGAAGAAAACAAAATGCTATTAAAGTTCTTGTGTCTCTGTGATATCCCCAGGGAGATTTCTTTCAGCTGAAAAGTGAGCTTCCACAAAGCTACTTCCAAAGCCATTCAGCGTCTTGCCTCCTGTTAATGGAACTTAAGTGGAAATAAAACCTAATGCAGAGCCAAAACAACAACAAATTTCTGTTCAAGACTTTCAAAGGGCTAAAGTATAAACATTAAAAGAAATATGAAGAGTATATCAATGCTTATGAATAATTTGAAATTTCTGTTACATATGAGGTAGGATTTAACACAGGAAAGAGAATGCCAAATGTGGTTGTGGCTATATATCATTTCTATGACAATTGAAATACATAATTTTGTGTTAATGTGTGAAAACAGCACTCTTCTATGGAAAACAACAGAATGTGGGTTGGAAGAAATTCCTTATGTGAATAATCAATTATTAGAGAGAAGCCATCCAGAATATTATGACAGCTAATTGTAAGTAAAATCACATCCTCTTCCTGAAAAGGACAATAAAATTTTTAACAAATGACTGAATTAATTAAGAACAAATTCATTATTTTCATGATCAGAGTTCTCCTTTAATATTGCAGTAATCAATGTAATAGTTCAGATTTGTTCTAATTTTCTGTATGCCAGGAATATAAACAGGAACTGGTGTGGATATTCTTGGGTCAAGTAGTAAAGAGGTAGTAGATTCATTAATAGGTACAAAAAACAACTGTGTTTCATCATCTATGTGTATTAATTTTTGACAAATTAATCTGCTTTATTGCCATCTATGAGAATAGATATGCTTCTAAGTTTCAGGAGAGTTTTGTTAAATGAAAGATATAGGTATTAGCAAAGTATTTAGACAATGCCCAGAACACAATATACTTTAACATTGATTTCAAACTTTGTTTTGTTTTGAAATAGACGTATTTTATTGGCAACAGAGATATAATGAGTGCTCATTTCTTAACGTATTTTGACAAAATGTAAATCATTTTCTTAAACAATAAACAATGTAGGATTAAACACAAAATCCTTGGTATAGTTTATCTTTGAATAAGAAAGATAGAGCTTCTTATTTTCAAATATAACTTTGCTTGGAAAATACTGGAATTTGGTTTTTGGTATTCTGTGGGTGTTTGCTAATGTCCCCAGTTTTTCATATCCCTCCATCTATGTGAGTCAGTTATCTACTTTCCTTGAAATTGAGTATTTCATTGGAAGATTGAATTTTCCAATAATTGCAGTCTCAAATTAAGGCGTTTTCAGAAAATAATAAAATATTCCCCATCCAAAACAAACAAAAAATCTGAGCTAATCCTCATGAATCTGACAATGCTCTGAAATTATACTCACTGAAGCCATGGTATATTGATAAATGGATCCTAAATCACAGGAAACTTGACCATCAATAATTCATACAATAATTCATTACGCTAAGGAACAGGAAACTATTCTGAGGAAAGTCATAAAACAATATTTCTTGTACTAAAAAAATGAGTGTGAATAATTGTCTCGATCTTGTTTAAACTGAGTTCAATAACTTATTAAATTTTTACATGATCGGAAATTAGTGTCGCAACCCATGAACTTCCCCTTCGCTTCTGAACACCTGTCAAAATACTTATTTTTATACAACATGTTCAATTTATAACTATATTCTTCAGCTTTTGTAAAAATGTTTTTCTTAAGATTATGATTTATAGCATCAGGGCAAATGATGTGAAAATAAACTAAAAAGGTAAGAATATAAATAAAATATAAATAATACTTTGAGAAAGTTAAGCTAACCCATTTCACAATTAATCATGAAATAAGAGAAATTCCTCAGTTTCCACTTCTGCAAAACAGTGAGGAATAGCACCAAGTTTATAGTTTTTGAGAGAACTGAATTCATAAATCACTATAAAAGTGCTTTATGGCCAGTATGCAACTTTAACTGCTATTTTCATTTTTTAAAAAGTAAGCTTTGTTCCTATTTATCACATTCCTTCTACAGATATTAATTGGAATTATTTCATTAGGAAGAATTATCACTTTATTGACTTTTATTTTCTTATTATGGGCACATAGATATTTATTGCATTCTTTTGTTAAATCCAATGAAAGTATTACTTTTTCATTTGTTCAAATTGGTTCAGCTTTGACCATTGGAAGATTGCATCCCTTTGAACGCCAACATCCCTTGTATTTATTTTTAAGAATTTTAGCACTTCCTTTTTTTTGGTAACACAGGATGTTCCATTACCATTGCATATTTTTTATTATTTTCCATTTGAATTTGCAAATCAGCCATTTCTCAAAGGAGCTCTGGTTCCTTTTATTAGGGAGTTGTATTTTAAAATACTTCCTTACAGTCTGGGTATTGGTTGCTCATCAAGTACCTGAATTTGGGAGACAGATTTATTATATTTATAATCTGTACCTTGTTCCATTCACCAACAGATCATTCATGTGGATTTTCTCAGTATGCAACAATGTTTTCTATTGCTTTTACTTTTAGAATGTGTACTGATTTCACCAATAACTTTTAGCTGGATAATGATTTGGGTGACAAGTAGTGGGTGTTTTATTCTGCTTTTTCATCAGTGTGATTAAAAGACCTGACAAACAATTTTAGAGGAGGAAAAGGACAGCAATGACAAAATATAAACCTCAGAGGCACATCCCAAATAACCCACATCCTCCAGCCACACCCTGCCTGCCCACAGTTACCACCTAGCTAACCCCTATCAGTGGATTAATGCACTGATTAGGGTGAAGGACCTCATAACCCAATCATTTCACCTCTAAAGTTTCTTGCATTGTCTCACATATGAGACAATGGGGGACACCTAATATTTAAACCATAATGATGGGCTAATGATTGGCTTGACCTGTGCCAGTTTTCAAAATGTCTGAAACAAGGGTAGGATATACATTTTTGGATAGAGGTTATCTGGAATTTGGAGACACAACTGTCAAAAAGAATAGATGAATCAGTGGTTGATGAGGATCCTCTTTGCTTGAAGTCATATTAAATAAGAAATATCAATGAAAAAATACTGGATGTTGTTTTGACACAAATCAATATTCAAGTTAGCAAGAACGGGATGAAAGAAATTGATTTGTGGTCAAGCTCAGATGCGATTTCATTCAGTGACTTTCTAGTGAGACAAGAATGCCTAAGAGGATACAAGTCGAAGGACTGACAGATTACATTCAAGCATGGAAAGAGGAAAGACAGCTTTGCTGAGGGAGATATAACTCGCCAGCCTTAGAAACCATAGAAGAAATAGAGGTCATAACTATTCTAATGTAGACTGTTGACAAAAACAGAAGCATAGGAGAATCTGAAAAGAAAGTGGAAAATAAAAGTCTAGGATTTTAAAAAGAGCTGTACTGTTTAATAACATGTGCTTCCCCAAAAATATCCTGCCATTTAAAATATTCAAATTCAACAACTGATCTTTGATCACCAGTTATATGTTAATGAACCAAGCTTAGGAGATGCAATGAGCATTACTGGGACCCCATACTATTGTAGCCACCACTCAATCTCAGCCAGAGGAGGGAATGTGATCTCAGTTGTTCTCCCAGCCTCCCTCCTGGGAAGATGAGTGATAGACAGGGGTTAAGACAAGATAAATCTGTGAGTACTAAGTTACCTTAACAACAGCCAAGATGCATGAGTTCTTGATAGAGAAAAGGTGTTTTGACTTTGCTTTTGAAAAAAATGGATGGATTATTCTACTTTCTTTTGATATTGTATGCTTATTGATTGTGCCACTCAGTTTTTCCTCACTGTAATGAAATACTAGAGATGATTATCTTACAAAGATGAAAAGATTTTTGTGACTCACTTGTTTTAGAGGTTCTGGTCCATAACTGAATGGCTCCATGGTTGTGGTCTGTGGTGAGGTGGCACATCAAGGTGGGAATATGTAGCAGTGTAATACTGCTCATCTCATGGCCAGGAATCAAAAAAGGAAGCTCTGGGGTCCCACTATCCTCTTCAAGGGCACACCCACAACGACCCAAGGACCTCCCACTATGCCCCATGACATTAAGGTTCCATCAACTCCCACAAGTACCCCGACCCTGGGACCCAAGTCTTGAACACATGGGATTTTAGGGCGGTATTCAAGATGCAAACTATAGCACCAGTATCTTACTAAATGAATTTTTTAGAAGAAATTAAGAAATCTGATTCAACAAGTTGAAAGATCTGGCTACCAAGCTGAGATGAGAAGAGTACACAGGTATGAGAAGAATTTAGGACGTAAAATAAAGGAGAGTATCTGAAAAAATTAATGCACTGGAAATTAAGTCCTAGGCAATACTTATCCATTGAACATGTATTATGTAAATCCCTCAGTAAATAAAGGTAGTTAGTGTTGAAAGATGAGAATGTATATTGATTTTCTGGCTGCCAACACCTGCATTCCTCTAAATGACTCCATCTGCATGTATATGCCAATCCTTACTCCAGAAGAATCTTGATCTCAGCTAAATTGTTTTCTCAGAGAGTCTGGAACCAGTGCTGTGCTGGAGCTGTTCTATCTCTTGTTCTCTGATCTCTTGGATCCTGGTCTCCACTTTGGTCCGCTTTTACCCAGTCCGCTGGGTAAAAGTCTCAGATCCCAGTTGCGAACAACTTGTCTCTTTGCAGTTCTCTTACTTGCAGTTGTTACCACCCTTCACTTGGTATTTACACACACATTTTATCTTCTGGTTTATCTTTAATTACTTGATCAGCTCCTGGACTCAACGTTCATAGAATCCATTCTTAGACTGGCAAAACTTCAGCTATATTGCTATAAAACCTTTTATTATTAGAAATATTTGCATCATGTAAAACCACAAAAATGGGAAGTTATACTCCATGTATACATGGTATATCAAAATACATTCTACTGTCATGTATACCTTAAAAGGACAAATAAAACACAAATAATATTTGGAGTATACCTAAAAGGCCATTTCAGTCAATTCTGTTGGCTTTGATTCCAAGAAATGGCACAATGGTGAGTGAGGCTAAAAAATAATTAACAGAAGTTCTGCATCTACAGGTACTGGCACAATCATGAATGCCCTCACTTCTGCCTTTATTCTGAAGATTTGGGTAAGGTATTAATCAAAATGTAAAGGGGACCTTGATGGGGACAAAGAGTTTAGTTGTTTTTTTTTTTTTTTTCCCCCCGCACAGTGGAAATGTACCAGTTTCAAGGACACTGCTGCTAAATGAACTTGATTTGTGTTTTTATCCTTGTGAGCCAGTTGTAGTGCTTAGTTTTATTATTAGAAGATGATTTGAAAAGGGCAGCACAAATTTGTCTTGTAATAAGATAAGTAGACAGAAGGGCAAGAAGTCGCTATCGAAGAGATTGTTGAGAACTGAAGACAGGTTTCCCATTTCAAATGGTAACTAGGAAAATTTCCATTAACTCCAGTGCCAGCAGGATGAAGGCGAAAGTGAAACTGGTAGGTCAGAAGTACGGTGCCAACCTCAAAGTAGGTAGAAATTTACTTTCACCTCTGCTACCTGCACTTTACCAACAATGCAGTGTGTACCAAACAAAAAAGTGAAAAAAATGTATCCTCCAAACCCAATATATTACATCTCGATTCATTAGGTGGTACACCACTGATAGTTAGTGGACATGGAAATGACAAGTATAACAAGAGTGGACTTTAATTTTATAAAAAGTTCAGAATATATAAAATACTAGGAAGACGTTTTATTTACAACATATGGGTGCTGTTGGATACTGAAAATTGTTATGCAAATCATACTTTCCAACTGTTTGTTCAAAAAGAGAATTAAAAATCATGCAAGTGACTGGAGTTGAGCCATGTTGATCCTGTGCTTCCCATGTTGACAGAACTTAACTGTAGATGGATCTTTCTTTGTTTAAGAGTAACTACCGGGGCTGGGGATATAGCTCAGTTGGTAGAGTGCTTGCCTAGCAAAAGAGCCCTGCATTCAATCCCTAGCACTGAAAAAGAAAAAAAAAAGGGTATAACTCTAAAGGAAAATATGTTATTGGAACATCAGAGAACATTCCACAAGGTTAGTTTAGTCAGGTAAGTTAGTTTTTTTATTTCTGTTATCAAAAATTACCAAAAAATTAGTGAGTTGAACAAGGTGGCTGAGTAATAATTATTACATAGAAATTATGATATATATACATATTTAATACAGGTAATATTTATTACACTATAATGTGTATAAATGTGTATGAATAATTTATATTCATGTATATGTGATTATATAGTATATATTAATATAAATTTGTGTGTGTACATATTTTTAATATACTTATATATTTTAGAACAAATGACCTCATATAAATACGAAGAAAAATCTTATTCATACATTTACTAAATGACATACATAAAACAATATAGGCTGAAGCATTATGCTACTGGGAAAGATTGGATACAACCTAAAATGTTTATTACTATCAAACAATTAGGTTCAGAATATGTAAAATGAACTGGTAATAAAGAATTTATTTTTCTTTTCCTGGAGAAAATGGAAATATTTCTGGTTGTCAGCTATAAATGTACTGCTGGCTTTTTGTTCTAGGATTATATTCATATAGAAATAGGAAAATGGAGAGGCTTTTCCGCAAACCTAAGTTTATGAATTTAAGTTTTAGATGCACACACACTAACGGATATTCAGGTCATATGGGATGTTTTATTCAGCTTTTGTGTTGTGACCAAAAAAATCTGTAAGAACAATTTAGAGGAGGAAAAGTTAATTAGGGCTCAGAGTTTCAGTGGTTTAGTACATGGTTGGTCAGCTCCAAGTCTTTGGGCCTGAGGTAATGCAGAATATCATGGCAGAAGGGCATGACAACATGACAAATGAAAGCAGTAGTTAAGGACATGATAGCCAGGAAGGAGAGAGAGAGAGAGAGAGAGAGAGAGAGAGAGAGAGGTGCTCTGTTCACCAAGGACACAATATAAACCCCAATGTCATACTCCCAGTGACTTACTTCCTTTAGTCATACCCTACCTGACTACAGTTAACAACCAGTTAATCCATATCATTGGATTAATCCACTGATTGGATTAATCCACTGATTGAGTTGCACCTCTAATAGTCTAATAATTTCAAATCTGAACATTCTTGCATTTTCTCACATAGGCACTTTTGGGGCACCCCTCATATCTAAACCATTATTTAGACCAAAAAAATCATGTTACGAATAATGTTTACAGGATTTCTTTTTGGTGAGTGAAACTTAAATTTCAGAAATAAAGGAGAGCTTTCATTTAGATTTTATCATGAATATGATTAATTTTAAAATTTGAAAATGTTAGAAATAATTATTTTTAAAAGTTCAATAATATTAAGATTAGCATTTGCTACAATAAGCAGCAACCCTTATTACTTATAATACTCTAGGAATTACTATGAATGACAAACATGAGAAAAATTACAAATAGTGTTGAAACAGTGAAGAAGAAAAGAGATGTGGAGAGCAAAACAAAGGACTAACAAAGCAAAACAATGGCATTTTGACAATAGACCAAAGCTAGAAATAAAAGCAATTATCAAATATGAAATAGAACCCTTTCTAGTTTTTCATTTGAAATAAGACGTGTATATGCAAA
>JAJEJO010003309.1:56933-70287 GCA_020662805.1 Glaucomys volans | reverse complement strand
TTTGCATTAAAAAATTCTAAAATAATTTAATCATATAGGAACTTTACTTATGAAGGAATTCATGAGGTGGATTTCTCTGGGTAACCTGCGAAAAATTCCAAGTAAAATGATTGCAAAACTAAAGGAAAAAAACAACTACTTTTACAGTTTTGAGAAAAATCAATGATGGCCTTAATTTTTTTCTTTTCTACCCAGATGCTGATTCAGGTGCTAGGCAATGTAACCACAAGGAAACGTCTAGGGCTACTGTCATCCCACTGTAGATGTGCATACATGGTGGTAATGACAACAAAGGAACCTGAAAAATATTAATCATCATGTTGCCTGATTTTTTAACATCACAGTGTAAGCATTTGGAGTGAATACCATTGTTTTTATTTTCAGCAAGATAAAACTGGGTAGAGGCAAGGGCCCTGTGTTACATTTAGTATATGCAGAACTTCAACCTTAAAATTTACCACATGCAGAATGTTCGTTTTTTTCCCACTCGACATGGCCAATACCCAGCAGCAACAATAGAGTCATGATCTATGATGCTGTTTCTGCCCTGTAGAGGTGAAAAATCAATGTGATATAAAATTTATCATTATTAATATCAGCTAGTAATAAATATATGCCTCTCTCTATAAAAGGCTGTTACTCATGCTCAAATTACTTTTGTGTTACCCTAGAGACCTATATGACTGATTAATTTTAAGTTGAAAATAGAAAAGGAAAATACAGACCTTCAAATACTAAAAAGGCACTTTAAAGTAAAAATGAGTAAGAAATGGAGTTTAAAAAAATACATTCTTGTATTTAGTGATTTGGCTTTTAAAGTTTGTGAGAGAAGGTTGTTTTGAAGAACACGTGGCTTCCTCATTGAGAACTAAATTGCTATTATTTCTGAGTTTTATTTGGATGTGTCCTTCTCAAGAACACATGGTACTGCATGGGTTCAACATAAATGAGTTGTATCTTGCTCTATTTGTGATGATGTTTTGAGAATGTGTTTTTGGTTCCATTATCAGTCTAGAGAGTGGGAGCACTAAGGTGCAGTTCCAGGCGCTCTCTTTCCCACCTAATGATCTCCATCAGCTGTACCACACACTTCATTTCTTCATTCTTACACAGGACTATAGAGATGTAGAGTCAAGAAAAGTCCTTACTCAGCCCAACACACTCAACAGTCATTGCAAGTTTCTCCTATTTATTAATTCTAAAGCTACCACTCACTACAGAAAGAGACTGTCTTAGGTTATTTCTAAGAGTCATTTGTACTTCACAAATGCTCTGCAATAAAACAACTACTGTAGGCAAGGAGAGACCTTGAAACTTATAGTAGGATACCTTTCTGTTCATTCTGGTAGCATCAAAATTGTGTGTGATGAGAGAGAATCAGAGAATCAGGATTGGTCAATACGTTTTTGCCAGAGCACAATTTTGGTAACTGTAATTAAGTGGAGAGATGGCTTCTATGTCTTGAAATATGTTATCACTAGAACTTAATGAAATAGAGGAGATCATTCCTTTGTTCTGGTTTCTGTAGAAAATGTGTCCCTGGAAGCTTTCTAACCTATTTTTGTTCAGTCTTTTCAGACGTTGATCAGAAAATATGCTCAATGGAGTGTGAAGTGGGCTCAAAGAAGAGAGAATAGGAAAATAGTTCTAAGTGAACTGAATAATCAGCAGACTTTTCAAGAATTAAGAGGAACATTCACTGGCAGGATTAACTAATGTTCATGCACACACACACACACACACACACGCACACACACACCCTAAAGTTTTTTTCCTTCTTTTTCTTTCCTTTTATTTTTTAACTGAAGTAGCCTTAGTGCTTACGGTGCTACTGTGAGACCCAGTCACTCTTTGGGATTATTTGTCTGTATTTTTAAAGTCACTCTGTGCTCATATGGATTTTGAACTTATCAGAAGTCCTAGAATTTGGATGGATATTTTTGTTACAAGAGGCAAAAGTAAAAGCCAATAAATGAAATGAAAAATGCCGCATATCAATTCATTTCAATTTTTAGAGATACTTATTTTTTCACATTGAACATCTCTGAAATCATGATACATCTTGGAATCAATGGTAAGTCAGGTATGAATTGCTAGTGTTTAAAAAATTGTTTGTGGTACATCAGGTAACAGTGCATCATTTAACTGACAACAACTTAGATATGATAAAATAGGTGTGCAATATTTCTTTGGTTTGCAATTCATTGATTTATTTTTCTTTCTTTTATGTGGCTTCTGATGCAGTTGCCTGGTGATTTATTTCAATTCAAGTATTCAGGGTTTGAAGGTGAACCCATTAGCTAAGTAAGTGCATATCCATCTCACTCAGTGTATGGAGCTCACAGCATCAGATAGATACAGCCTCTCTCTAGGCTAGCCAATGGATTTGAACTAGCTATTATCTGGAAAATTATGTTTAAGGTGTTTAAGTTGTCTTATCAAATTTAAAAATCAACTAGTTTTCAATATGGTAGAATTTAGTTCATCTAAAGTTTACCTCCTTATCTTTATCTGTCCTTTATATCTTGTTCTCTTATTTTAAGCTCTATTACCTTATTTTAAGTTTATTTAGGCTTTAAATATGCCTTGGTTCTCTAGGGGTAAGAAAGGGTGGCTCATGTGAGGAATCATGACAAAGGGGCACTGAAAATCTGAAAGCCCAAAGAAGCATTAGGATAAGGCTAATGATGCAGACGCTGGAGGAAGTTGTGATTTTGATGAATTTTTTTTCAGACATGGATTTTAATATTTACTCCATTGATTTTGAATATCATCACATTTGATAGAATTTATATATTTATACTATAGTTTAATTAAATGACATACAATTGGCAGCCACCTGATCATCTCCAATTGTTCTGATTTTAGAGTAATTGCCCTTTCTGTTAGTTTGGAAATAATCACATTTTATTTTTCTCTACAGTGATAAAAAACTATCAGAACTTGGTGAGCAATTAAATCCCCCTTTAATGGAGTTAAAATTCACTTGAACTCTCATTTTGTGCCTTCATTGTGTATAATTTGCATCCTACTGTTCATTTCCCTCTTTTGTTAAAATGCAATATCTTTCTTTCTTGATAAGTGCCTCAGAATTTGCTTTTGGATTTGAACTTAAGTTCCTATTCTTTGATATTACAAAAACTGTATTTTGATGAGGAATAACTTCTATGGAATTATTTACTCCTATTTTCTTTGGTCCCGTTCTGTACTGTAATTGAAAATCAAGGTCATGGTTAAGGAACCTCTAGACAGCTTGCCTAAGCTAGAGAGACAGGGTCTCTCTTACTACTCTGGAAGATGAGAAATGACAACAATAACAGTTATTTCTATTTTTTCCTATGGTTTTCCCCCCAAATGCAGGATGTAATAGTATGTATAAAATAATGGATGAGAATAGAAATTATAGAATATTTGTGCAAACAGAGGTAGTTCAGACATAAGAAAACTTCCAATACCTATTGAGCCATTGCAATGCTATAACAAGTACTATGTATCTTATTAAAATTCCCTAAGTGCTTCACTTCTTATTTTGTCTCCAAAACAACTTTTTATGTTAGGTGTGAACACCATCTTTGCTTTAGAGATTATACATTTAGGACTGAGAACTTAAATTTCTCAAATTTCTGCCCCTATTGTTACAGTAAGTATTAAGCTTTGTTTTACTCCAAATTCATATCCTCTTCATTATTTCTACATAATGTTAAATGTGTGTTATGAAATTACCAAAGGATTTAAGACACCAAAGTGACATTACTGATTGTTCATTTTAGATTATCACGCTTACCCAGTGAAGATAGGCTTGATGCAAGGCAATTGTAACAGAGGCAAGAAACCTTGAAAACTCGGGGAGTTAGTTCAGTAAGCTGACTAATACATGAGTCAAAATATTAATAATAATAATATTCATAGAATTTGAAAGTAGCAAATAATATTTTAAATGCTATTTGTAATATTTGTATAATTATATTTGTAATGTTAGTGCTAGGTGTAGTATTTGTAAGTAACAAAGATGAGATGACCTAGATCATCTGCTGAGATCAACTTGAAAAGTTGGATTAAACAGTGAAAACAAAAATCTTTCACTTAAAAAGCCACCAGAATGTTGATGAAGAAATCCTTGCTCAGGACTCGAGGAAAAAAGAAAACCAGGTTGTCAAGTCCTGGAATTTGGTCCACATTCTTCTGGGTTCTTGAAAATCCTAAGGCAGTTGTGAGATGGTTTGTTTGCATTTTGCTTTTGACGGTCTTACTGGACTAGTATGATAGGATTTTGAATCCAGGTCCCACCAAAAGCAGTATTTATTTATTTATTTTCGGGAATACCCTTTACCTTTATGAACCCAAAACAAAAACAAATAAACAAAACTGCAACTTTGATGTGAAGAGAGAGAAGATAGACCTGAATCACTTCCATCTTTGGAATTTACTTGATTTAAACCAGGATCACCAATACACCTAGGTACCTAACCAAAATAGCATAATACTTCTTTGAAAGAAGTTGATATACTAGGATCCAAGTAATTTTCTACAGCAATCTTCCAAATATATTGTCTGATATGAGAAAGGAATCAAGGAAAGGTGAGACAAGACCCCATGAATGACAGCAAAAAGCAGACAAAAGAAACAGACTCGCATGTGCCCAGATAATAAAGATATAGACTTTAAAATAATCCAGCTTATCTTCAAGGACAGTAAATAAATGATTGAAAATTCTTGAAAACAAATTATAAACTATTTTCAAAAATGAAAAATTTATATCTGAAAACTGCAATGTAGTTACTTAAGAAACCAAAAGATGTGCTTAAGAGATCAGTAGAACATAAGTAGGGGATTAAAAGGGAAGTTGAAAGGAGGGAGAGTGGAAGAACTAGGGAATAAAATTGACCAAATTATGCTACATGCACGTGTGAAAACATTGCAGGAGGCCAAATTTTATTATAATTATCATCTCCAATAAAAATATGAATAAATGAATAGACCAGAAAAGTAGAGAAAGAGAACAGGAGGAGGGAGGATGGAAGGGAAAAGGAAGTACTGAGGAAGGCACTGGAGCAAATGATGTTATGTGCATATATGAATATGTCACAAAGCTCCACACTATTATGTACAGTTACAAGGCAGTAATGAAAACAAAACATGACGTCCCCAGAAGAAAAAAGAAGGGTATAAAATGCAAATGAAGAAGGGACTCTTGAACTGGAAAATAAGTTAGCAGAAACAAATATACATCAAGAGTTCTTATATAAATGATAAGGTAAGAAAAACCTAAATTTTGTAGTTGGTGTTGCAAAGAAAGAGGGGAGGAAAAATCAGAAAGATGCACTATTGGAAGACGTGATTTGCTAATGTTTATCAAAATTAATAGAAAATAATGCAATAGACTGAAAAAAATCTGATGAATTAAAAAAATCACAGTATGCTTACATCTTGTGAATATGTATCTCATAGGGTGTCTCAGAAAATATTTTCAAAGTCACATTTTGTAGTTGTCTTACTGACATTGTACTTTAGCCACAGCACGTGTTTACTTCATATGAATCTTCATGTGTTTTAACCTACGGCCACTCTCCCCATGCTGCATAGAAGAAACCTGGGAACCTTGAATGTTCATTAATTTGTATATTGTAGCAGAATGAAGACCATTTCTAAGAGAGATCCTATTAGTATCAGTAGAGATCCTCTTGGTTTGATTCAGAATATCTTGTGATAGTTTTTAATCTAAAATTATCTGTGTTGATAATCTCCCTCTCGTAGAGCTTCACCATACAAACTGTTTGGGTGACTTGCAGACTTACTAAAGCAAAGAAACCTGCTTACAGCCTTAAAGCTTTCCAAGTTTGATGTCAGAACTCTTTTTGTGTGTGCAAAAGTAGTGATTCTGGGGCATTCCTTGGGAATATTCAACCTCAAACTTATTAATACAAGGACTGGAGTGTCAAAACATTAAAGTGAATTACTTTAGTTCCTGCGATCAAGAGCAGAGCAAGGGATGTATTTATTTCTCATTTTGTTTCATTTTTTTCCCTTTTACTTTGGCACTTTGTTTTTCTCTAAATAAAAAACTGAAGCTCTGTGAAAATAAATCTAAAAATTCTCAAATTCCCATTCTTACCAGACACATGAAATCATATGTAACTCTTTCAGCTGCATCTTCTGATGGCAATCTCTCCTTTTCTAAATTATATGCATTTGTGTAGTATATATATGTATATATATGCTTATATGTATACATAGCTATATATTTATATGTATTTATTTACATGTGTGCAGCTATGTATTATAATGTTATAATATACACTGTAATTATATATATGTATTATACTTCTAGACTTATTTGTTCTAAACAGTATCTAATAATTTGCATTTATATTAGATTAACATTTATCTGAGAGGGGTCAAAGATAGCTGAATAGAGATGCCAAATGTTTGCTTCCTCCATAAACCATAATCAAAACAATAAAAGAATGACTGCATTTTGAGGTGAGTGATTACATTTTGAGGTGACAGACGGAGAACACTGGAACTCAGCAAGGAACTGATGACAAGTTTGTACAACCGGAGGCTTAGGATGGCAGTGTAGGAAGAGGAACAAAATTCATGGAACTGTGACCCTGGCACCCTAACTGAGGGGACTCTCTATTGCAGGGGAAAGGGTAAAGTGGAAAGTTTAAGTCAACCTCTTCACTACTATGGATGCTGACAGTCCTAGTTAGAGCACAATTCCACAGTCCTCACAGGCTGAGTACAGTTTGGGGAGATGGCTGAAATATGCATGGTATATTTGCTTCAAAGAAGGAACTCAAATTGTCTTCCCTCAAACCCAAAGGACTAAGCTGCTATGGAATGGTGTCATCTTGAGAAAGGAGTCACACTAGAGTACATGCTTGCCTAGATGCTGGTAGTCTCTACTTTTTTTCCATTCCTGGAACCCCATGAACAGTTCACTGAATCTGCACAAAAAGCTACTAAATCATGAACCCAACTAGACTCAGTTGTGCAACTGTGGCCCCAGTACCTGAGCCTTCACAGTATTCTGCACTACAGGGAAGAGTTGATACAGCTCAGCATAGGTTGCTGCTGCCAAGACATGGTTTGAGGCACTTGGTACCTGGATACTCATCTATTCCTTCTCTTCCATATGCCCACTATGGCTATTGCTGTGGTCTATGTCCTCATCCCATTAGTAATCACCTATGAGTGGCTTGAGGTGAGGAATGCTCCCCATAACTTATGTCCCCAGTGCAGTACCATCACCATCAGAAACCGCCTGCTACCAGCAACGCTTATCCCTGTGGGACCTAAGAATACATCCTTCATGGTCCATTCCCCTAGCACTGCTACTGCTCCTATCAGAGTCTCAGGAATGAGTAGCGATAGGTGCTCACACCTGTCCCCCAGATCCTGAAGTCACACATCCCTTGCAATCCATGTCTACTGCAAAGTTGCACTACTGACTTCACAAACACCTGCATTCTAACCCATTGTGACATATGCAGACAGCACTGATATTAGAAATAGCTGAAGAATCTACAGAGTTTAACATTGCATGCCAACTCATAACCAAAGACAAAGTAATCTATCCAAATGATATCCTGCAACCTATCTACAGGAAGAAGTCCTTCTTTACAAAACTGCTTCACTGAATCAAAAGAAAGAACTCTCACACCGGTAAACAGGCATATATATAGGGAAACAAGAGATATGAATAAACAAGGAAGCATGACACTTTGAAAGGAACACAGTAGTTCTGCAAAAACATATCCCCAAATAAAATAAATCTACAAAGTGCCTGAAAAGGAACTGAAAATAATGATCCTAAAGAAACTCAGTGAGATGCACAAGAATACAGATAGAAAATTCAATGAAATGAGGAAAAATACTCATGCTCTAAATGAGACATTCAACAAAGATACATATCATAAAACAGAATAAAACAAATTTTAGAGTTGAATAATTTAATGGAATAAAAATTCCCCATATTTTTTGGCTTCTGTTACATAGACAATTAATACATCATCTCATTAACTTTAAAATATGACTCAATCATGTTATAAAAATTTGATAATAGAAATTCTCTTATGATTTTTCTTTCCTGATTAAAGATTTTGTTTACCAATAAAAAAATTCAATTGAGGATTAGCAGGGAGAGAGTTTCAAGGTGGTGGAATAGAGAAAGTTGCTTTCCTGGGTGCTCTGTGGCATGAAACCAAGAAAAGAGACAGGCAGCTTCTCAGCAAGGTGGGTGGATGAAAAAAGTGGGGGAAACTTTACTAGAATTTGATACTGGACACTCAAAGCAGATCAGGAACTCAGGAGGTTGGATATAAAAAAATAAGCAAGAAATCCCTAGTGCCACAGCTGCTGTTGCAGCCAAAGGCATCACCCAGAGTGGTCTCTCCATGAGCAAAGTGAAGGAATAAGGGGATTAAAGGAATCCATATTTTTAGGGGGACCGAGGTGTGTCTGGGTACAGAGATTTTAGAAATCAAAGATGCTACCTGACTAAACTGAAAGGTATGCTGCACAGTATCCTTGTATGGGAAAGAAAGAGCATCTTTCCCCCAAGAGGTATGGAGGACGAGAAAGGAACCATTTTGCAGGCACCATGTGAGGGCTGGCATCTTGGGGAGCCAATTCCTGGCAAACTAGAGTTTGGCTCCAAATATAGGACTGGCAAATCCGCACTGCACAGGATATGTGTAACTGACCAGGAGAAAAATCAACTGTGGAGAGAGGTTTACACAGGGGACAAATGGTTGTGGAAATCCACTTGGCTCTCTCCCTCCCTGTCTAATCTTGCTGCTTGCCTGATCAGCTGGGATAGATGTGCCTGGCTGGGGTTTTGAAAGGGAAGGGGCAGGAGAGATTGAGTTTGGAGACAGAACCTGAGATGAGGATATATGGAATCCGCAGGTGATGGAGTGGACTACGAATTGGCTCCTACACAAGTGGGACCCAGGGATGATCCAGGGGTGCATTCTTCCAGCATGGGCCAGTAATTGCTGGGCCCTGGAGGACAGCTTATTTAAAATAGCCAGACCAAATGGCATTCATCAAAGAGCCTGGAGCCTACCTAAGCCTAACCCTGCCTCTAGGAATTCTACCTACAGAATTACCTTGCTCTCTCTAGCAATCCCACCCTGAGGGTGGATCAATCAACATACTGCAGAAGAACCCACCTAACAGTGTTGAGAAGGGAATCTGAGCATCTTTTGAACTCCAGTAGAAATAACAATTCCTTAACTTTTCAGAGATCATTTTTCTTTTCTTTTTGTTTAAATTTTTTTTCTTTTCTCTGTATAATTGGGACTTTAATGATTCATGGACATCTATACATATTCATGTTTGGTATTTTTAGTTTTACTTTCTATTTCTAGCATTTCTGAAACCAGTTACTTTTTAATGAATCAGTTTTGTGAGGGATATGATATTTGATTAGTATATTTCAGTTTTGTTTTATATTCTTTTATTTTTTTTACTATACATATGCATATATGTATGTATAAACATATATATACATATACATATATATGTATATACTCTGACATTTGATTCCTTGATTCTCTTCCTCTCTTTTCTTCTGCTAACAACCATACTCTATGGTTCTCTTTTGCATTCATCCTTAATGTCTTACCTCTATCTTCTTTCCTCCTTCCTCATAATTATCATATCCTACCTCATTTCTGTTCTCTCCCTGTCCACCATTAGAAGAATAAACCCTTTTGCTAATGTACTGTTTTTATTTTAGGCAATAACTGATCATATAATTTCTGTTTATTGTGACATAATTGTAGACCTCATTGCTTTAATGCTGTGTATTTTTTTCATTGATTCTTATTATTTGTCTCCCCCTGAACACTGAGGTACTAGAAATCTTCAGGGACATGATAAAACCACAAGGTAGAATCTCTACTGCCTCAGATCCATAGTCTTAGATGGGTAGACACATAAACAACATGAAAAAACAAGGGAACAAATTGCCCCAAACAAACCATGATGCTCTGATAACAGAATCTATTGACACCACAGTGGAAGAAATGACAGAAAAGGAGTTTAGAATGTACATAGTTAAACTGATCTACAAGGTAAAGGACAAATTAAAGAGTGAAATCAGAGAGAAAATACAGGAAGTGAAAAATCACTTCAATAAAGAGATAATGATATGGAAAAAATCAAGCATAAATCTTCAAGATGAAAAAATCAATAAACCAAATTTAAAATTCAATGGAAAGTAGTACCAACAGATTATACAAGTTGGAAGACAGAGTTTCAGGCAATGAAGACAAAATATATAATCTTGAAAATAAAGCTGATGGTGGAGAAGAGACATTAAGAGAACATGAATAGAACTTCCAAGAAATAGGGGATAACCTGAAAAGATGAAATTTAGGATTTGTTGGGATAGATGAAGGCTCTGAGATACAAGCACAATCTTTTAAATTAAATATCAAAAAATTCCCCAAACCTAAAGAATGAAATGGAAAATCAAATAGAGAAGGCTTACAGGACTCCAATATACAAAATTACAGCAGTCACACAGCAAGGCACATTATTATGAAGATCCTCCAACATACAGAATAAGGGTAGAATTCTAAAGACTGCCAGAGAAAAGCAACACATTTCATTTAGAGGAAACCAAATCCAGATCTAAGCTGATCTCTCAACCCAGACCCTCAAAACTGGGAGGTCTTGGAATAATACATACTAAGTCTTGAAAGAAAATGGATGCCAGCCAAGAATACTACATCCAACAAAGTTAACCTTGCGAGTTGACAACTAAACCAAATCCTTCTGTGATAAATGAAAGTTAAAAGAATTCACAACTAGAAATCTGGCACAACAAGCATATTCAATAAAATATCTCATGAAGAAAAAGTGAAAAATAAGAGTGAAAACCAGCAAGGAGATGACCTACACTAGAATAGTGGTCAATCAAAGGAGAAAATAATTCAAATTAAAAACTAGAAATAAATCAAAATGCCAGGGAACAAAAATCATTTCTGAATAATAGCATTGAATATAAATGGCCTAAACTCATCAAACAAAGGAATAGACTGGCAGTTGGATTAAAAAACAAGACCCAAGAATATGCTGTCTCCAATAGACTCACCTCAGAGGCAATGATATCCACAGACTGAAGGGAAAAGGATGGGAAAAAACATATTATTCACGAGGGTCTCATAAAGAAGCCAGGGTTTCTGTCCTCATATCAGATAAAGTGGACTTCCAGCAAAAGTTAATTAGAAGGAACGAAAAGGAAATTTCATACTGCTTAAGGGAATTATACACCAACAAGACATAATCATAAATATATATGCCCCCAACAATGGAGCATCTACATACATCAAGCAAACCCTTCTGAATTTCAAGAATCAAATAGACCACAATACAATAATACTGTGTGACTTGAACACATCTCTCTCATCACTGGGTAGATCCTCCAAACAAAACTAAATAAAGAAATATACAATGAAGAAATACAATCCATAAATCAGACTTAATATTATATAGACTTTATATTACATATAATAATATTTTCTCCATCAATGACTGAATAGACTTCTTTCTTAGCACATGAATTCTTCTCTAAAATAGACCATATCTTAGACCACAAAGAAATTGTAGCAAATACAAAAAATAGGTACAATATTTTGTATTCAGCATATCATAATGCAAGAAGAAATCAATGATAAAATGAAAAATAGAGTCTACTCTAATACCTGGAGACCAAATAATACGCTATTGCATGACCAATGGATACCAGAAGAAATCAGGAATGAAATAAAAAAAATACTTAGAGGTAAATGGGAGTAGCAATACAACATATCAAAATCATTGGGATACTATGAACGCAGTTCTAAGAGGAAAGTTCATTGCATCGAGCTCAATCATTAAAAAGAAGTGTAGTTCATTTAGCACTACTACGTACATAGTGGACAAACTTAAGTCCATATTTGAAATATCCAGAGTTTCTAGATGTTTAGAAGTACACAAAGTATATTAAAAAGTAGAGATAATAAATAAAGCATTTTGGAGATATCTTTTTGTTAAAGTTCATAACAAAATAACTGTCTTTTAGGAATGGAATGATAGAAGAACACTTCTCTGAGCAGTACATATTATATTTGTGCTGGTTCAGAAAGGAAGAAGGAGAAGAAAATGCAAAGATACCAATGTGTTTTCTGTAAAGAAAAAAAAAAAGAATAGAAAGTCAACAAAGAAATGACAACATTACATCTCAAAGCCCAACATTGCAAGACAAGAAATAATTAAAATCAGAACTGAAATCAATGAAATTGAAACAAACAAAATATCAAAAAAAATTAATGAAACAAAATGTTGCTTCTTTTGAAAAATTAAATGAAATTGATACAACCTTAGCCATACTAATGAAGAGAAAGTGAGTAAAAACTCAAATTATTAAATTTCATGATGAAAAGAAAATATCACTACAGATATTACTGAAATACAGACAATAATCACAAACAATTTTAAAAATTTATATTCTAATAAACTAGAAAATCTTTAGGACATTGACAAATTTCTACAAACATATGACCTACCTGAATTGAATCAGGAGGTCATAGAAAATTTAAACAGATCAATTTCAAGCAATTAAAGAAAAGCACAGGACCACACAGATTCTCAGGTAAGTACTACCAGACCTTCAAAGAAGAATTATCAGCAATCCTCCTCAACTTATTCCATGAAATAGAAAAGGAGGGAACTCTTCCAAACTCATCCTATGAAGCCAGTATTGCCCTGATACCAAAACTAGACAAAGGTACCTCACAGTTAGAAAACTTTAGACTAATGTTCCTGATGAATGGAGATGCAAATAAAATTCTGACAAAACACATATAAAAACATATTAAAAAGATAGTACACTATGATCAAGGGGATACATCCCAGGATTACAGGTTCATTCAACATACAGAAATCAATAAACATATTCATCACATCAACATACTTAAAAACAAGAATCATAAAATAAAGCAATTCTCATCGAGAAAAGTGAAGCAGGAGGCATCACAATACCAGACCTTAAATTATACTACCAAGCTATACTAACAAACAATGGCATGGTATTGGCATTGAAACAGAAATTTCAACTAATGGTACGGAGTAGAAGACACAGAGAAACTCCTGTGTAAATACAGTTATCTCATCTTAGACAAAAGAGCCATAAACATAGACACTTCAACAAATGGTGGTGGGGAAACTTGGAAATCCACATGTAGCAAAAGAAATTAAACCCCTAACTCTCACCCTGCACAAAACTCAACTTGAAGTGGATCAAGGACCTAGGCATTAGATAAAAAAGACACTGCACCTACTAGAAGAAAAAGTTGGC
>JAJEJO010003309.1:44257-56533 GCA_020662805.1 Glaucomys volans | reverse complement strand
AAGTTCCTTAACAAGATTCCTAAAGTGCAAGAAGTAAAATAAATAATAAATAAGTGGGATGGTATTGAAATAAAAAGCTTCCTCACAGCAAAGGAAACAATCAAGAATGTGAAGAGAGCACCTACAGAATGGGAAAAAATCTTTGACATCTGCACCTCAGACAGAGCATTAATCTCCAGGAGATACAAGGAACTCAAAAAACTTAACACCACAAACCAAATATCCCAACTGGTAATGGGCAAAGGAACTGAATAGACACTTCACGGAATAAGAAATATGAAAGGTCAACAAATATGTGAAAATATATTCAACAGCTCTAGCAATTAGAGAAAGGCAAATTAAAACTATCTCACTCCAGTCAAAATGGCAGTTTTCAAGAGCACAAGTATCAATAAATTTTCTTGAGAAGTGGAGAAAAAGGTTCACTCATCTTTTGCTGGTGGACTGCAAATTGGTGCAATCATTATGAAAAGCAGTACGGAGAGTCCTCAGAAAACTTGGAATGGAACCACCCATTGACCCAGTTAATCCCATTCCTGGGCTTATACCCAAAGGACTTAAAATCAGCATATTAGAGTGACGTGGCCACATCAATGTTTAGAGCAGCTCAATTCACAATAGCATAGCCATGGAACCAACCTAGGAACCCTTCAACAGATGAATGGATAAAAATATATGCTATATATGCACAATGGATCATTGCTCCACCATAAAGAAGAATAACTTTATGGCATTTGCCAGTAAATGATGGAACTGGAGACAATCATGCCAAGTGAAATAAGTCAATCGCAAAAAACCAGAGACTGAATGTTTTCTTTGATATGGGAATGCAGATATACAATAAGGGAGGTGGGGTGAAGAATAGAAGTACTTTGGGTTAGACAAAGGTGAATGAAGGAAAGGGAGGGGGGATGCGAATAGGAAAGATAGTAGAATGAGTCTCACATTACTTTCCTATGTTCATATATGAATATATGACCAGTGTAAACTCCACATCATGTGCAATCACAAGAAAGGGATATTCTCCATGCATGTATTATATGTCAAAATACATTCTACTGTCATGTATAACTGAAAAGAAAAAATAAAAAAGAAACAGAAAAATACACAATTGAGAACTTCAATAGCCTAGTAAATCAAGCTGAAGCAAGAATTTATGAACTTCAACAATTGTGTTGTGAAATATCACTGTCAAGACAGAAAGAAATGAATTAATAAAAAAATTGAATGAATCTACGAGATTTGTAGATCACCCTTAAGCAAACAAATATTCACATGATGGGACAAAGTCACCACGTGGGAGAAAGCAAAAGTGATTGGAACCCATTTAATTAAATCTTAACAGAGAAATAATCGAATCTTGAAAAAGATAAAGATTTCTTTCTCATCTGGGAAGCTCAAAGGATACCAAGTAGATGCAAAACAAAAAAGGCCCTAAACTATCAAGTTCAAGACAACGAATTCTCAAGGACAAGAAAAAGCATGAAGTCACATGAAAGAGAATCTCCATTATACTAAGAGCAGATTTCTCAGTAGGCCAAAAGAGTAGGATGATATATTCAAGAAGCTAAAAGAAAAAGAAACTGTCAATGAATAATACTATACCCCTGAAGTCTTCCTCCAGTAATTCATAAAAAATAAAATCTTCCTTACAAGTTAAAATTGAGAGAATTCATCACCATTTGATTGGCCCTTCAAAATGCTTAAGGTATTCCTACATCTGTAAGTGAAAGAATAACTACCATTGTGCAAAAATTTTAAAAAACAGAAAAAGTAGATAAAAAAAGTAAAAGAGAAAAGAATCAAATTTTATTATTACAGAAGCCACCAAATCACAAAAATAAAGACAGAAAGAAACAAAAATATACAAAACAATCGAAAACCAAAATAATGGAAGTGCATTCTTTTCTCTCAATAATATTCTTGAATGTATGTGGATTAAATTCCCTAGTCAAAAAATATACAGTGGCCAAATGGATTTAAAAAAAAAGCCTCAATTATATACTGCCTACAAAAAAACTCACTTCACCAGTAAAGACACACATGGACTGAAAATGAAGGGAAGGAAAAAGGTCTATTACACTAGTAGAAGGAAGCCAAAAGTGAGCAGGAGAACCTATGTGTATACCAAGTAAAATAGACGTTAAGTCAAAAACTGTAAAAATATGGACAGATATAGACTGGTTTAGTCTCTATGTAATTATTAAGTGATCCTTTCAATAAGAGAAAATTATAATTGTAAATACATAGGGACCAAATAGTGGAATGACCAATTGTATAAAGGAGACATTTTTATATCGATAGAGAAAGATATCACAATTGTAGTTGATTCTATATCAGTACATTTCACTAATAGATTATCTAGACCAAAAAACAAAACAAAATAAAACAAAACAAATAACAAAAACCCCCAATAACATAGAATCCTTGGTATTAAACTGTACTACAGATCAAATAAACCTAACAGATATTTTTAGAACATTTCACCCAATAGCTACAGAATATACATTTTTCTCATCAGCAAATGGAACACTCTTGATGATAGGCCATCTGGGAGGAAAAATAACAATCTCAATAAATGAAAATCCAAAATCATATTATATATCTTCTCTGACCACAATGGAATAAAGCTAGAAATAAACAAGAGAAATTTGAGGAACAGAACAAATACATGTGACCTAAACAACATACTCTTGAATGGGTAAAAGAAGAAATAAGACTAAAAAGTTCTTGAAACCAATAAAAACCACAACATAACAAAGTCTATGGGATGTAGCAAAATTAGTACTAAGAGGGTGTTTAATAGCAACAAGCACTTATGTTAAAAAGGAATTTTCAAATAAATAAACAACTACAGGTGACAACTCAAGGAACTTTCAAAATTGACAAAAACTTACTCCTATTAACAACAAAAGAGAGAAGAATCAAATAAATAAAAAAAGAAATGTAAAAGGAGACCCTACAACAGATACCACAGAAATACAAATAAATATCAGGGACTATTATGAATATATTTCAACAAGTGCCAAACCTGGAAAAATGAATAAATTTCTGGACACATATAACCTACCAGAAATGAATAAAGAATAAATAGTAAATTTAATATAAGCAGACCAATAATTTGTTATAATTTGTTATAAGATCAAATTAGTAATAAATGTTCTTCCAACAAAGAAAATTCCAAGACCTAATGACTTCACTATTAAATTCTAGAAAACATTTGAAGAAGGGCTAAAATTAATTATTCTCTTTAGATATATGACAGTAGAGTGTATTTTGACATATACATACATGGAGTATAACTCATTCTAATTAAGATCCCACTCTTGTGGTTATACATGGTGTGGAAATTCACTGGTCATGTATTCATATATGAACATTGGAAAGTTATGTCTGATTCATTTCACTGTCTTTCCTATTCCCACCCACCTCCCTTCCCTTCATTCCCCTTTGTCTCATCCACTGAATTTCTATTCTCCCCACTTGTTGTGGGTTAGCATCCACATATCAGCAAGATATAATTCTTACAGATATCTTATAAATGTTACAACAAATAAAGGACAAGACATTTGATCATATCAAAAGTTACAGGAAAAGCATTTGATCAAATTCAATATCCTTTCTTGATAAAATTCTCAACATATAAACAAGAAGAATCTATCTTAACACATCAAAGGTTCTGTATGACAAACCCACAGTTCACATCATTTAAATAGGGAAAATCTATAAGCTTCTTCAGATCTGGGACAAAACAAGGTTGTTCACTTTCACCACTTTTATTCAACACATTACTGGAAGTCTTAGCCAGATCAATTATGTAAGAGAAACAAATAAAAGGTATCCAAGTTGGAAAGGAGGAAGTCAAATTATCTCTATTGCACATGACATGATTATGTATGTAGAAAAACCTACAAAAATTATCTAAACTGATAAACAAATTCAATAAAGTTGCAGAATACAAAATCAAAATACAAAAAGTAGCATTCTTATGTGCCAATAAATGAACTTTCTGAAAAAAATTTAAACATCAACCCCATTCACTTAAATAAATACATAAAACATAAAAGTAATTTTTAAAAGGGAGTGAAAAACCTCTACAATGAAAACTTATAGAACAAGAATAATGAAAATATAATACACTAAGGAAAGAACTTGAAGAAGATACATACACAAAATATGAAAAGACACCCCATGTCTAAGGATTAGAATTACTATTGTCAAAATGCCCATTCTACCCCCCCCAAATTATGTATTTAAGGCAATCCCCATCAAACTATCAAAAATAATTTTCACAAAAATTTTAAAGTAAAAATCACAAAACTCATATGAAATCATAAAGACCCAGAATAGAGGAAAAACAAACAAGTAATTCAATTAAGTGGACAAATAATTTAAATACACATTTCTTGCATGATATTTAAAAATCTCAAAAGAGGGAACTCTTATTCACTTTTATGCATTGTGAATAAGTGTAGCCATTATAGAAGACAGTATGGGAGGCATTAAGAAAGTGAAAATAAAAAACCATGTGATCTAGCAGTCCCACTATTGGATAAATAGCCAGGAGAAATGAAATCTTTATATCAGACACTTGCATGTCCACATTCATTATAGCACTATTAACAATAGTAAAATGATGGGATAAATCAGTCAGCAAGCCACCAATGTATGGAAGAATAAATAAGATTATATATATATGTAAATGATATATAAATATATAAATTAAATATAGTGAAATCCTGTCATTTGCAACAATATTCAATTGGATGCTGTTACATGAAATCAGCCAAGCATATAAAGACAAATATTACATGTTGGCACTCATTTGTATAAGGTAAAAAAGTTGATCACATAGAATTAGAGAGTAAAATAGTGGTCACTACAGTCTAGAAAGGGTAGGGGCAGTGGGGGACAGAGAGAAGTTAGGTAAGGAGTAGCAAAACATACTTTGAAAACAGGAATTAATTTTAATGTTTTGTAGCATAGTAGAGTACCTGCTACAACAATTTGTCATATATCTCAAAATATCTAAAGAATTTTCAATACAGAAGTGATAATATTTGAGAAGGTAGAAATTATAATTACACTGATTTGATTATTATACACTGTATACAGATATTGAATTATTATACCATGTCCCATAAATAAGTACAGCATTGTCATTTAGGGGAAAAACAAAGATCATGTTAGAGCACCTCATCTTATCTTCTATATCCTCAAATGAATTATAAAACACATTGAGTTATACGATGAACTGTTCAGAAGCATGATGCTCAATTTCCAAATATCTAAGAATTATTCAGATATATTTGCATAATAAAAAAATCAGATTCCTCTTTTGATATTTGATAATGGACAGCTTTCTCTTTTGTACCACATTGGAAAATTGATAGGGAAGTATTGGAACTCCCTCCCTTGGCGGTTGAACTGGGAAGTACAAACCATGCAAAACCTTGCCAGTTTTCACCTCCTAATCTCCTAAAAACCAAAGTCACTCCCCTCATTGTTGTTTAAACCCAAAAGGAACCTGAGTTATTTCTCCAGAAGAATATGTGTGCTATTCACTGTGTGAATGAAAAGCTTTATTACATGGTGCCTCTGTATCATTCCTCCTAAATTGCTGGGAAATGGCAAGCCCATGATCTAATAGAGTATGCTAGGCTCTCATATAAAACGCTTTCTGCTATTGATTGAATTCCACTTTGGTGAAAGAGGAGATTACCAATTTTTCTAATTGAGTGAGATTTATTTTATGGCCCAGCATATTTTCCATTTGACTTGAGTATTTCATGAATACTCGAGACTTATTTCCTTCTGTCCCTAAATTGCAGCTAAGTGAAGGTGGTTAGAAGGACTATTCAAGTGCTGTTTCTATATGATTGCTGATTTTATTTCCATATATTGTGTCAATTACTGAGAATGATCTGTATAAGCCACCAAATGGAATTATAGATTTCTCTATTTTTCCTTTCAGTTCCACTGGTCTTTATTTTACCTATGTTAAAACGCTGTTGATATTAGTAAACATATTTAACATTAATTTCCTTAATAAATTGATTTCTTTGTTATTAGGTAATATCCTTACATATCTCTTGGTACATTTTGCTTATTCTTGTTCAAAATATTACTTATTGTGAAATTAATAGACCCACTCCAATCCTCATTTTGTGTATGTGAATGGGTGTCACCTCATATATTTGACTTTTTTACATCTTTATATTTACAGTGTATTCCTCCTACATTTTATAGTTAGAACTGATTTTTAAGTCCCAACTGTTGACTTCTTTTTTTCATTTGGGTTGTTTAAACCATTTAAACTTAGTGTAATTACTGATTTCAGGCTAACATTTTAGAAATTATTTCTTTTTTTCTCCCATATGTTTTCTTTTTTTTTTCATGCTTTCTTTAATAATTATTTTATTTTACTTTATTTTATATCTAGTATTGACTTTTTAATGATATTTTAATTACTTTTCCCTTGGTTGCTCATGGATTTGTCATATACATATTTAACTTATCACAGACTGCTTTCAAATAATATTATGGCACTTCACATATGGTATATAAACTTCACAACTATCTCCATTTTTCTCTTCTTATCTTACTGTTGCTATATTATTTACTAATGAGCAATTCCTAAAATACATAATTACTCTTCAGAAAGCCAATTTTTTTAAGCAAGTAGAATTGGAAAAAAATGAATACTTTTAGACTTTAAGTTTTACCATTATTGTCAATCTTAATTCCTTTGTAGATTTATTCCTTCTCTCTAAAAAATATATTCAATTTTTTTTTGGTAGTGCAGTTCCTTTCCTTCACTATTATTTCTGAATGATTTTTTTCTGCATTGCTGTGACAAAATACCAGAGATAGTCAACTTATAGGAAGAAAGATTTATTTTGTCTTACTATTTTAGCGGTTAAATCTGGGGTGAGTTGATCTTTTTGCCTTGGATCTGTCATGGCATAGTACATCATGGCAAGAGCATGTGGTTATATCCTATTGACATCACAGAAGCTGGGAAGCAAAGAGAGAAAGAGTAAGAGGTTTGAGTTCCACTATGCCCTTCCAGGTATCCTCCCAAAGACCTAATTTCCTCCCATTGGGCACTACCTCCTAAAGGTTTTACAACTCCACACTTGGTTAGAATGGCAACCAAGTCTTTAACACATGGTTCTTTAGGAAATACTTCCAAATCATAGCACAAATATAGAATTTTGCATTGACAGAAGTTTTTCTTTTACTACTTTTAAACCTTCTCCCCCAACACTTTGGTACTGATAATTGAAGCCAGCAGCACTTTATCGCAGTACTTTTTATTTTTTATTTTGAGACAGGGTCTTGCTAAGTTGCTGATGATCTTACTAAGGCCTCAAACTTGTGATACTCCTGCCTCAGCCTCCTGAGTTGCTGGGATTATGGGCATGTGCTACCACACCCAGTTTAAGCCCTCTTTTATGTGTAGACTTTCCTAGTTTTGAAGAAATAATTTGATATCATGCCTATCTTTATCATTTCCATGTAACATTCCTTTTCTTTCCCTAGCTTCCTTCAAGAGTTTCTCTGTATGTTTGTTTTTCAGAAGTTCAATAATAATCCATTTTGGTTTTTCTAAAAATATAAATTTATTTTGGTAAATTTATTCTCTAAACTTCTTGAATCTATGATATGATATTGTTCACTAATTTTAGAAAATTCATGGTCATTATTCCTTTAAGTATTTTATTTGCCCAGAGTTCCTTTTCTCCTGGTCAGGCTTGTATTGCATGTATGGTAGACTTGTGTACTCCATAGCTCTTGTATGCACCATTTAGAGGGTTTTTTTTATTCTCTTTGTGTTTCAGCCTGGAGCCTTTGCATTCCTGTCACATTATCAAGATCATGGTGAATATAAATCAAATTTTGAACGCTTGCATAGAAAAAAATTTTTTAAAAGGATATTTGATTGCTCACATAGAATACAGCAAGCTTAGCTCATCAGTTTCAGGAACAAGGTAAAGCTTTAAGGTACAACCAGTGAAACTTCCATCACTAAACATTCCTCTAGTATTGCTCAATATTGCTTGCAGGATTCTTGATTCCACCCTGTCTGGTATGTGTAATTTCAACTGTCTTTGCAACCAAATCAGTTCTGAATGATTCAAAGTGCTGGACATTGAATTGGCTGAACCTGGGTCACCTGTGATTCTATGATATGCAAAGAGGATATCTGGTCCCAGGGACACACATCTCCTACATATGTGAGCCAAGGTGTGTGAGGTCCCCGACTGGTATGGTGGTATTTGCTTTGTAGCTGCTGAAATGTTTTCACTTACTTATTTACCTGGGAAAGAAATCTATATTTTAATATAATTTTGGCACTACTCTTTGATGCTAGAATGTACCATAAAGAGTGATATGGTTCTTCCAGGGAATGCATAATAATTCTAGATGAGAATTTTGAGAAAATGTTGTGGCTAGATAATAAGAACAATTTAAAAATAAATTCTATAACTGTTTTAGAAATTTATATTCCCCAACTTCTTGATTTTTTTTATATTGTTCAATATTCTTTAACTATTTTTGTCAGCATGGTGGTGGGGGAGAGATATGGTTTGGTAGAATTTTATGAATTGAATGGATAAGAATTGTTGGACAAAAATAATTTAGCAACTGAAAAACAAAATCAAAAGTAAAATTTCCAAAGAAATATGGCCTTAATGTTAAAGGGTCTTCCACTGAGCAAAAGATGTTTGGAGTGGGGATGGAAATGACATTGGAAGCAATAAAGCCTTATATTGTATAGAGTCAGGATTCTTTAATAAACTCCTTGTGC
This sequence comes from Glaucomys volans, assembly GCA_020662805.1. Taxonomy (NCBI): domain Eukaryota; kingdom Metazoa; phylum Chordata; class Mammalia; order Rodentia; family Sciuridae; genus Glaucomys; species Glaucomys volans. The sequence continues at coordinate 47,718 of JAJEJO010003309.1, read as the reverse complement.
TTGCAATGAGGAGAAACTAGGAAGTGATGCAAGTGAGTTATACAAATACAAATGATTTAGCATTTTTCTTTGTTTTGTAATAAGTGAACAATAGGGAATCCATTTTGTCCTCAGTAGTCATTTTAAGATTTCTGGGAAGTCAAAATTAAGCCCATTTTCTGAGAAACAAGGAGGAACACAGGTGTTACCTGAGTTAAGCTAAAGCAACATTTGCTTCTGTATCATAGCTTGCTTGCACTGGCTGATAACGTTGTAAATGAATGTTCCATCTACTTGTGGTTTTTCCCTTTATATACCCCCCAAAATAACGGTTAGGCGCATCATTCTGGTATACCGCTTTAAGGTCTAGGGTGGTCGTGGCTGGCCAGCTCAGTAAAGGCTTCTTTGGCTTTTAAGGGAACGGCTTAGATGAGATTTTGATTCTTGTTGGGTTTAACAGTTTTCTTAAGTATATACAAAATCAACACATGCACACGCATGTGTGCGCGCACACACACACACACATATCTTAAATTTCCCAAAAATGATAATTTGATTTCTCTTTTTCACATTTACAGTGGTGGGAAGAACCACATTTTTCAAAAATAAAAAGTTCAAGAGGCATACTTAATGAAGAGAGCAACAGCTCAATTAAGTGCAACACAGAGAAATGACTACTTCATATAAATAAATTAAATCCAGATTTCATTTGCACTTCAGACACTGGCACAAAGCATCATTTTCTGAATGGCTTTTACTGAAAAATGCCAGAAGCAATTTTTCAATGAAATATATTATTTTGACAGCATTTACTTTCCTTGGCACCTTCTCCAAATCTTAATAGTATCAGACATATATAACCTGACCAAGAATACTTCTCTTTTTAGATATGTGAATATTAGTATCTCTTTAAGTCAACTGAATTTAACATTGTTTAACATATGACTCCCTAAATGCAAAATGAAGTTAAAGTATGGTTAAACATTACGAACTAAAAAATTTATCTGGGAAAAATGAAAAGCTATTGCTTTTCACAGATTGTAGGAACATTAAGATTGCAAAAGTCAATGAATAATTTACTTAATAAGTCTTATTCTTGAAAAATAAATTCTTTGAATATTCTTTTAATATTTAAAGGCCCTTTTCAAGAGTAACATTTTTATTGTTGTTGTTGTTATTAAGAAAGGTGGGCTGTATTAGAATTTCTCCAGGTGGACATATTGTTCCTTGTATTTTGTACAAAAGACACCAGACCATCTTGGGAAATAAAATAAAAAGTACCATTAAGTTGTGGGACAAAAGCTCATTAGAGAGCTCATTTGAAGAAATGGCATCTCTATTACACACAAATTGCTTCTAGGCACTAAATAAGCTCTATCTGTGAGAAAAAAGCAAATCAGTCATGTTGATTTTGAGAACATTTCTCTTTAGTTCTTTAGTGAAATTAGAGAAACTAGGAAGGCTGCCCTACTTAAGATGAAAGACATAAAAAATCTTGCTTTTTTCTCTTTTCATAAATTAGAATGTATTTAAGTGAAATAGGACACACAAAATCATTCACCACTTTCAATATTAGTTATCTCCAGCTTTTTTTCTCAAAGAAAAGTTTTGAACACTGTAAAAATTTAATGTTACATATGAATTTTGGAAATGTTAAGAATTTCAGTCTTTATGTCAATACCACTTAAAACTTTATTTTGAGTTTATCTGTTTATCAAAGTAACTGTTAGGGATATGCAAGAAAGGTTTAAAAATATATAGGGCCTTGATAAAATAAGGAAAATAATTACTATAATTGCTGGGAACTTACTTTGATGGGCTGGGTATGTAAATGAAACAACCCATATAGTAGCAATGAACAGATTTGCATTTTGTGATGTTTAATTATGAAACTGAGAATTTAAAGATACATTTTAAACAGCAATCATACTCTTTATGAATGAGAAACAAAGGATTAATCAGTCATTTTTCTGCATAAAGATCACAAAGTGAATGTTAAATTTATCTTTTTTTTTAAGATTTGCTCTTTAACAGCTTTATTAAGGAAATTTGAGAATTTGTAATATATGACTAAACTGTATGATTTACATTAGATCTTTTTTAAATTTTTTTTTATTTGCTTATTGATTCATTGAACACAAATGGAGTACAGCTATTGTTTCTCTGGTTGTACACAAAGTAGAGTCACACCATCTGTGCGTTCATGCATGTACACAGGGCAACGATGTCTGTCACACATTCTGTTATTATTCTTACCCCCCACCCCGACCCCACCCCTCCCTTCCCTCTATGCTATCTATCCTTCCTCCATTCTTGCCACCCTTCCCCCCCGCATTATGCATCATCATTCATTTATCAGAGAGACCATTTGGCCTTTGGATTTTGGGGATTGGCTGATCTCACTTAGCATAACAGTCTCCAACATCATCCATTTACCTACAAATGCCATAATTTTATTCTCCTTTATGGCTGAGTAATATTCCATTGTGTATATATACCACAGTTTCTTTATCCATTCATCTATAGAAGTGCATCTAGGTTGGTTCCACAATCTAGCTACTGTGAATTGAGCAGCTATGAACATTGATGTGGCTGCATCACTGTAGTAATCTAAGTTGTTTGGGTATAGGCCAAGGAGTGGGATAGCTGGATCAAATGGTGTATCCATTCCAAGTTTTCTAAGGAATCTCCAGACTGCTTTCCAGAGTGGCTGCACCAACTTGCACTCCCACCAGCAATGTATGAGTGTACCCTTTTCCCCACATCCTCGCCAACACCTGTTGTTGCCTGTGTTCTTGATAAAAGACATTCTAATTGGGGTAAGATGAAATCTTAAGGTGGTTTTGATTTGCATTTCTCTTATAACGAGTGATGTTGAACATTTTTTCATAAATCTGTTGATTGCTTGTAGATCTTCCTCTGTAAAGTGTCTGTTCATTTCCTTGGCCCATTTATTGATTGGGTTATTGGTGTTCGTGGTGTAAAGATTTTTGAGTACTTGGTAGATTCTGGAGATTAGTGCTCTGTCCGAAGTGTGTGTGGTAAAGATTTTCTCCCACTCTGAAGGCTCTCTCTTCACATTGCAGATTGTTTCCTTTGCTGAGAAGAAGCTTTTTAGTTTCACTCTATCCCAATCATTGATTCGTGCTTTTATTTCTTGCGCTTTGGGAGTCATGTTAAGGAAATCTGGTCCTAGGCCAACATGATGAAGATTTGGACCTATTTTCTCTCCTATCAGATGCAGAGTCTCTGGTCTAATTTCTAGGTCCTTGATCCACTTTGAGTTGAGTTTTGTACAGGGTGAGAGATATGGGTTTAGTTTCATTTTGCTGCACATGGATTTCCAATTTTCCCAGCACCATTTGTTGAAGAGGCTGTCTTTTCTCCATTGCATGTTTTTGGCTCCTTTTTCAAGTATGAGATACCTGTATTTATGTGGGTTTGTCTCTGTGTCCTCTATTCTGTACCATTGATCTACCTAT
>JAJEJO010003309.1:0-43090 GCA_020662805.1 Glaucomys volans | reverse complement strand
GCATCTATGTTCATTAGAGATATGGGTCTGAAATTTTCTTTCCTTGATGTGTCCTTCTCTGGTTTTGGTATCAGGGTGATATTAGCTTCATAGAATGAGTTTGGAAGGGTTCCCTCCTCCTCTATTTCGTGAAATACTTTGAGGAGTATTGGAATGAGCTCTTCTTTGAAGGTCTTGTAGAACTCGGCTGTGAATCCATCTGGTCCTGGACTTTTCTTTGTTGGTAGGCTTTTAATGACTTCCTCTATTTCATTGCTTGAAATTGATCTATTTAAGTTGTGTATGTCCTCCAGATTCAGTTTGGGTGGCTCATATGCCTCTAGGAACCTGTTGATGTCTTCCATGTTTTCTATTTTGTTGGAGTATAAATTTTGAAAGTAGCTTCTTATTATGATTTGTATTTCAATTGTGTCTGTTGTAATATTTCCATTTCCATCATGAATTTTAGTAATTTGGAGTTTCTCTCTCCTTCTCTTTGTTAACATGGCTAAGGGTTTATCAATTTTGTTTATTTTTTCAAAGAACCAACTTTTTGTTTTGTCAATTTTTTGAATTGATTCTTTTGTTTCAATTTTGTTTCAATTTCAGCTCTGATTTTGATTATTTCCTGTCTTCTACTACTTTTGGTGATGATCTGTTCCTCTTTTTTCAGGGCTTTGAGCTGTAATATGAGGTCATTGATCTGTTGATTTTTCATTCTTTTATTAAATGCACTCCATGCAATGAATTTTCCTCTTACCACTGCTTTCATAGTGTCCCAGAGATTTTGATATGTTGTATCTTTGTTCTCGTTGACCTCTAAGAATCTTTTAATTTCCCCCCTAATGTCTTCTGTTATCCATGCATCATTCAATAGCATATTATTTAATCTCCAGGTTTTGGAGTAGTTTCTTTTTTTAACTTTATCCTTGATATCTAATTTCATTGCATTATGATCTGATAGTATACAAGATAGTATCTCTATGTTTTTGTATTTGCTAAGAGTAGCTTTGTGGCATAACATATGGTCTATTTTAGAGAAGGAACCATGAGCTGCTGAGAAGAAAGTGTATTCACTTTTTGATGGATGGAATATTCTGTATATGTCTGTTAAGTCCAAATTAGCGATTGTGTCATTGAGTCCTATGGTTTCCTTTTTCAATTTTTGCTTGGAAGATCTGTCCAACGGTGAGAGAGGAGTGTTAAAGTCCCCCAGTATCATTGTGTTTTGGTCTATTTGATTCCTGAAATTGAGAAGGATCTGATTGATGTACATGGATGCACCAGTTTGGTGCATAAATATTTATGATTGTTATGTCTTGCTGATTTATACTTCCTTTAAGCAGTATGAAATGTCCTTCTTTATCCCTTCTGACTAACTTTGGCTTGAAGTCTGCTTTATCTGAAATAAGGATGGAAACTCCTGCTTTTTTACTCAGTCCATGTGCATGGTATGTTTTTCCCAACCTTTCACCTTTAGTCTTGTGGGCATGTTTTTCTATGAGATGAGTCTCTAGAAGGCAGCATATTGTTGGGTGTTTCTTTTTAATCCAGTCTGCCAGTCTATGTCTTTTGATTGATGAGTTTAGGCCATTTACATTCAGGGTTATTATTGAGGTATGACTTGTATTTCCTGCCATTTTAGCTTTTTTGGGGTTTTTAGCTTAACTTTGTTTCTCCTTTGATTGACTCTTTCTTTAGGGTAATTTCTCCCCACGTTGACTGAGAGTGTTGTTTTTCATTTCTTCCTCTTCAAATATTTTGTTACGAATCTTCTGTTGGGCAGGCTTTCTCTTTGTGAATTCTTTAAGCTTTTGTTTATCATGGAAGGATTTTATTTCATCATCAAATCTGAAGGTAAGATTTGCTGGGTATAAAATTCTTGGTTGGCATCCGTTTTCTTTCAGAGCTTGAAATATATTGTTCCAGGCCCTTCTTGCTTTTAGGGTCTGGGCTGAGAAATCTGCTGATATCCGTATTGGTTTCCCCCTTTAGGTAATCTGCTGCTTTTCTCTCGCAGCCCTTAAAATTCTATCTTTGTTTTGTATAATAGGTATTTTCCTTATAATGTACCTTGGTGTGGATCTGTTGTAATTCTGTGCATTTGGTGTCCTGTAAGCCTCTTGTAATTGATTTTCCATCTCATTCATCATATTTGGGAAATTTTCTGATGTTATTTCCTTGAACAGATTATTCATACCCTTGGTTTGTATCTCTGTGCCTTCCTCAATCTCAATAACTCTTAAATTTGGTCTTTTCATGATGTCCCATATTTCTTGGAGGTTTCGTTCATGATTCCTAACCATCTTCTCTCCTTGTTGGACTTTGTTTTCAAGATTAAATATTTTGTCTTTATTGTCTGAGCTTCTGTCTTCCAAGTGATCTATTCTGTTTATTATGCTTTCTATTGAGTTTTTCACTTGGTTTATTGTTTCCTTCATTTCCTTGTTTCCTTCAAGGATTTCTGTTTTTTTTTTTTTTTTCCTCAGAACTTCTATCTCTTTATTGAAATGATTTTTTGCTTCCTGCAATTGCTCTATTAGCTGATTATTCATAGTCTGAATCTGCTCTCTCGTCACATCATTCTCTTCTCGGATCATTTTAATTATGAACATTCTGAACTCCCTTTCTGTCATTCCTTCTACCATGTTGTCTTTGGGTTCTCTTGATATACCATCTAGGTTTGTTTGGGACACTTTCTTCCTGTGTTTTCTCATATTGCTCGTGTATCTTCCCCTCTAGTAGTGCAAATCAGAGGGATTGCAATTTCCCTGTAAAGACTTAAAGTGTCCTTGCAGATTTCCAGTAACTCACCTGATGATTGAGAGGTGCTTGATCAAGCGGTGACCCAAGAAAGCTGCTGTCCCACTACCTCCAATTTGGGAATGATCAATACTTCTGGGCAGAGGCAGCCTGGTGTTGGTAGACAATCAGATACAGCAAGGTGCTTGACCCCGGGCCAGGGTGTGAACCTGAGCACCGGGCCAGGGTGTGAACCTGGGCACTAGACCAAGTTGGGGTGGCAGCACAAAACTGTGCTCAGTGATGGAGACACTGGGCTTGAGAGCCCAGGCAGGCCTGAGCTCCTCGCTGGGGGCTCAGTCATTGGCAGGTGGTCGCCCTCTGCCAGGGAAGCTGTAAAATACGGCCAAAGGGCCCAAACTCCCTGCTGGAGCCGGAGACTCCCCCTGCTCCAGGCCAGACCTCCCCAGGAGTCGCCTCACAGTGGCGGGGAAGACCGGGGAAGATCAGAGCTTAGCTCTGAGGACTCAGGCAGCCGCAGATGGTCGCCCTCTGCCAGGGAAGCTGCAAAATGGCTGAATGCTAAATTTAGTAACATTCACACCACTTTTCTCTCAATTAATACTTTATTTTAGATCACAAAGGTAAGGCTCAATCAATATGGTAATCTGTTTGTCCCACTCATTCTTAGGTTCGGACAATCTAAGAATTGACTTTAAGGAGAAGCATAACAAGGAAATTGAAGTTGTGAAAGAGTAAGAAAATGTATAATCAGGGCATTTAGTTCTGTCAGGTGACATTTTGTCCCCATATACCTCTGTAGTAGAATCCTCTTGATAGTTAATAATGGGAAATATTAAACTTCTCTTGTTTTGTGTTTTTATTCCACACAAATTATTTAAATTTTAAGTGAATTATTTTCCATGTGATTCATTCTTTCATTTGAGGAGATGACTTCTGTTTTTTTTTTTCAGTACAGAATATTTATCAAGAGTTTTATTTTGCTACAAATATTTTGAAAATTAAATTAATGTTACTCAAAACTAGCATGCAGGACTACAAGAAACATAGGAAAAATAGACTCCTGGATATCCTAAGTCTACTACAAATGGATAAGCAGTTTTATTTGATGTTTCTTTTTATTTTCCAATGTGATCTACTAAATTGACTTCATAGTGCATCATAAAAGTTTAGTTCCGAATCCCTTATCAGTCTTTTAAAATATCCAAAATTTCTAATTAATTTTAGGTTTACTTTTCAATGCTTACACCAATTCAACAATTTTAATCAATATGTAGGTTTCTATTTTTTTATTTGTTCTTTTTAATTATACATGACAGTAAACCCATTTTGATATAATCATATAGCAGGGAATATATCTTTTTTTTCACAATGTAGTTTCACACCATTCATAAAATCTTACATAAACATAGGGTAATACTGTCTATCTCAGTCTACTATCTTTCCTTCCCCCACCCCCTCCTGTTCCATTTTCCTCTACACCATCCATACTTCCTCCATTCTTTTCTTATCCTCCCCATAACCCTTTCTCCCCCAACTCCCCACCGTGATGTATCAGCATCCACTGATCAGAGAACATTCAGCCTTTGGTTTTTTGGGCTTGGCTTATTTCACTTAGCATGTTATTCTTCAACTCCACCCATTTACCAAGAAATGCCATAGTTTTATTCTTCTTTATGGCTGAGTAATATTCCATTGTGTATATATACTACAGTTTCTTTATCCATTCTTCAATTGAAGGGCATCTAGGTTGGTTCCACAATCTAGCTATTGTGAATTGAGCAGCTATGAACATAGATGTGGCTGCATCCCTATACTTTGCTGATTTTAAGAACTTTGGGTATAAACCGAGGAGTGGGAGAGCTGGGTCAAATGGTGGTTCCATTCCAAGTTTTCTGAGGAATCTCTGAAACTCCATACTGCTTCCCAGAGGGGCTGCACCAATTTACAACTCCACCAGCAATTTATGAGTGTGCCTTTTTCCCCACATCCAGGCCAACACTTATTATTGCTTGTATTCCTGATAATAGCCATTCCAATTGGAGTTAGATGAAATCTTAGAGTGGTTTTAATTTGCATTTCTCTAATTACTAGAGATGTTGAGCACTTTTTCATGTATTTGTTGATCACCTGTGTATCATCTTCTGTGAAGTGTCTGCCCAGTTCCTTAGCCTATTTATTGACTGGGTTCTTTGCATTTTTGGTGTAAAGTTTTGTAAGTTCTTTATAAATTTTGGAGATCAGTGCTCAGTCTGAAGTGTGTGTGGAAAAGATTTTTTCCCACTCTGTAGGCTCTCTTTTCACATTATTGTTTCTTTTGCTGAGAAAAAGCTTTTTAGCTTGAATCCGTCCCATTTATTGATTCTTCCTTTTATTTCTTGTGCTCTGGTTGTCATGTTGAGAAAGTCTGGTCCTAAGCCAATATGAAGAGGATTCGGGCCTACTATTTCTTCTATTTGGCGAAGAGTCTCAGGTCTAATTCCTAGATCCCTGATCCATTTTGAGTTGAGTTTTGTACAGGGTGAGAGATAGGGATTTAATTTCATTTTATTGCATATGGATTTCCAGTTTTGCCAGCACCATTTGTTGAAGAGGCTATTTTTTCTCCATTGCATGTTTTTGGCACCTTTGTCTAGTATGAGATAACTGCACTTATGTGGGTTTATCTCTGTGTCTTCTATTCTGTACCATTGGTCTACCTGTCTATTTTGGTGCCAATACCATGCTGTTTTTGTAACTATTGCTCTATAGTAGAAGTTTAAGGTCTGGTATTGTGATACCTCCTGCATTATTCTTCCTACCCAGGATTGTTTTGGCTATTCTGAGTCTTTTGTTCTTCCAGCTGAAATTCATGATTGCTTCTTCTATTTCTATGAGGAATTTCATTGGAATTTTTATTGGAATTGCATTAAATTTGTATAGCACCTTTGGAAGAATGGCCATTTTGATTATATTGATTCTTCCTATCCAAGAACATGGAAGATTTTTCCATCTTCTAAGGTCTTCCTCAATTTCTTCCTTTAATGTTCTATAGTTTTCGTTGTAGAGGTTTTTCACCTCTTTTGTTAGATTGATTCCTAAGTATTTTATTTTATTTGAGGCTATTTTGAATGAAGTTGTTTTCCTCATTTCACTTTCAGATGATTCATCGCTTATGTAGATAAATACTTTTGATTTATGTGTGTTTATTGCATATCCTGCTATTGTGCTGAATTCATTAATTAGGTCTAAACGTTTCCTGGTGGAGTTTTTTGGATCCTTTAAATATAGGATCATGTCATCAGCAACTAGTGACAGTTTGAGTTCTTCTTTTCCTATTCATATACCTTTAATTTCTGTGGTCTCTCTAATTGCTCTGGCTAGAATTTCCAGCACAATATTGAATAGAAGTAGTGACAGTGGGCATCCCTGTCTTGTTCCTTTTTTTAAAAGGGAATGTTTTCAGTTTTTCTCCATTAAGAATGATGTTGTTAGTGGGCTTAGCATAAATAGCCTTTACAATGTTGAGGTATGTTCCTACCATCCCTATTTTTTCAAGTGTTTTGAGCATGAAGGGGTGTTGTGTTTTGTCAAATGCTTTCTCAGCATCTATTGAAATAATCACATGATTCTTAACCTTAAGTCTATTGAAGTGATGAATTACATTTATTGATTTCCAGATGTTGAACCAACCTTGCATCCCTGGGATAAACCCCACTTGATCGGGGTGTACTATCTTCTTAATATGTTTTTGTAAGCAATTTGCCAGAATTTTGTTAAGGATTTTAGCATCTATATTCTTCAGGGATATTGGCCTAAAGTCTTCTTTTCTAGATGTGTCTTTGTTTGGTTTTGGTATCAGAGTGATACTAGCTTCATAGAATGAATTTGGAAGGGTTCCCTCCTTTTCTATTTCTTAAAATACTTTCAGGAATATTGGTATAAGTTCTTCTTTGAAGGTCTTGTAGAACTCAGCTGAAAATCCATCTGGTCATGGGCTTTTCTTGGTTGGTAGGCTTTTGATGGCTTCTTCTACTTCATTGCTTGAAATTGATCTGCTTAAATTGTGTATGTCCTCCTGGTTCAGTTTGGGAGGATCATATGTCCCTAGAAATTTTTCAATGTCTTTGAAATTTTCTATTTTATTGGAGTATAGGTTTTCAAAGTAGCTTCTAATTATGTTTTGTATTTTAGTGGTGACTGTTGTGATATTTTCTTTTTCATCACGAATTTTAGTTATTTGAGTTTCCTCTCTCCTTCTCTTTTTTAGTGTGGCTAAGGATTTATCTATTTTGTTTACTTCTTCAAAGAACCAACTTTTTGTTTTGTCAATTCTTTGAATTGTTTCTTTTGTTTCAATTGCATTGATTTCAGCTCTGATTTTAATTATTTCCTTTCCTCTACTACTTTTGGTGTCATTTTGTTCTTCTTTTTCTAGGGCTTTGAGATGAAAGGGTAGGTCATTGAGTTGTTGACTTTTTATTCTTTTCTTGAAGGTGTTCAATGCAATGAATTTTCCTCTTAGTACTGTTTTCATAGTGTCCCAGAGATTTTGATATGTTGTATAATCATTCCCATTAACCTCAAAGAATTTTTTTATCTCCTCCCTGATGTTTTCTGTTATCCATGCTTCATTCAATAGCATATTATTTAGTCTCCAGGTATTGGAGTAGTTTCTGTTTTTTATTTTGTCGTTGATTTCTAATTTAATTCCATTATGATCTGATAGAATATAAGGTAGTATCTCTACTTTTTTGCATTTACTAAGAGCTGCTTTGTGGCATAACATATGGTCTATTTTAGAGAAGGAACCATGTGCTGCTGAGAAGAAGTGTATTCACTCATTGATGGATAGAATATTCTATATATATCTGTTAAGTCTAAGTTATTCATTGTGTTATTGAGTTTTATGGTTTCTTTGTTTAGGTTTTGTTTGGTAGATCTGTCCAGTAGTGAAAATGGTGTGTTAAAGTCACCCAGAATTATGGTGTTGTGGTCTATTTGATTCTTGTAATTGAGAAGGATTTGTCTAATGTACATGGATGGGCCACTGTTTGGGGCATAAATATTTATGATTGTTATGTCTTCTTGATTTATGGTTCCCTTAAGCAGTATGAAATGTCCTGCTTTATTCCTTCTCACTAACTTCAGCTTGAAGTCCACTTTATCTGATATAAGGGTGGAAACCCCCAGTTTTTACTGAGTCCATGTGTGTGATAGGTTTTTTCCCATCTTTTCACCTTTAGTCTGTGGATGTCCTTTTCTATGAGACGAGTCTCTTGAAGGTGACATATTGTTGGGTCTTTCTTTTTTTTTTGTTTTTTGGAACCAGGGATTGAACTCAGGGACACTTGGCCACTGAGCCACATCCCCAGCCCTATTTTGTATTTTATTTAGAGACAGGGTCTTACTGATTTGCTTAGGGCCTTGCTAATTTGCTGAGGCTGACTTTGAACTCGCGATCTTCCTGACTCAGCCTCCCAAGTCGCTTGGATTACAGGGGTGCGCTAGGCGTCTTTCTTTTTAATCCAGTCTGCCAGTCTATCTCTTTTGATTGACGAGTTTAGGCTATTAACATTCAGGGTTATTATTGAGATATGATTTGTATTCCCAGTCATTTTGGCTTAGATTTGGTTTTTAACTTGACTTGGTTTCTCCTTTAATTGGCTTTTCTTTTAGGATATTTCCTCCCTTTGATGACTTACATTGTTGTTTGTTTCTTCCTCATGGACTATCTTGCTGAGAATGTTCTGTAGCGCAGGCTTTCTATATGTAAATTCCTTTAACTTTTGTTTGTCATGGAAGGATTTTATTTCATCTTCAAATTTGAAGTTCAGCTTTGCTGGATGTAGGATTCTTGGTTGGCAACCATGTTCTTTCAGAGCTTGAACTATATTGTTCCAGGCCCTTCTAGCTTTTAGGGTCTGGGCTAAGAAATCTGCTGATATCCACATTGGTTTTCCCCATATATGTAATTTGTTTCTTTTCTCTCACAGTCTTTAAAATCCTATCTTTGTTTTGTATATTAGGCATTTTAATTATAATGTGTCTTGGTGTGGATCTGCTGTAATTTTGTGCATTTGGTGTTCTGTAAGCCTCCTGTAGTTGAATTTCCATTTTATTCCTCAGGTTTGGGAAATTTTCTGATATTATTTCATTGAATAGGTTGTTCCTTCATTTGGTTTGTATCTCTGTGCCTTTCTCAATCCTGATAATTCTTAAATTTGGTCTTTTCATGATATTCCATAGTTCTTGTAGGTTCAGTTCATGATTTCTTACCATCTTCTCTGTTTGGGCAACTTTATTTTCAAGATTCAATATTTTGTCCTCGTTGCCTGAAATTCTGTCTTCTAAGTGATCTAGTCTGTTGGTGATGCTTTCCATTGAGTGTTTAATTTGGTCTATTGTTTCCTTCATTTCAAGGATTTCTGTTTGGTTCTTTTTCAGAATCTCTAATGTCTTTGTTGAGGTGATCTTTTGTTTCCTGTAGTTGCTCTTTCAGCTGCTTATTGGAAAGGTCAATCATTGCCTGCATTTGCTCTCTTAACTCATCATTTGCTTCTCTGATCATTTTAATCATGTGTATTCTGAATTCCTTTTCTGGCAGTTCTTCTACCATGTTGTCATTGGATTCTATTAGTGTAGAATCTTGGTTAGTTTGGAAGGAGATGACTTCTTAAGTCCCTAATTCACCAAGTCCTAATGTTTTGGAGAACTCTTCTAACACAGCATAAGGTCTTTGTACTTGAAAACAGCTGTAAATCATGGTTCTGTTTCAATTCTCAGATTATGATATTGTGAGTGGCAATTTAGGGGATACACTTGACAATCTCTGGAGTTTAAATATTTTTAAGCATGATTTGGAATTCTGGCATATATATGTTATTATATAAAATTTGCTTTCAAATTGAAAATTTGGGAAAATATTATTTATGACTCACTAAAATAGAACACAAAATGTTTTATCCTATGTCATAACAATTAATGGAACATGCATTTACAATGATGGATTAAATGTTTTATGAAAATAAGGATAGTGTTTAAAACCTAGGAAATAAAATTTTCATAATCTGTTGGCCTATCAAAAACACAAATGTAGTTCACAAAATGTCATAATATAATAAAATTGCCTACAGTGTGCACATAGTAAGTAGCTATTAGTACTTGACAAATGATCTATTTGATGTGGTTGCTATAAGCAAGTATGTACAATATAGTTTGTGAAATCTAGCCCAAGTAAATTTAAGGAAAATTGGAACTAGTGTGATAAATCACTAAGATATTTAGTTTTCTTTTGATTGTCATAAAAATCAAAATATTTTGGCAAAATACAAAATCAAGTAACTCAAAAACTAATAGAGGAGGATTATCCAGGACTTGATTACATATAGCAGAGACTAAAATGAAGCAAATGCCATTGTTCTGATTATTATCTCTACTTTTTTGCTAAGCAGGTTACAATGAGTATTGAGCTTTATTCCCCAATGGAAATCTCTGGGACTGACTAAGAAATGTCCATTACTATTGGCAGTAGGGAAAATTTGGACTTAGATAGCAGGTAGTCTGCATTTGAATCTAATTCTATAGGTTGATTAACCATTTTGAAGTCATCTTTTGTTAACTGTGGAATGAGAACAATAACATTATATTGTAATATTCAAATATCAGGTTAAAAAGCCTGAATAAATTATCTATCATATTTAACAAGCTCTATGAAAATAAGTTTGTCTTAGACATATTTTTGAATAAAGAAATCACTCTAGATAAAAGATTTAAAGGCAAACAAGACAAACTAATGACTCCATTGACCATTGTATATGAGATGAAAATATTTTAAAATATCCTTCCACATATTTGATACTATATTCAACTCTTTACAACATTGAAATAATATAATGAAAAAATAATTTGAACTTTGATCTCATGATTAGAAGTAGTTTTTTCATCCTTCCCAAGAAAAGTTGTCATTTTAAAATCTTTTTCAAATTCCCGAAATTTTGTGTTTAACAAAATCAAAGGTGAAGTTAGATAGCACTGGAAGTCATCCTTCATCCTTCTAGATAGCACTAGAAGTCACCAAAACCAAATAAATAAACAAAACTTGCCAAGAATTGTGCAGGGGTGAGGGATATGTCCAGGAATAGGAGAAGAGGACATTGGTTGTATGAAGCAAAGTATGATAATTATTGACACTTGATTAATAAGTAATTAAAAATAGTGACTTTAAATAGCAGACATTTATTATCTTACAATTTTTGTGGGTCAGAAAGATGTATAGCTTGAATGGATTCTCTGTTTTGCTTCATGGTCTCTCACAAAGCTTCAATCTAAGTGTCAGTCCAGAGTCTGTGAAGTTAAACCTTTTCTGAAGGCTCAATTAGCGTTCCAAGGTCACTCAGTGGTTGTTGATATCACTCAATTCCTCTGGGCTATTGGGCTAACTGTTGATTAGAGTTACTCTTAGTGCCTTTCCAACAGGCATTTCTCACATGGTAGCTTGCTCTATCAGAGCAGGTAAGCCAGGAAGCCTGCAAAAATGGAGGTTATAGTCTTCTATAACATAAATCATCAAGTAACATCATTTTGCTTTAGAGGCAAGTCACTAGGTCCAACTGAAACTCAGTTGGAAAGAATTACAAAAGATATTTCATATCAAGAGATAAGGATTTTAAAAAAGACATCTTTGAAATATTCCTATCACATGAAATCTTGATAACTATTACATTGAATCTGTAGATTATTTTGGGTAGCATCATCTGAATAATATTAGGGCTTGTGATCCATGAACATGGAATGTCTTTATTATCTTCAACTACTTTCTTTTCTTTTTTTTATTCATTTAATTTTGATCAATTGAACACAAATGTAGTACAACTATTGTTTCTCTGGTTGTACACAAAGTAGAGTCGCACCATCTGTGCATTCATACATTTACACAGGGCAATGATGTCTGTCTCATTGTTATTATTCTTGCCCCCCCACCCTGACCTCATCCCTCCCTTCCCTCTATGCTATCTATCCTTCCTCCGTTCTTGCTTCCCTTTCACCCAGCATTATGCATCATCATTCACTTATCAGAGAGATCATTTGGCCTTTGGATTTTTGGGATTGGCTGATCTTACTTAGCATGACAGTCTCCAACATCATCCATTTACCTGCAAATGCCATAATTTTATTCTTCTTTATGGCTGAGTAATGTTCTGTTGTGTATATACCACAGTTTCTTTATCCATTCATCTATTGAAGGTCATCTAGGTTGGTTCCACAACCTAGCTATTGTGAACTGAGCAGCTATGAACTTTGATGTGGCTGCATCACTGTAGTAATCTGATTTTAAGTTGTTTGGGTGTAGGCCAAGGAGTGGGATAGCTGGGTCAAATGGTGGATCCATTCCAAGTTTTCTAAGGAATCTCCACACTGCTTTCCAGAGTGGCTGCACCAACTTGCAATCCCACCATCGATGTATGAGTGTACCCTTTTCCCCACATCCTCGCCAACACCTGTTGTTGCCTGTATTCTTAATAAAAGACATTCTAATTGGGGTAAGATGAAATCTGAAGGTGGTTTTGATTTGCATTTCTCTTATAACTAGGGATGTTGAACACTTTTTCATATATCTGTTGATTGCTTGTAGATCTTCTTCTGTCAAGGGTCTCTTCATTTCCATGGCCCATTTATTGATTGGGTTATTAGTATTGTTGGTGTAAAGATTTTTGAGCACTTTGTAGATTCTGGAGATTAGTGCTCTGTCTGAAGTGTGTGTGGCAAAGATTTTCTCCCACTCTGAAGGCTCTCTCTTCACATTGCTCATTGGTTCCTTTGCTGAGAAAAAAAACTTTTTAGTTTGACTCTATCCCAATAATTGATTCCTGCTTTTATTTCTTGCACTTTGGGAGTCATGTTAAGGAAATCTGGTCCTAGGCCACCATGATGAAGATTTGGACCTATTTTCTCTCCTATTAGGTGCAGGGTCTCTGGTCTAATTCCTAGGTCCTTGATCCATTTTGAGTTGAGTTTTGTACAGGGTGAGAGATATGGGTTTAGTTTCTTTTTGCTGCATATGGATTTCCAGATTTCCCTGCACAATTTGTTGAAGAGGTTATCTTTTCTCCATTGTATGTTTTTGGCTCCTTTGTCAAGTATGAGATACCTGTATTTATGTGGGTTTGTCTCTATGTCCTCTATTCTGTACCATTGATCTACCTATTTTGGTGCCAATACCATGCTGTTTTGTTACTATTGCTCTGTAGTATAGTTGAAGGTCTGGTATTGTGATACCCCCTGCTTTTCTCTTCTTGCTAAAAATTGCTTTAGCTATTCTGGGTCTCTTATTCCTCCAAACGAATTTCATGATTGCTTGCTCTATTTCTATGAGGTTCATCGTTGGGATTTTAATTGGAATTGCATTGAATTTGTATAGCGCTTTTGGTAGTATGGCCATTTTGACAATATTAATTCTGCCTATCCAAGAACATGGGAGATCTTTCCATCCTCTCAGACTTTCTTTAATTTCTTTCTTTAGTGTTCTGTAGTTCTCATTGTAGAGGTCTTTCACCTCTTTAGTTAGATTGACAGCCGAGTTCTACAAGACCTTCAAAGAAGAGCTCATTCCAATACTCCTCAAAGTATTTCACGAAATAGAGGAGGAGGGAACCCTTCCAAACTCATTCTATGAAGCTAATATCACCCTGATACCAAAACCAGAGAAGGACACATCGAGGAAAGAAAATTTCAGACCAATATCCCTAATGAACATAGATGCAAAAATTCTTAACAAAATTTTAGCAAATCACATTCAAAATCATATTAAAAAGATAGTGAACCATGATCAAGTGGGTTTCATCCTGGGGATGCAAGGTTGGTTCAACATGCAGAAATCACTAAATGTAATTCACCACATCAACAGACTTAAAGTCAAGAACCACATGATTATTTCAATAGATGCAGAGAAAGCATTTGATAAAATACAGCACTCCTTCATGCTCAAAACACTAGAAAAAATAGGGATAGTGGGGACATTCCTTAACATTGTAAAGGCTATCTATGCCAAGCCCACAGCTAGCATCATTCTAAATGGAGAAAAATTGAAAGCATTCCCCCTGAGCACTGGAACAAGGCAAGGATGCCCTCTTTCTCCACTTCTGTTCAACATTGTTCTTGAAACTCTAGCCAGAGCAATTAGACAGACCAAAGAAATTAGAGGAATACGAATAGGAAAAGAAGAGCTCAAACTATCTCTATTTGCTAATGACATGATTCTCTATTTAGAAGAGCCTGAAAATTCCACCAGAAAACTTCTGGAACTCATAAATGAATTCAGTAAAGCAGCAGGATGTAAAATTAATGCTCATAAATTGAATGCATTTTTATTTGTAAGTGATGCATCCTCTAAGAGAGAAATTAGGAAAACTATACCATTCACAATAGCCTCAAGAAAAATAAAATACTTGGGAATCAACTACTTTCAATGATGTGGTGTAGATTTTGTTGTATAAATCTTGTGCTACTTTTATTTGCTAAATTAATTCCTTAGCTTTTTATTCTTCTTCATCACATTGCAAATTGTGTTTTTAATTTTATTTTCATCTCAATAGTCATTGTTCATAAATGTAAACATGATTGATTGTTGTATATTAACTTTGCATATTGAAATGTTTGAATTAGTGCATTTTGTCTAATCTCTTTTTGTTTTTCAGGATTTTCCATATCATGTCACTTGTGGATAGAGATTGTCTAACATTTGGCATTATTTGACAGTGAAGCAATTTGATTCATCTTTTGGATGTTCTTTGTGGAAAGTTTAAAAATTGGTGATTTTTTCAGTTGTTGGCACAGAATTATTTATGGTTTTCTCGTAATTCTTTTATTTCTGTAATGTCAAAAGTAATACTCCTTTTTCATTACCAATTTCAGTATTTTGAGTCCTTTCTCTTTTTCTCTTTCATAAGCTTAGCTAAATTTGTCCTCTTCATTGATCTTTTCAAGGACCATTTATGGGGGCTGTATTGGTATTTTTATTGTTTTCTTTTTTTCTATTTAAATATCTCTGTTTTAATCTTCACTGTTGCCTTTCTTCAACTTGCTTTGGGCTTAATGTATTCTTCGTTTCTAGTTTCTTAAAATGGAAAGTTAGGTTATTAATTTAAGAATTTTCTTCTCTTTTGAATATAGATATAATTAATACACTTAAAAATTTTCTCTGTGTACATCTTTAGATACCTTCCATAAGTCTGATGTGTTTTGTGTACATTTTTATTCAGTCCAAAATATTTTCTAATTTCTTTTTGGATTCATTCTTTAGTCTTTTAATTATTTAGGTGTATGTTGCTTAATTTTCAAATATTTGTGAATGTCCCACATTTCTGTTTTTTATTTGTTTCATCCCATTATGTTCACTTTGAAAAATTTCATCCTTTCAAATGTATTGAGATTTGTTTTTTGGCCTAACATATTACATTTCCTCACCTCCATACTTGTGAAAACCTGTATATTCTGGTGTTGAATGAAGTAGTATACAGATGTTTGTTAGGTTTAGTTGCTTCAGTTACAGTACTGCTCAAGTATTACATTTCCTTATATTCCTTTCCAGTTGTTCTATTATTCAAGGTAGGGAATGAATAATCCAAACATGATTGTTGAGTTCTCTATTCTTTAATGTTTTAGTTTTTTTTCATGTATTTTTGAGGCTCTGTGTTTAGTTGCATACATCTTAATAGTTGTCATGCCATCTTGAGAGAGCAACTCATCAATATAGACTATCCTTTTTCCTTGTGATACCTTTTGATTTGAAGCATATTGTTTTAAATATTAATATATCAACTTCATCTCCTCTTGATTACCATTTACATAGTATATATTTTCCCTTGTTCTGTTTCCTTCAAGATATTTATGTATCTGAATCTAAACTATGTCTCTATATATGGCATACAATACCATCCAGTTTACTTTAACCCCATTTTTACCTGTCTCAGAATTTTGGTTAAAGTATGTTTAACATACTTTATGTTAATAAAGTATGTTAAAAGTTATGTTAATAAAGTATAAACATACTTTAACTAAATATAATCATGGATAGATGGAAGTTACTTCAGCCACTTTGCTATTTCCTATTTTTTTGTCATTTTGGTTCTCTATTCTTCCACTAAGTTCTTCCTATGTGTTATAAACTCTTGTGTTTTAGTGTGCTATTTTAATTCTCTCATATGCTGTATATACTTTGTTATTTTCTTAGTGGTTCTCCTGGGTATTATAACTTATATTTTTATTTATAAAACCCTACTTTGTATTATTACCAAATTAATTTCAATAATCTACAATAAATTTGTTTGTATTTGCCCCCCTTCCTTTTTGCTATATTTTTATAAAATTGCATCTTTATACTTTATACCATAATCAATATATATTCATGGAAATTACTCTTCTAAATCATATAGGAGAAAAAAGTGTTATAGAAAAATAAAAACTTATGCTCTCTTTTATATTTACCTATGCAGTTATTTTTACCAATGCTCTTTATTTACTTCAGTGAGTTTAAGTTACTGCATGGTGTCCTTTCATTGCCCTATGAAGGACTCCTCTTAGTATTTCTTGCAGGGTAATCTCTGAGTGACAAGTTCTGTTAGATTTTATTTATCAGAAAATGTCTTAGTTTCTCCTTTATTTTTCTGAGAATAGGGGATGAGAATAGCATATTTTTTAAATGTTATAAATTCACTGTTCTTACCACGATTCTATCTCTTCTTTTGAAGATATGCTCCAAGGAAGCATGCAACCTCTGGTTAATTTGAAGTTTTGAATAAGTTATTCTGACATATTTTGCACATTTTCCCTTGCATTTTTGAAGAAAAGAATCATGAAATTATTACTCTACCATTCCTGATTACTTCTTGGTAAGTTTAAGTGAAATTGCCTTTTAGCCCTAAGTGCTGCCTTTATCTTATGCTGAAGTGTGTTTTTGTGACTCCAGTGATCTTTATGGGTTTTGTTGCTATTTAGCCATGAAAGATAGTGATTCTATTCTTGCCTGTTAAAAAACAGTACAGTTATGTACAAAGTAGTTCTGCTTACCCCCTTTTCTTGGTATTATTGGCATTTTAAGGTAAATCTTCAACTGGATGACTGGACGGATTATTTTTAAATAATATTTTGATCATTTTCGTGACTCATCTATTGTGAGACTGTGTGGTGTCGAGCAATAGATAGGAAGCAAAGCATTATACAACCTCAGGGAGGAAGTACTCTCTGTTGTTTATCTTCAAGTCCACTAAAACTGGAAGAAATGTGTGCAGAGACATCTGACATGATTCCTAGATCTTCTATCCACCACCCTGAAGTTATATCATGCCCTTTCTAAAGAGGGATAATCCTCTAAGGAGGAAATTACTCCCACACATTCAGAACAAATATGCCAGTTACTGAGCAATTAGATCAGAGGAAAGCTTCATGGTATTCCTTTATTTATGTGGATGTAAGTATTTTTATTCCCAACACTTAAAAACTGTTTAAACTAGAAAAGAAAATAAGAAAATAAATATCACCTCTCTTTAAAAATAAACATTGAGGGACAAATCAATTTTTAAAGGAAAAAAAAAAACCTTGAATTCTGATAGCCTTTAATTTATGCCAAGGTGTGGTTAAAATAATTAAGAGGAAATAAGAACTTTAGTCCCAAATTACTTATTTAATGTTGATGAGAATTTAAAGAAATATTAGCAAATAAAATCCATCATTGTATCAAGAGAATAATACAAATAACTAGGTGGTGAGTTTTCTAGGAAAGCAGAATTGGAGCAACAATGGGAAGTCAAACTTTTTTTTTTATTTGTGCCACTGTAACTAAAGAAACAGTTTATATCTGGGCTGTATATATACCTTACATTCATGACTATATTGGACCAATGGATATTTGGTCATGTATATGGAATGAACTGTATTTCACTATAAGGTTAAATACTTTCTATGTATATAGAAGTAGGTCTAAGATAAAATTTTTTTTAACTTTATTTTATTTATTTATGTGGTGCTGTGAATTGAACCCAGTACCTCACATGTGCTAGACAGGTACTCTACCACTGAGCCCCACAACCCCAGCCCCCAAGATAAGATTGCTTTTTTTTTTTTATCCTGTTCCACTCTGTAGTGCAAAAGCATATTGTTTCTTGTCAATCCATTATTATTGGCACCCATCAGCACAAGTGATTCAGTTTTCTAGGTGTCATCCCTGAGTGACCAGGTCCAGACTTGAGTAAGAAAATTTTCTGTTTCCTAGGAAGGGACACAGTGCCCTAAGTTTTGCTATTTATTTTATTTTATTTTATTTTATTTTATTTTATTTTATTATTTTATTTTATTTTATATTTTGTGATAGACAAGGTCTTTGGGAAGATAAGCACTCTGTAGATGTCACTCTAATAATGAAATATTGATTCCCAGACTTTTCCAATTAAAGTGACGTATTTATTTATTTTTTATTTTTTTAAATTTTCACAGACTGCATTTTGATTCATTATACACAAATAGGGTACAAGTTTTCATTTCTATGGTTGTGCATAATGTACATTCATACCATTCATGTAAATCAATTCACAATAGCTAGACTGTAGAACCAACCTAGACACCCTTCAACAGATGAATGGATAAAGTGACATATTTAAATCATCATCCTTCAATTTTAAAAAGAGAAGGAGAGCCCATATTTATTCATTGTTTAAATTAATCTTCCTTGAGCATGAATTATGCTCCAGGCATCCAGTATTGCAAGAATAAAGCACTCTGCTCTGGTGGTGCTTACATTTCAATGAGACAAATAAAAATAAAGAGTTTCATAGTGGCTAGTGCATTACATAAAATAATGCTGGAAAAACAATGGAGAGTCATGAGGTAGGAGGGTCTATGTAAAAAGAAATGGTTAGTAAGGCCTTTCTGATGAGACGATATGGACTGAACTATAAAACCTCCAAGAAAAGGAGCCATGAGTCTAGAAGACATCTGAAGGTGGGGACTCTACACAGAGAGAACATGTATTTACATTGGCACCGGAAGCAAAGTAATGCTAAAACTACTGGGGTTTTTAGCACAAATGAAGGTTGAGGTGTGGTACTAAGCTGTTGTCTTTGTCACTTATTAATCACCTCCACACACAAAATGAATCAGTTTTCCTTAAGAGCATCATGGTGTTATTTAGCAGAAAAATATTAATAATTTCATTAAGTCTCAACACCTGAGCACACATCTTTTTAATACATTGCGATATTGCAGGAAGCAGATATTAAAGCCTCTTCGCTATGTTTGATACTTGTGTCATGAAACACTTGCACAACACTTTGAGTTGAGGCTACTTTTGTCATAAAGGAATATTTTTACTTGCAAAAACCACTAAAAATCTATGGTTATTCAAATTGCGTACGTGGCAGATATATTTTTTAAAATAAAGGAAACCAACTGATCAGTTGTATTGGTTACCTTGAGTTTGACAGCTTTCTAGTTCTTAAAAGACTCATCTGATGTGATGGGTAGTGATTTCTGAAATGTGGCTTTATAAAAATGTATATATATTATGTAATATAATGTGTCAACACAATGTGTCAGAAGATGTGTAACTCAGTGAACCAATACTTTCCAAATGTCAATGCATGATGTACAAAAGCATACATAAGTAAAAAGAGCCATTCCACGTAGAAGACAAACCAATAACTTTTAATATGACAGAACACAAAAATATAATTGGTATGTTTTTGTATTTCCTATTACAACTAACCTTTAGAAACAACCACATGTATTAAATAAATAGTACCAAATAGAATATCCAGAGCAGCCATCCCAAACATGATGGCTCCGCTGGGCGGTATGTTCTCTGGGCAGCCTCCGGAGGCGCCGCCACCCACGCCGGGAATCCAGGGCCAGGCTTGGGTTCTCCAGGCAGTGCCTGGCCCGCTGAGAACTTCTAGCAGCACCTTGGTGAACGAGTTGGAGTCATCATTCGCGACTTGCTTCGCTTCTCTAGTGAGTCAGGACTATGTCAATGGCACTGATCAGGAAGAAATTCAAACTGGTGTTGATCAGGGTATCCAGAAGTTTCTAGATATTGCAAGACAGACAGAATGCTTTTTTTCTACAGAAAAGATCGCAGTTGTCTGTGTAGAAACCAGAGCAAGTTATCAAAGAGAACATCTCAGAAGTAAGGAATGATTGCAGTGGAAAGATGCACTCTTGCAGAAGCATTTGACAAAGCTAAGGCATTGGCAGCAGGTGCTGGAGGACATCAATGTGCAGCACAAAAAGCCAGCAGAGGACCCTCAGGGCTCCTTGACCTACCTGGGGCAGGCTTCTGCCAATATACCTGCGCCTCTGAAGCAGACCTGAGGGGGTCTGGCCTACAAGGTAGCCTCCTGCACACAGTTTCACAAAACCTCTCTCTGTGTGGTCATGGCATTGTAGAATTATTATTTACCAGGGAATGAGTTGGTGTTAACTTTGTTTCCACCTAAAATTTTCCTCAATTTTTATGAGCTGATCATTACTTAATTAGTTTATAAAATGCCTATGGCTTGGTGAACCAAGTGAGGTTTTGTCTTGTTTGTAGCAAAGTTTAGACTTAGTTTGATCACACAGATTCTTTCTTGTTTTTCTGCTTGTTTTCAAAATTTTTATATGATTTTTATATAGTTTTTTTTTTTTCCAGTTGTTAGTTTGCTATTATCTGAGGGGAAAATTACAATACTCCAGAATCAGAGGAGAAGGAGTTTGGTTTTTTTAATATTAATACACATTCATGTTAGTAGAGAAAAATATGTAAATTTTCTGTCACAAGACTTTGAACTACCTCAAGAGGAGGAATCTAATGCAACATCTGTAATGCTTCCAGAGCAGTGCAGATATTTTGTAAATGGGTCAGAGAAAGGGTTAAAATATGCTGTTATGTAGTAATATCACAGTAGATCTTTACGTTGATGCTGCCTTTTGTTTAGGTAGGTTTATGTGTTGTGTGGTGTTGACTGTTTTGAGGGGAGATGCATTAGGAGCATGATAGCTAGATGCCTCGCAGTAATGAGCAGTGTGAGTAATAAAGCAGACCCAGTCTCCAGCATGACAGCTGGGACACACAGGTGAAGTTTGAAGGGTCACAGCTTGGTCTGATTCTTTTTCTTTCGCAGTTTGTTTTGTTTGCTTGTATTTTTGTTTTACTCTTTGGAGAAAAGGCAGTTCACTTGAAGGAAGATTCTTGCTCATGAATTTGATTCCAAGATCCTAGGTCCTTGGGGTGGAGGGTGACCTACAGAGTGATCCCCCACTAGGTCACCTCTATAGAGAGCATGTGGTTCCTCTGTAAGGAAGGTATGTTGCCCTCTTGTTGGAGGAGGTTTTCTGTTCTCTGTTCTATGCTTCTCTTAGGTAACATCCCTTCAGCCAGTACAAACACTCCGCTGTCTCTGACTAGTCAGTAGTCTGTGGCTGTGTCTTGGTTCATTTTGTCCTCTTCGACCATGAAGATCCTTCCCCATGCTTCAATATGTACTCATGTTCCTGGTCTGGCCTGGATGCCACCTGGTTCACAAAACTTCCTCTCCATTCCAAGGCACAGGACTTTTATTTCTTCCACTGTCATGTGGGTTTGTGAATGGTATTTGTTTCTGTGCCCCTTGCTGCATTGTATGCTCATGGGAAATAGGCATTAGTTCCCCTTGAATATAGAGAACATGTATTTCACATGATACTTTGTACTCATATATATATGTATATATATATACTATGTATATATATATACTTCATTTTGTTTGTGTGCTGTGAGGATATTTGTCTTGTGGACCTGTGACCTGTGATGACTAGCCTGAGGCTAGCATATCCCCTTGGTTGGAATGTATAGGTCAAAATTTAAAAGTTATTTTTTACTCATAAGGGTTTAACTGGTCATCTCATGCTAATTAGGTGTTCTGATTGGCAGCTTTAGGTTTCTTGTTTAAAAACCTAAATAAACTAAGTTTTAAGCAGTCTTTAAATGACAAAGGTGTTTTTGGTGAAAAGATAGGAACCTGTTTTACTTGGTGCTTAGTGAAAATGGTTTGAATGAGTGTATATGCAAGTTATTGTCATTTCTTTATATTAATTCAGAAGTTATCGGTCAAATAAATAACAATTTTTCCAAAAAAAGAATATCCAGAGCAAATTGAAAAGTCTATTAAAATATTAGTTCCTTTATTTTCATGTCTTTGTGAAGGCAGATTTTCTCCATATTTCAACCCAAACAGCATATTTCAACAGATTAAAAACAGATAGATATGTATGGATACGTATAAGTACAACTTCCGTTTCTTCAGGTTGTACATGATGTGGAGTTACATTGGTCATGCATTCACAGATGAACATGGGAAAGTAATGTCCAATTCATTATACCATCTTTTTTATTCCCATTCATCCTCCCTTCCCTTCATTCCTCTTTGTCTAATTCAAAGTACTTCTGTTCTTCCTTGCCACCCCTCCCTTACTGTGAGCTAGCAATTGAGAGATTTGTTGTTTGGGGGTTGGCTTATTTCACTTAGCATGATATTTTCCAGCTCCATCCATTTACTGGCATATACCATAATTTCATTTGTCTTTTTGGCTGAGTAATATACCATTTGTGTGTGTGTGTGTGTGTGTGTGTGTGTATACATATATATCACAATTTTTTGTCCACTCATCTGTTGAAGGGGACCTAGGTTGGTTCCATAGCTTTGCTATTGTGAATTGAGCTGCTATAAACATTGATATAGTCACATCTCTGTAGTAGGTCAACTTTAAGTTCTTTGGGTATGTATATACTGAAGAGTGGAAAAACCAGGCCAAATGGTGGTTCTATTCCAAGTTTTCCGAGGATTCTCTATACTGCTTTCCAGAGTGGTTACAACGAATTTGCAGTCCCACCAGCAAGGTATGAGTGTGCCTTTTCCCCACATCCTTGCCAATGTTTATTGTTACTTGTATTCTTGATAACTGACATTCTGACTTTAGTGAGTTGGAATCTCTGTGTAGTTTTAATTTGTTTTTCTCTAACTACTAGAGATGTTGAACATTTTTTCATATATTTGTTGACCTTTCATATTTCTTATTCTGTGAAGTGTCTATTCAGTTCTTTTGTCCATCTATTGATGGGGTTATATGGTTTTTTTGGTGTTTTCTTGAGTTCTCTATACATCCTGGAGATTAATTTTCTATCTGAGGTGCATGTGGTAAAGATTTTTTCCCAGTCTCTAGGCTCTCTTTTCATATTCTTGATTGTTTCATCTGCTCTGAAGAAGCTTTTTAGTTTGAATCCTTCCCACTTATTGATTCTAGATTTTATTTCTTGTGCTTTAGAAGTCTTGTTAAGGAAGTCTGTTCCTAAATTGACACGTAGATTTGGGCCTGCTTTTTCTCCTACTAGGCACAAGGTCTCTGGTCTAAAACCTAGTTTTGTGCAAGGTGAGAGATAGGGGTTTAGTTTCATTTTGCTACATATGAATTTCCAATTTTCCCAGCACCATTTGTTGAAGAGGTTATCTTTTTCTCCAATGTATGTTTATGGCACCTTGTCTAGTACGAGATAATTGTATTTATGTTGGTTAGCTTCTGTGTCTTCTATTCTGTATCATTGGTTGTCACGTCTGTTTTTGTGCCACTACCATGCCATTTTTGTTGCTATTGCTCTGTAGTATAATTTAAGGTCTGATATTGTGATGCCTCCTGCTTCATTTTTCTTGCTAAGGACTGCTTTGGCTATTCTGGGTCTCGTATTTTTCCAAATGAATTTCATGACTACTTTTTCTATTTCTATGAAGAATACCACTGAAATTTTAATAGGAATTGCAGTACATCTGCATGCTTTTGGTCGTAGGGCCATTTTGGCAATGTTAATTCCACCTATCCAAGAACATGGGAGATTTTTCCATCTTCAAAGGTCTTCTACAATCTTTCTTTAATGTTCTGCAGTTTTCATTGTAGAGGTCTTTCCCCTCTTTTGCCAGATCGAGTCCCAAATAATTTATATTTTTTAAGGTATTGTGAATAGGGTAATTTTCCTGATTTCTCTTTCAGGTGATTCACCACTGATATATAGAAACGCAATTGATTTATGGATGTTAATTTTATACCCTGCTACTTTGCTGAATTAATTTATGAGCTCTAGTTTTCTGGTGAAGTTTTGGGGTCTTCTAAATATAGAATTACATCATGGGCAGATAGTGATAGTTTGAGCTCTTCTTTTCCAATTCATAACACTTGAATGTCTTCCTTCAGTCTAATCACTCTGGCTATAGTTTCAAGGATGATGTTGAATAAGAGTAGTCAAGAGGGCATCCATGTCTTGTTCCAGTTTTTAGAGAGAATGTTTTCAATTTGTCTCCATTTAGAATGGCGTTGGCCTTGGGTTAAGCATATATAGCTTTTACAATGCAATGTTTTGGTATGTTTCTACTATCCCTAGTTTTTCTAGTGTTTTGAACATGAATCCATGCTGTATTTTGTCAAATTCTTTTTCTGCATCTATTGAGATAATCAAGTGATTCTTCTCTCTAATTCTATTGATGTGATGAATTATGTTTATTGATTTCCATATGTTGAACCAACCTTGCATCCCTGGGATAAATCCCACTTGATAATTTTCCACTCTTTTTAATATATTTTGTATGTGATTTGTCAGAATTTTATCATGAATTTTTTGTATCATTTTCATTTGGCGTATTGATCTGAAGTTTTGTTTTCTTAATATGTCTTTGTCTGGTTTTGGTATCAGAGTGATACTGTCTTCATAGAATGAGTTTGGAAGGGTTCCCTCCTTTTCTATTTAATGGAATAATTTGAGGAATATTGGTGTTATTTGTCCTTTGAAGGTCTGGTAGAACTTGGCTGACAATCTTTCTGGTCCTGGGCTTTTGATAGCATCTTCTGTTTTATTGCTAGAAATTTATCTGTTTAAATTTTCTGTGACCTCCTGATTCAGTTTGAGTAGGTCATGGGTCTCTAGAAATTTGTCAATTTCTTTAAGATTTTCTATTTTATTACAGTATAAATTTTCAAAATAGTTTCTGATTATCATCTATATTTCAGTATTGTTCATCATAGTATTTCCTTTTTCATCACGAATTTAGTAATTTAAGTTGTCCCTCACTTTCTCTGTTAGCAGGGATAAAGGTTTATCAATTTTATTTATTTTTTTCAAAGAATCAACATTTTGTTTTGTTGATTTTTTTGTATTGTTTCTTTTGTTTCAATTTTCCTGATATTGGCTCTGATTTTAATTATTTCCTGTTTTCTCCTTTTGGTGTTGATTTGTTCTTCTTTTTATAGGGCTTTGTGATATAAAGTTAAGTTATTTACTTGGAGATTTTCTATTTTTTCAATGAATAGCTCAATGCAATGAACTTTCCTCTTAGAACTGCCTTCATAGTGTCCTAAAGATTTTGATATGTTGTGTCACTATACTCAGCAACTTTTAAGCATTTTTAAAATTTCATCCCTGATTTCTTTCTGATATCCATTGGGCATTCAACTGTGTATTATTTAGTTTCCAGGTCTTAGCATAGCTTCTACTTTTTATCTTATCATTGATTTCTAATTTTATTTCATTATGATCTGATAAGTGCAAAGTGTTATCTCAATTGTTTTATTTGCTGAGATTTACTTTGTGGTGTAAAATATGGTTTATTTTAGAGAAGGATCCATGCACTGCTAAGAAGAAAGTGTACTCAGTAATTGATGGAGGAAATAGTCTATATATGTCTGTTAACTCCAAATTATTGATTGTACTCTTTAGTTCTGTAGTTTGTTTGTCTAGTTTTTGTTTGGAGGATCTATCCAGTGGTCAGAGAGCCATGTTAAAGTCACCCAGTATTGTTGTGTTGTGGTCTATTTGATTGTTGAAATTGAGAAGGGTTTTTTGATGTACATAGATACTCCATTGTTTGAGGCATAAATATTTATGATTGTTATATCTTGTTGATGTATAATTCCCTTAAGCAGTATGAAATGTTCTTCTTTGTCCCTCCTGATTAACTTTGGCTGGAAGTTCAGTTTATCTGATGTAAGGTTAGAAACCCCTGATTCTTTATGAGATCCATCTGAGTTATATATTTTTTCCATCCTTTCACCCATGGTATCTGGATGCCTTTTGCTATGAGGTGAGTTTCTTGGAGACAACATATCATTGGGTTTTGTTTTTAATCCGTGCTGTCAGTATATGTCTTTTGATTGATTGGTTTAATTCATTTATGTTCAAAGTTATTATTGAGAGATGATTTTTATTCTCTGGCATTTTGATTTATTTCTGGTTTTGAATTTGAATTAGTTTCTCCTTTAATTAAGCATTCTTCTAGTGTAGTTCATACCTTTGCTGATTTTCACTTTTATTTTTCATTTTTTCTTCATGAAATATTTGCTAAGTATATTTTGTAGTGCAGGCCTTTTGGTTTTGAATTTTTTAAACTTTGGTTTATCATGGAAGGATTTTATTTCATAGTCAATTCTGAAGCTTTATTTTGCTGGGTATAATATTCTTTGCTGGCATCCATTTTCTTTCAGGGTTTGGTATATATTATTCCAAGACCTCCTAGCTTTGAGGGTCTGGATTGAGAAATCAGCTGAAATATAGATTGGTTTTCCTCTAAATGAGATGTGTAGTTTTTCTCTGGCAGCTTTTAAAATTGTATCCTTATTCTGTATGTTGTGCATCTTCATAATAATTTGCCTTGTTGTCGGACTGTTGTAATTTTGTATATTGGAGTCCTGTAAACCCCCTATATTTGATTTTCTATTTCATTCTCTAGGTTTGGGAAATTTTCTGATATTGAAAAGATTAGGTACTCCTTTCATTTGTATATCTGTGCCTTCATCTACTCCCTAGAAATCTTAAATTTGGTCTTTTCAGGTTATCCCCTATTTCTTGGAAGTTCTACTCATGGTCTGTTAACATCTTTTCTCCATGGTCAACTTTATTTTCAAGATTATATATTTTGTCTCCATTGCTGAAACTCTGTCTTCCAACTGGTGTAATCTGTTGGTGATGCTTTCCATTGAATTTTCAATTTGGTTTATCAAATCCTTCATGTTGAGGATTTCTGCTTCATATTTTTTCCCAAATCATTATCTATTGAAGTGATCTTTCACTTCCTGTATTTTCCCCCTGATTTCACTCTTTTTTTACTTTGTCCTCTACCTTGCAGATCAGTTTAGCTATGCACATTCTAAACTCCTTTTCTGTCATTTCTTCTACTGTGGTGTCAAAGAATTCTGTTATTGGAGCATCTTGGTTTATTTGGAGTCATTTGATCCCTTGTTTTTTCATGTTGTTTGTGTGGCTACCCACCAAAAAGTATCGATCTGATGCTGTGCAGTTTCTACTCTGTAGACTTAAGTGTCCCTGAAGGTTTCCAGTTCTTCACTATTAAGGGGGAGAAAAATAATAACCACAACCAATGCAAACAATATATCACATTCAACCAAATAGCTCTTGCTAAGATTTCTATAATTTTTTCACAATAAACTAAGATGATATGTTCAGTTTTTGCCTATAATAAAAGCAGTAAGTTTGCAAAAGGTTTTATAATTTCAAATGATGGACAAGGAGAGAACAGAAATGATATAGGATGTGATGATTACCAAGGAGGAGGAGAGAAGATAGAAGTTAAAAATTAAAGGAGTAGTAAAAAGGGGAGAGGAGAGGTTGGATATTAGTAGGAGAAAAGAGAGAACGAGAACCAAGGGAAATATGTAAAGTGAGAGAAATAATATATGTAAAGTAAAAAAATTAAAAAATTATAAATAAAAAAGTAAAACTGAAAGAATACAAAACAAACTGAAATATACTAATCAAACATCCTAGTCTTGATCCATGAAAAATAACTGTTTTCAAAATGGTAGAAAATATAAAAACAAAATAAAACAAATATATATATTAAAAAATATATATATATATAAATGAAAAGTTAAAGAATTGTTTCCATTGGAGATCAAAAGATTCTCAGCTTCCCTTCCCAGCAGAGTTAGTTCTGGAGTATGATGCTTGCTGCACCCTCAGGGGTGCAATCCCTCAGGGAGGGATTGCTAGAGTGAGAGGGTTAATTCTGGAAGTGGAACTCCTGGAGGTGAGGTTTAGGCTTAGGTAGGTTCTAAGCTCTTTGCTGAAAGCCTATTGGTCTAGGGATTTTAAATCAGGGCACCTTTAATTCCCAGCAATTTTCAGTCAAAACTGGAAGCCTGCACCTCAGGTGTCTCCTTTGGTTTCCACTTGTGTGGTGTAGGAGCCAATTCTTAGTCCACTATATCACCTGAAGACCACAAGTTTCCTGGTCTTGGTTTCTGTCTCCAAACTCAATCATCCCCCCACAACCTCTCACTCTGTGTCCTTTCTTATTTCTGGACAGGTTCAACTCTCCCAGCCAGTCCTTCAAGCAGCCAGAGAGTGGGAAAGGGAGAGCTGGGTGGGTTTTCACAACTGGTGGTCCTCTGTATAAACCTCTCTTCACGTCTGATTTTCTCCTAACACTTAGGCACAGTCTCTGTCACGCAGCATGGGTTTGCCAGGTCTGTTTTTTGGGCCAGATTCTGGTTTGCCAGAAACCAACTCCCTCAAGTGCCAGCCCTCAAGTGCACTGCTGCTGCAAAAGGTTTCCTTCCTCTGACCTCCACAGGCTGCTGGGAGAGATGAGGTTTCTTTCCTATACAAAGATATTGTGTGGCCCATCTTTCAATTTAGCCAGGCAGTGTCTTTGATCTCTAAACTCTCTCTACCCAGACATGCCTGTGTCCTCCTAAAAATCCGGTTCCTTTAATTCCCTCATCCCTTCACTGCATTTGCAAAGGGATGATTCTGGTTTGTGCCTCTGGCCACATGCACAGCTCTGGCTCTGGAGATTTTTCCTTATTTTATTATATCTGACCTCCTGATTCCCTGATCTGTTTTCAGTGTGCAGTATTAAATTCCAGGGAAGTTGCCCCTATTTTTGTCCATTCACCCACCTTGCTGAGAAGCTGCCTGTCTGCTTTTCTTGGTTGCACACCCCAGAGTGGCCAGGGAAGTAACTCTCTATTCCACTATTTTGAAACCCCTTATCAAGAAATTCTTTTTCTTTAGGAAAAAAAACATGGATGTAATATGATGTCCAGATTGTTCAACTAGTCATATTTGCACCAACTTATTTAAATTTTTTTGTATGGGGGATTGAACTCAGGGATGCTTAACCACCAAAACACATCCCCAGTCCTTTTTTATGTTTTAATTTGAGACAGGGTCTCATTAGGTTGCTTAGAGCCTCGATAAATTGCTGAGGCTAGATTTGAACTCTCAATCCTCCTGCCTCAGCTTCCTGAGCTACTGGGATTACAGGCATGTGCCACTGCTCCCGGCAACTTATTTAATTTTGACTGTTATAATAACAAAGCAATGAGATTAAGCAAACATGATTGAAAGATAATTATTGAGTGACTAAACAATTCTTTTAGAAGAAAGCCAAAATTTACCTAAACAAATATTAACATTTCAAATCTCTGAGGATCAGCAAGGAGATACCAATTTTTGATTCTGCAATTACAAAGTTTTTTGTTTATGTAAACTAAAGAATTAGGTACTCATATTAGTATTGCATATTTTTATGCTAGAGTGTGCTGTAATGATTCTGTTGCAAACTTCTTTAAAAAATTAAAACATGATAAATAATCACCCCTACAGTGAGAAGAAAATCAGAGTATAGACCATATGTGACTTGGAGTTGAGATTTCTTTTAATTCCTTTGCCAAAGATATTGATATCCAAAAGCAAGCTTATTATGCTCAATATTTCCAAAACTAAGTAAGCATGAGTTCTATATGCTAATCTACCTATTTAAAAATACACTCCCACAATTAATGTGTGAATGTTAACAAGTCTGGAGATTTTTCAGTTGTTTGAATACAGATATCTAATGCTTCGGAGTCAAAAATCCTCAGTGAATTATTCAGAAACTATAAAACTGGAAGAAATATCTCTTAGTTACATAAACCAAGAAAAAAGAATAAAGGTCATACTAGGAAGTTTGAGAGACTGAGTTTTCCCTCTGATATAATTTAGATGTATGATCCTGAAGAAAGATATCAAAGTTGTTCTGGGGAACAACTAGTGTCCCAATATCCGTTCATTTAGACATAATAATTACAAATTATATTTTAGAAAATTATTTAATAAGTAGATCAACAATGCAAGTAAGGAGAAATACTTCTATACATTGTCATAAAAATTTTCACATGATTAGAAAAAACAGGATTTGCAAATGTGTCATATTTTATTCATGTATTGCATGGTACTTTAGCTTGAATAATAACCCCATCAATCTATTCTTGAATAGTCATGATTTGGAGGTTATTGAATTTTTAAATTAATAAGTTCTTTGGAACATTTTATGTTTGCCAAGGTCAGAACCAGGATAGAAAATCTAGATTTATTTACCTAACATTCAGGTTTGATAGGAAGTGGCAAAATGCAGAAATGTGTATGAAAGGCTATCGCATCTTTAGCTAGTGAAATTATTATGCTGGTGATTCTGCACAAGAAGGTGACACAAGTCACAGAACAAATGTGAAGCTGAATGCAGCCTTCTTATTGAATTCTCTGGGAACAAAATAAGTGGCATAACTCATGAATCCCAAGCAGTGACCACAAGAGAGATTTTTATTTTGTTATTTTATTTTACTATTCCTATTAGACAAACTCATGAAAACAGAAATATTTTCTCATTATAAGTATTCATTTTGCTATGTGTTTGTATGTCAGAAAAAATTCTTTTTGGACAAGAAGATGTAGAAAGAACAATTTAATTTTGCAATATTTTATTTTTTCCAAAAATAAAAGATAATAGAAGAAAATCAGCAGAAGGGATCTGTTGCAAACCATGCCCATTGGGGAACTCCAAAAATAGCAAGTTAATAAAAAAGAAAAAAAAATCTTCACTTTTTAGTCGTTTTAATGTTGATAATCCATAAGTCAAAATTTAGCAGAAAATCAAGCTGGTGAACTACAGAAAAAATAAAGCTGGTTGCCTAGACTGCTCTCCACTTTATTTATTCGTCAGAAGTGTCAGTTAGAAAAGGGATTTATTTTGCATTTTCCTCTTTTTGCTTAAGAAATTTCTGTAGTACCTCAAGTACTACAAGTTGCTGCTTCTAAAAGCTTTTCTTCCTTGCAATGAGCTGTGAAGACGCCAATGTCCACACCTTGGAAACTGAATAGAGTACAAATAGTAGGTGACATGGTCCCATCTGCACCCTTTATGTCTCTAATTTTTGGGTGACTTTGGATATAACATTTCAAGTCTCTGAAACTTACTTTTTGTTACTTATTAAATGAAGAAGAAACAAGTTCGTTCCCTTCTCCTCTAAAATTTAATATCTCAATGTTTTTACTAAGAAATAAACTTATCTTCATCTGAGTGTAGAAATAGTTCATCCTGAAGAAACAAACCACAAAGTCTTCAAAGTTTGTTTCAGGTTTCCATTGTTATATCAGTTTACAAGTCTTCAATAGCCTACCTTTGCCCTAAGAACCAACTTTCACTCTCTGGCAAAATTATGGTTCTGTGCAACAATTACCGAGAGTTGGGTTCATGGAGGTTTAGAGGTGCTGCTGGATAGTTGAACAGAGGCTGATAGCAGCAAGCTCAGGTTTTATTTGCAATTTTCAAGATTGCTGAATGAAGGACTAAAACAGGCTAGGCTAAATGTATCTGTTTTTGTCCCAGATGAAGGGACTTTATTTTTTTGACCTATTTTTTTAATTGGTTCTTTTTAATTATACATGACAGTACAACCCATTTTGATATAATCATATAGCAGGGAATATATCTTTTTTTTCACAATGTAGTTTCACACCATTCATATAATCTTACATATACATAGGGTAATACTATCTGTCTCAGTCTACTATCTTTCCTTCCCTCACCCCCTCCCATCCCATTTTCCTCTACACCATCCATACTTCCTCCATTCTTTTTTTATCTTCCCCATAACCCCTCTACCCCCGTTATGTATCAGCATCCACTGATCAGAGAAAACATTCGGCCTTTGGTTTTTGGGCTTGGATTATTTCACTTAGCTTGATATGAGTACAAACCACATTATTTTGGAGGATATGGAATGTCAACAGACAGGTTAGCTTAAGTAGGGAGGAAAATTTTTAGCCTCCATAGGCTGTATATCAAATAGCTATGGAAAATAGCTACAACCCTTATATCAAATAGCTATGGAAAATAAAGGAAGGAAGAATATTAAAAATCCACTCTATCTATATGAACCAAAGTACTTCAAAACCAAATACCAATGGAAGTGAGCAGGGGGTGGCACCATAGTTTTAAAATACATCATTTCAATGTGCACAACTGAAGAGTGTGTTTTCCTGAGGAAATATAGATGGTCCCATCAGTTGGATTGTATGTTTACTTGAATATGAAATTTGGATAGGTAATCAATAAGAATACAACTTTTTGAAACTAATTTGAATCATCTCTTTTTCCTTTAAGATATTAAATTACTAACAAATTTTATTAGATTTTAAAAAAATGGAGGAAGTTAGTTTTTCTGAGTTCTTTGAAAAGTATATATAGTTGTTTTTGCATTTTGATGTTTCCTTCGGTATTATTCTCTCACTCCACAAAGGTGGTCCATAATCAACCAAGCATATTTAGCCACTGAATACCTTCCCTCATTATCTATTAATCAAATTGGAGGTAGGAAAAATTTCAGATGATTTATGTATCAAGCAGAATTTTCTTCAGAAACAGAATAGAAAAGTGGTTTATGGTTATGTAATGAAATCTTCAAAATATAAATTCAGAGCTTTCTTTTCTTGTGCACTAAATAAGAGTGCTAGTAAACTAGTGGCTGGAGTGACTGGAATGTTTCTGTCAATAAAATTGATGTCATTTCATACGACTTGTGTTAAGTCTCATCTCTTTGTACAAATAGAACCAACATTTAAATTGAGCTCCTCAATGCAACACTGTCTGTTATAGTTCATTGATTCCACTGATGAAAGTAAAAGATGTTTACCTTTTCAAAGTCAAATATTTTGCATTGTGAGTTTGTAGGAAAACTTTTACATAAACTATATGTTTTGTCCAAATAAAATGATAGTTTTACTACAATCTCACTTTATATTAGCAAATAATTTAAAACAGAAAAAATATAAATGTGTAACAATTATTTGAAAGATTTGCAAGGGTATAACTGGCTAAAAACGTTTATCTAGCTCTTACATTTTGCTACAACCTTGGAATCAACACCAAATGTATACAATGATAGAATCTAATAGTTTTCTACTGAGTGTATTGCTGTGAGGGTTAGATAATGCATTTATTCTAAATATTATCCTGGCTGCCTCACTGAGAAATTGTAACTCTGTTTGTTTGTCAAACAGCTTGAAAAGCTAGACATTGCTATTAGGAGCAATATGGAAACGTCAGGTAGAGAGATTATTCTTATCTGCTGCTTTGTTATTTGGTAAAGTCGTGGTGGTAATGGTCTTCCTATCCTTTCATTACTAATAGATTGCCATAATAAGATCTGTAGTCTACTATAAAATAATCACTGTATAATCACAGAAGTGATAGCAAATTTATTTGAGAAATGCAAGATCTAGTCACTTTTGTGAAAGGTAATCATAGGGTGATTTGAGAAAGATGAGCCGTCTATATATTAGAAAAATAAGGTTTATATATTCTTCATCAAAAATGCCTTCAATGTCTTCTGCTCCCCTGCATATGCAGTTTTCAATGAGTGATCTTGATATACTGCTCAATTGAATGTTTTATTTCTATTTCTACTTATTTGCATTTTTGTATTTCTGCACATAAAAGAAGAATGTGAAGATTGTGAAGATTGGAATTTTAATGAGTTCACATAGAATAATTAATATGATAACCTCTTAGTTGTCCGGTTTATGACTTAGTAGGACTAATGTGTCAAATCTCATGAATGTGATTGGGCCAGGAGTTAATTTTGCTTTATTTTCCAATAATTTATTGGCACCATCTCAATGTCTCATAACTCTAGTTTTTAGATGTAGTTTCAGGGTTGAACTTGGAATAAAGAACAGAAATAGGTAGGAATTCTATTGGATAAGGTCAAAGAGAGGGAGGGAGAAACAAATGTAATTTTTTATTTTCAGTATTACATCTCGATTATATCAGATAAATCTCTATATACCATGGGAAAGAGATGTTTGGGGGGCTGGATGTAAAAAGTAAATTGTTACATCATTCAATAACACAGGTGTGAGACTCAATAATGCAAGACAAGGAAATTGGAGACATGAGTGTATCTTAATATTAAAATCTGTTATGTTACATTAAAGTTTCTGAAGGTTTAAGGTATATCCTTTTCCACAGTGAAATCATCCTAAAATTATGCCAACATAATTAGTTGCTTCTCTAGACCAATTTGACTCCCCAGCTACCAATGCAGAAGTGGGACAGGAACTGAGAGATAAATATTGCCCTCCTCCAGGTTTTGTGAAAAAAACACCTTCATATTCCTGGGTGGGAGAAATAATGTGAAACCTTACTTGACTCATGAAAATCCTGAGAGTCTGCTGGCCCCAGCCATTGCAGCATCATGGCTTCTGCCTTTTCATCTTTTTCTCAATGAATGGCTGTGCCCAGCTAGGCTGGGCTTACCTTTCAATTCAAGTCTCCATGGGGTGAACAAATTAAGCCAGTCCAACCCACTTCCTTGCTCTTTATTCAGCTTCTTTGCCTCTCAAGGTGTGTTAATTCAGCATTTCATAGTCACCCATGTCTGAGTTGGTGCAGGAAACAATACGATACTCCATTTTTATTACCGTCTACTCTGTGTTTTCTATATCCTCCACCATGGATCCTTAAGAAGGTGCAGATAAACCTATCTGACATTTTCTGTGTTCTTTGTTTTTCTACTCCCCTGCTTAGAAACCTTGAAGTGAGGAAGGGTGTACCCTTAAAATAACCATAGCTGTCTATATTCGCATAGAAGCAGCATTATAATGGGGAAAATTCTTTCTCCTGGGGATTCACTTGCAGAAATATGTTTTGCCTACTTGGATATGGGGACTTTTCTGCTGATGTAAATGAATTTTTGGTAAAAATAATAGAATATAGGTTTTTGTAAATCAGTCTTTCATCCTATAGAAACACTCAGTCTCAGAGCTGTTTATGTACTGAATAATGAAATTAAGTAGGTAATAGTGTAATTAATTCTAATATAGTTATTTGTTTACTTGTAAATGCCAATATACAACTGACTATAAGAAATTGTAGTACCTCTGGAAGCTCAATAAATATTAAGCTAGAAGTTTCTAAGAACAAAAGGCATGTGTTTGCACATGCAATGTACTTGCAACTTGTAAGAAGATTAGTATTATAACAATGTAATGATTGATTTTAAAATGGTTTTAATATTGTAGATTCATGATGAGAGATTAGGAATCTTAAACTATAAATATCTCACTAGTTTGTTCAAGTTGTAGAAGTATATAATGATTTTAAGAAACAATTTGATAAATCCTCATTCCAGTCAGTTTAGATGTTCAAAAGATTCACTAAATTTATGACCACATGTTTTCTGTTAGTAATATAAGCTTGAATTGTTGTACAATTATTTCTATTTCTTAGTGATGTTTATTTTTTATTTTCCATAGTCACCAAGTGTCTGTTTAAAAATAAATTTAGGATTTAGCATAGACTGAATAAATATTGCAGAGTAATCAATATTCTTTCAATTAAGAACTTTGTCTTAACTCCTTACCTTGTTTGAGTGATTTTATAATTCCTACTTCTTTAATTTAAACACTCTCTACATTAATTTTATCTGTTCAGCACTCTAGGAATACCTACACTATTGAGATTGTAAACAAAGGATGTTCACATTAGTTCATGTGTAGTAGCATCATTTTAACAGTTACTTATTAAAAAACAAAATCAAGAAATTATTGAAATATGATAAAGGCAAGCACAGGGAGAAGAATAGTTAGGACAGACCACTAAGCAAGTAGAAGTTTATGGAATTGAACACAGAACTTACCGTGGAGCTCGCTACAGTATGGAACTTAAATGTACTTCAAAGCCAAGGTACTAAATGTGTGGTCCTTAACTTAGCACTACTGGGAGGTGTGGGAACCTTTAAAAGGTGGGACCTACTGGGAGATCTTTAGGTCATTGAAAGTGTGCCCCACAGGGGATTGTGGGTCCCCAGTCTCTTCACTTCCTAGCCATGAGGTAATTGGTTTTGCTCAACTATGTGCTCCTGACAGGCCCAAAACCATCAGGGTCAACT
This sequence comes from Glaucomys volans, assembly GCA_020662805.1. NCBI lineage: Eukaryota > Metazoa > Chordata > Mammalia > Rodentia > Sciuridae > Glaucomys > Glaucomys volans. The sequence goes on along the minus strand of JAJEJO010003309.1, from coordinate 7,090 downwards.
GATCATGTAATGGTACCTCCAAAAGTGTGAACAAAACAAACCTTTTCTCTTTATAAGTTGATAAGTTAAATATTTGTTATAGTGACAGAAACTTGCTGGCTTCTAGTCCCAAAAAGGTTACATGTTAATTTCCTTTGTTCCTGTTAGGTAAATAATGTGGAACACTGTAATTCAAAAGATAAGAAAATTTTACTTTAGCGCTGATTTCTGAAACAAATTTATTGCATGAGACTTTTATTTTCTGTATAAGTAAATCCCTCACATTTATTTACCATCTGTAACAGCTGAGTGAAATGTGAAAGCATCTTCGAGATTAAAGAAACTTGGGCATCATTCTTAATTCCTTCTTATTGTTCATGCTCCATGTCACTTAATTAAACAAATACTCTTCCAAGTGTTTCCCAAATTGCCATTCTATGCTATTACATCTGTCACATTTCACACTGTTGCTTTACCTTTCAACTCGTCATCCTCTGTGCCACATAGAATAGCCTCCTGAATGTTTCCTCTTTTATTTTTTGATTCCTGTTGCACAGAATCTTTTAAAATTTTTTATTTCTTTATTAATTCTTTTAAAATTATATATAACATTAGGATACAGTCCTCAGCACCCGCACCCCTCTCCTCCCTCCCTGTTGCTCTTCCTCTGTTCTGATCCTTCTGCAATTTATTTATAGGTTTGTTTTTCTCCATTAGTGTCTGTGGACCTATTCAGTGTGCTATATTCAGGTAGGTACATATAAAGTTCAGTCAGATTCACTTTGTTGTTCTTTCTTCCCTTTTTCTGTCCCTGCTTCTTTCCCACCCAATTCCCTTCATCTACTGATCTTTCCTCTATTTTGATGAAATTCCCTCTCCATTCCCCCTTTTTGAATATCAGAGAAAACATTTGACCTTTCACCCTTTGGGCCTGGCTTATTTCACTTAGCCCTATAGTCTTCAGTCCTATCCATTCACTGGCAAAGGCCATAATTTCATTCTTCTTTATGACTAATACTCCATTGTGTATGTATACCACATTTTTTTTTTATCATTTACCCTGTTGTAGACTACCTAGGTTACTTCCATAGCTTGGCTATTCTGAAATATGCTGCTATAAACATTGCTGCTGATTTTAAATCTTTTGGATATGAAAAGTGCAATTGCTGGGTCAAGTGGTGGTTCCATTCCTAGTGTTTTGAGGAATCTCCACACTGCTTTCCAGAGTGGTAGTTCTAATTTGCAGTCCCACCAACAATGTATGAGTGTACCTTTTCCCCACATCCTCACCAACATTTATTTTTATTTGTATTCTTGGTAATTGCCTTTCTGACTGGAGTGAGAAGAAATCTGAAAGTAGTTTTGATCTGTATTTCCCTAATCTCTAGAGATGTTGAACACTTTTTCATATATTTGTTGACCATTTGTATTTCTTTTGAAAAGTGACTGTTTAATTCTTTTGCCAACTTATTGATTGGGCTGTTTGGTTTTTTTTGTGTGTTAAATTTTTTGATTTCTTTGTTTATTCTGGATATTATTACCCTATATGAGAAGCAGGTGACAAAGATTTTCCCCTTTTCGTAGGTTCTCTCTTCATGTTCTTAATTGTCTTTGCAGTTGCAGAAGCTTTTTACTTTGATGCTATCCCACTTACTGATTTCTAATTTTATTTCTTGCACCTTGGGAATCCTGTTAAGGAAGTTGGCTCCTGTGATGACATACACAATTTGGATAGGTCGTATATCTCTAGGAATTTGTCAATATCTTCAAGATTTTCTACTTTATTGGAGTATAAATTTTCAAAATAGTTTCTGATGATCCTCTGGATTTCAGTAGGGTCTGTGATGATATTTCCTTTTTCATTTCTAATTTCAGTAATTTGAGTGTCTTCTCTCTTTCTTTTAGTTACTTTGGCTAAGGGTATATCAATTTTGTTTATCCTTTCAAAAAACCAACTCTTCTGTCCATTGTATTTTTTTTTAATCTCAATTTCATTGATTTTGGCTCTGATTTTAATTATTTCCTGTCTTCTACTGATTTTGGTGCTGGTTTGTTCTTTTTCTTTGCCCTTGAGATGTAAATATTAGATTATTTATTTGGTATCTCTCTGTCTTTTAATGTAAGAGCTGAATGCTATAAACTTTTCTTTAATAACTGCCTTCATTCGGTCCCAGAGATCTTGATATGTTGTATCACTATTCTTATGGAACATTTTCTAAAATAAACCATAGTTTAGGTCCCAAAGCCTAATACCTTGCATTCTGTCAGATCATAATCAATGAAAAGATAAAAAACAGAAATTATTCTAACTTGTGGAGATTAAACAATATACTTTTGAATGATGAATGGATAGCAGATAAAAATTGGGGGAGAAAGAAAAAGTGCCCTCTCTTTCTATTCTTGCTCCTCTCTAATTTATTCTTCACACGGCGACCAGAGTTAATTTTCTTAAAATTTAAATCTGAAGATTCTCTTCCTTACACTTGTATTTGTTACCCATTGTATTCAGCACAGGTCTAAACAACCTAACATACACAGATGTATTTCTTCTGCCTAGATGTTTACTCTTGATTATCCCTCGCCCTGAATACTTGATACCCTGATACATAAATAAAACCCCAGGATCATATTGTCCTTAGATATTCTTGCTTAAACTTCCTTTGGAGTTTTTCGGTGCTGAGATAGTTGTTTTGGAAATCAATGTCAATGTCAATGTGTTTATGCTCTTCAAACACAATCATTTTTCCTAAATTTTTGTAACCATGCAAGAATATAGAGGATGTTACATATTGTAGAGCTATAAAACATTCTCGATGTCTTGATATAAATTTTCTGTTAATATGTTTCCATTGCCAGCTCCAATAACTACAATGATGTCACCATAGCTCAATGATCATGAATGAACAGTAGACCTTTTGAGTGGAAGTGAGTCTTTCAGAGCAATAATTATCATTAAGATGCAGCACGTGAGAAAAATTTGTATTTGAAAATAAGAAAGTGAAATGTAGTAGTGTAATCTGTAAAGCAGAGTAATATAAAATGGACATATCATAGCAAGTAACCAAAACAACTCCCAAATGACTTCATAATCCATTTTAGCCCATCTTTCCTTGTACAGTGAACTGACAAGGAGGAATATACATTTGTTTTACTATGTCATCTTTTTTTCATATTCAATTAAAACATGAAAAGAAACTGGGCCACCTTGTATTCAGTAGGTAATCTTCAGAGGTCCTTAGCTGATAGAAACTCTCTGACAAAAGTTTCTGCATCACGATTGAATCACTCACTCAACTCTATTTCTCAATTACTTTCTTGGCAAGATAAATATGTTTTTGTATGCAAAAACTAGTGTTGCATTTAATTATCTCTGCAGATACAATACATCAATACAATTTTAATTAAGAAGTTCTCAGGTATCTTGGAAGTAATCTATTCAGCAGACTCTTGGAACTTGTAGGTAACAAAGATATCTCCAGGCAATGTTTCAAGTTTCTTTTTCCCTTTTTCATTTCCTCTTCAGTCAAATGAAACATAATAGCTCCTTTGATGTGTTTTTGTTTTATTTAGCTGAAATTACATATATTAATTATATATCCCTAAATGGTGATAAGAACCTTGTCCATATGTAAGAACTTCTACATTGTTTTTATAATAAAATAATAAATAACACTTAAAAATTATGGTATTAAAATAGTTCACTATCTTTTTTTGTAATGTTTCTGCAAATCTATAGCATTTTAGGCAGTATTTATAATTATGGACATTGCAAATTTGGGAAATAAAATCTTAGAGCCATGACTTTGCCCTTGCAGCATAATAGTATAAGAAATTGATCTCTCTGTTGATGTATTAATATCTAGAGAGATAATATATTAAAGCCATTTAGAAACTATTAAAAATAACTTAAATATAATGAGAGATGACTAACCTTAATTCCAAAATCAATATACTTAATGGAAACTCTATGCAGAAAAATGATATAATCTTGAATAGATAATTGTCACTTGAATAGCACAGATTTTAGAAAATAAAATGCTTTTATTTCTGGGATAGACTCAAAGAAGATAAGTATCGAATTGTGCTAAAAATAAACAAACTCCCCAAATATGTGACATCTTGAAAAATGACTTGCTCAGTGCAATCATTAAGATAAAGAGATTTTTTATTTTTAAAAATGTATTTATCAGTATCTTTGCATATATATTAATTTTTAAGAGAAAATTTTTTGCTAATATCACTGTTTTTAGGTAGACAATAAAAGCGGGTTTTGGTATGTTGAAATATCCTAGAAAAACATAAACACTTTTATAGGTATCAACAGAGCATGAAAGTTAAACTTATTTCAAAGAAATTATCACTTTGGTAATAACTAAATGGCAATTCAAGTTCATTTATTGCACAGGATGGTCAATATCTTTCTTATAAACTATCATATATTTACTACTAACAATATATCATTCTGATGAGATCTCTGCTAAATCCATATTTCTATTTTTACTTAGACATTTTTTGCTTCCTGAGAAGCAACCACTGACCTAAATCTTTGCACATTCTGACCTCATATTTCAACATAAAAATGGAAACTGCTTATCTCATCCCCCTCCTAGGAAACAAGCTCTTCCTTTTACTTCCCATAAAATATAGAGAATATAAAGCTCTCATGAAGCAGAACTCATTAGAAAACTTAAGTATGTGTTGTCTGCCATTTCCTTCTTGATCGAACAATGTGATTTTGGTTATCAATCATGCTTGAAAGCTGAAATCGAATGGGTTTTCCTATGTGCTAGAGTTCAGTATTCTGGTCCTATCCTCATCCACTAATCAAACCGAATGGATATCAAACAGATCACCCACACAGCCTTGCCTTACCTCCATACCAAACATGTCCACAGTCACTGCACTATGTTGTGGGTGTGCATATTGTATGGAGAAGGTAGTGGATATGAGGGTTGGACAAAAAGGGGATTGTAGTCTTTATTGAATTTAACATAACTTAGTTTTAGAAAAAGCACAAAAATACATAAATTGTGAAAACATTGCTAGGACCCTCCCAGGACCTTGAAATGGATCTAAGTGAAACTTCTCATAACTTCATAGCAAATGTTCCTTTGTAAACACTGAATTAAAATCGTGAGTTGCTTTATATCGAAAGTCATTAAGTTCCACTATGAATTGTGGAAACAGCTAAACTTTCTCATTTTACCACTGTAGCCAAAGTTCACGTATTTTTGAGGCTCTGTTTGTGCTTAACTCAATCAACATGTTACAGTAGGAATATTAGTATTTTAGTATGAATATATTGGTATAAGTGTTATTAATATACATACACTAAAATAATACAATATTTGATATTAGTGTGCTAACAATATTAATATGAGTAGTGTCATTCAAACATTTCTTGTGAAAGACTACTTCTGGATGAAACCATTCCACCAAGCTGCAAATGTTTTCACTTGTGAAAGAGGCTTAATATATTTGTATATTTTCTTAATAAGCATTATATTCTGGTTAAAGATGTTCAGAGAGGCATTCTTTAATTCTTCACTCTTGATTATATGAAATTATGTGGCCATAATTTCAGGTCTAAATAATTAGTGGCAGTGTGTTTAAATGCGTGAGTTCACATATGTGCTACCTTAACTTTCTCATAACAAACGTGAAATGGGTATATGTAAAATCATATGACATTCTGGAAAAACAACAACCTTTAGAACCAGTCATTAATTCAAATTCCTTTTTGAATTCAAAAATTTCCATACACTGACTATTGAGGATTGTCACCTTTGGCAAAATGAAGGAAAGAGCAACACCTTAAAACTTTATTGAGAGGGTTAAGGACCATAGAATAGACGTTCCTTAAAGGTGATTTCCCTTCACTTTCTTCACATTAGCAGACAAAAACATTAAACATTATTTTTCTAATACAGAAATAATTTAAATGCATAGTGCATGAAGGTTTAATTCATTAAGTCTTTAATGATTTCTTATTGTTTTCTTAAATTATAAAAAAAATACAAAAAAACTATACTACCTTAAACTGAAACAAACAATATTGCAGATATAAAAAGGGAAACATTCTTTTGATGCACTGTGAATTAAGTTGTTACCTTGGTGGTATCAGATTTGGATTTAGAACAACATTTTGAAAAACTCTAGGATAATCCTGTGGGGGAAAAATGTCAATGATATATTGTAGACATAGTGACTTCAGTTGTCATTCACATTAGATAGGAAACCATGTGAAAGAAGTAGGGTAAACACTACTTCAATAGCTCAAATCTTAGAAGTGGAATGTAGACAGAAATGACACCTATGAGAGTTAATGAAACACCAGGACATCTTTATTGTGGACGCACTCTAGAAAAGAAATGGAATTGAATGTCACAGTTGTGCCATCAAAATGCAATTTTCAAAGTAGTCAGCAAATCATATACCTGAATTTTTTTTCTCAAATGTTGGACAGGAGAGCACTAATCATAATGCAAACTTCTCAGAAACAATTCCACCCAGTCCTATTCAGTATGCACAGCTCACCATTCGGAAACCAGGGACTTCCAAATAAGTTTGAATGTGTAAATCAGCACATTCTCTAACCTCAGTGGTTAATACCGATTGGATTTAATCAGTACACTGGATCTTTGAAAGTTTCCTGAGACATACCCTCTAGATACCATGCAGCATGCAGTATGACCCAAAAGACATTGATGAAATCATTTACTTATGTTTACAAACATTCTTGTTTGTTTGACTTTGTAAAAATTAAGGGAAATGATTAATTTAGGATTAACTAAGTTAATTAGTTGAAGCCACTGCAGAATTAAAAACAAATCATTGTTTTGTTTTAACCAAAAATATTTTCTGCCAAAGCATCATAAATTTCTTAGATTTAGCTTTTCCCTCACTTCAGTTATCAGCATGAAGCATTGTTGTTGTTTTTATTTCTTAACTTATGGGTGCATGTTTTACATTAAGGACAAACTGTTTTAATTAAAAATTAAATTTCTTTTTGACTCTGCACCTAATAGAAGAGAAAATAGGTCCAAATCTTCATCATGTTGGCCTAGGACCAGATTTCCTTAACATGACTCCCAAAGCACAAGAAATAAAA
>JAJEJO010003308.1:444749-463739 GCA_020662805.1 Glaucomys volans | reverse complement strand
GTATATGATATTTTCATGTACTTAAGTTTCTTCCTGTGGAACTGCTCATTTGCAACATCTCCTCTAGTTAGGCTACTTGTGGGACATCACATACATACCACACATATTTGATGCTGGCCTTCATCTTGAGAATCTGGAGACTTTCACATTCACTTAACTAAAATTGTCACTAGGATTTTGAACTTTTTGATTTTGCTATCGTGATGATTTTCTTTTTCTTTTTTCTTTTTAAGAAATTTTTCCTTTCTGTTTTCTTATATTTTCTCTCTCTCTCTCTCACTCTCTCTCTCCCTGCTTCAAGTGTTGCCTCCCCTGTGTTGTAAAGTGGAACAGGAGCAGACTGTGGGGGTAAGGAGGATGAGTGCGACGGCACCAACACCACACCGGGAGCTCAAGTTCTGAAAACCAGGCTTGGTTTAATGCGAAACAAGGAAGCTTATATAGCAGATATTCACTAATTACAATTACCAACAGCTGTTAACACCCCCGTGCCATGCTCCCTATGCATGCTCGTGCTAGGCTCGTGCTTGGCTCATGATCAGACCAATTAGGGGAAGAGAAAGCGCCTGAGCTCTGTATCCTCAGACACTCCTACAATTCCCCCTTTTCTTTTATTTGTACAGGCATGTGTCCTCTGGCCAGGAGTGAGTGGCCAACCCTCATGGAGGCAAAAGGGGATTTTGGCTGTGCCTATCTTAGGTTGTCCCCTCTGGGGATCTTACCCGTCATTGACTACCAGCCGTTGGTCACCCCTGCCTAGATTGCACAATGTTGCAATGGCTGTGTCTGTCTTAGGTTGTACCCTCTGGGATCTTACCCATCATTAACTGCCAGCCATTATCAGTGATGTTCCAATGGTGACATAGTAATATAAGAAGGGGGTAGGTCTGGGAATTTTATTAGTCCTTTTGGTCTTTCTTGCTTGTCTGGAGGAGGCATGCTGGTTTGGTCGAGCCTCTAAATACACAGGGTTTCTATCCTGCAGGCGGGTATGCTGGGGCTTTGTGCTCATAAACATAGCCACAGATCTGCTCTAACTGCTGATTTGAACCTGTAAGGAAGACTTGCAACATTTTGTGAAAAAAAGCAAAAAACATATAACCTTTGATATTGAGGAGAAAAAATACTTTCTTGTACCAGAATCAGGAGAAAAGTCAGCATTTTCATTGCGAGTTAGAGGACTGGCTGGGAAGAATTCTCTTTTTTAAGCAGGACCCACAAACAACAAAACCACATTTGAGCATAGCTGGATTGTTTGTTCCCCAGGAGGAATGAGAGTTTGAGCGTGATTAAAAGCTCTTTTAATTCATAAAGGGGGGTGTTGCCCCCATCTAGGGCCATGCCATCATCAAGATGGCTGTTTGGATGGTTGTGTCTCCTCATTTGAGCTACTGGTGGGTATGGCTAGGACCCTCTTGGAGTCCTTGAGGGTGTCAAGGGGCCCGCTTCCGAGGAATGGTTGGACGTTTTTCGCAGGCACCCAAATAGACGTTGATGAATCCTGTGGAAAAACACAAGCAAACCCTTGCCCTTGGGTTAAGAGGGGATGCGGGCCTTTCCAAGTGAGGGTAAGTGGGTTTCTCCAACGCACCAATGGCACCTCAGTAAATTTATTTTAGGGTGCCCAATGCTTCATAGCAGGAGTAAGTCCATTTTTGTCAAAAGTCAAAAAATTTAAAATGAAAAGAACTTTATTCGTAACGTATGATGGTGTTTTTTGAAGGGGATCCATAGTTTTCCCCTTTTCTTTTAATTGTTGACTTTTAAGTTCTTTATGAGCTCTTTCAATGATTTCTTGTCCAGTGGGATCATAGGGTATGCCTGTACTGTGTTGAATGTGCCAGGATTGGCACAAGTCTGAGAATTGTTTAGAAATGTATGCAGGACCGTTGTCTGTTTTTATTTTCCAAGGCACTCCTAAAATCATAATAGCACTCATAACAGCTTGTATGACATGTTTAGCCTTTTCTCCCCTGATAATGAAATAGCATAGATATATCCTGAGTAGTATCTATAATTACATGTAGATATTTGAGCTTCCCAAAGGGTGGAAAGTGGGTAACATCAATTTACCATAAGGCATTAGAGAGAAGACCCCGAGGGTTTACTCCCGGAGCTTGTAAAGGCCCTAAAGGCAGTAGGGGGGCACATTTAACACAATCTCTTAATAGATGTTTACATTGTTTAATAGTTAATTCAGGGAAAAGATGCTTTAATGTATGTGGTGTACAATGAACTTTGGCATGTAACTCACGTGCTTGCTGTAAAAGTGATGGTGTGATTTTTACAGTTTGCACTGACAAGTCTATTTCATTATTGCAAAATGCTAAGGGTCCTGGAAGATTTGTATGAGCTGTTATGTTCAAATATGTCTTCAAAAATTTCTGGACCTTCTGTAGTTATATAGCTCCTCATTTGTTTTAATAGATTCCTTCCCCATAAATTGTTAGCAATACCTTCCACTGCCAGGGATTGAAAATGCCGTTTCCCCATCTGGATCAACCCATGTGGCAGGGTCTCTTAATTTCCTAGAGGGTTGGAGTCCTCATACCCCTTGCACGTTAGGACCCACAATGGTTTTCCAGTCCTGTGGGATTTCCTCTGCCCTTAATAGTGTCACTTCTGCTCCGGAATCTATCATTCCTTTGAATAATTTGCCATTGATCTTAAGACATAGCGTCAGTTGTGGGGCTAGCACAGGGATGGTCCAATGAAATTTAGGTAAATGATCCTTCCTTACTGGGGCTGGAGGGCACACATTGGAAGTTTAAAGGCTTTCCATCAGCATCAAATTTGGATTTACAATCTTTGGCCCAGTGAAATCCCTTTTTGCATTTAGGACATTTAGAGGAAGGGAGGCCCTTAGGGGCTCCCATGGAAACTCCTAAGTTAGGACATTGATGTTTGTAATGACCGTGTTGTCCACAGTGCCAACATCCGACTTGCCTTTTAGGAGCAGCAGCATGTACTTGGATTATTCCCTGCGCTATTTCAGCAGCCATTTGCTGGTGTTTTCCCTCATCTCCAGTAATGTCTTTAGTTGCTAATACCCAGTCATCCAAGTACTGCTTCTAAATGGGGCAAGAGCTTGCCTGAATTCCTTTTTGCATCCCTCCCATATAAGGTCCCTTGCTAATGTTTCAGCAGCCTCGGGGTTATCTACCCTCCTATCCACAGCTTCCTGGACCCTCAGGAGGAATGTAAGGAATGGCTCTTGAGGACCTTGAACTCGGTTTGTTAACTTTTGTTCTTTTCCTTTGATATCTAGACTTACTCTCTTGAAGGCCTGCATTGCAATGATTCTCACTTGATCAAAATAGATGGGCGGTCCTGTTGCTTGCACCGCTGGGCTTATGAAGGGGCCTGAGCCATTAAGAGCTTCAGCTGTTAATTGTACATATGGTTGCTGACCTGATGTTAAATTTCTTTCAGCTTGGTCTAGGCAGCCATCATGGAAAGCGATATTCCACAGTAAAAGCTGTTACGGAGACAAAACAGCTTTAGCTAAGTCCCTGAAATCAGTGGGGCACATTAGCATCACAGACTGATTTTCTAGCAATTGCAAGGCATAAGGAGAGCTCAAGCCATCCTCTCTCACCGCCTTGAGAAGCTGCTGCATGGTTTCAGTCTCAACTGGATACGAGGACGTAGGTCTGATGGGTGTTGGATTTACATTAACAGGAAAACTTGTGGGGGTTTTTGGACGTTGTCTGGAACACTGTTCCTTTGTAGCCAAAATTTTTATCCCGTTGTTCACAGAGGATCCCATAGGCCTCCAGCCATGGAGAGCTGGGCGACTCTGCTACGGAATTTGAGAACTCTATGCTCTAATAAGGTGGCAAGGAGGGATGGGGGGAGCAGTCGCCCCCTGTGGTGTAGGCACAAAGGCAGACCGCTTTACTTCCTCCTGTGAGGCTGCAGCCTCCTTCTCCTGCTCTTCACTGCCATGTTGTGGCGCAGTTTCCGTTCCTTTATCTTTCTGGACTCCTTCTTTTTCAAGAGACATGTCCTCCAGCTGGGCAGCCAAGGCCCAGGGGGGTCCCTCTCCCTCAAGAGGTGATCCAACCCCCTGCAAGCAGCCCAGAAGGGCTGATATCACTGGGTAGAAAGTACACGGAGGTTTGTCCCCCGTTTGTGCTTCCCATTTTTGTGCCTGCCGTAATACTTGTCGCCAGCATTCAGCGTACCATATACTATCAGAATTCATCCATGGGCAAAGACTTATTACTAGTTCCCAATTGTGACTAAGCTCTTTATCATCTACCTTTATTTGCCTACTGCACAGCAAGGCCTGCAGACTGGCCACTTGTTTTGTCTGCGAAGTCAAGTGTGAATTACCCAAGTAGCTTATGTTGTGCAGGTCACTCACTCGGGATTCCCTCACCCGCTGTTGGAGTGAGGAAGATGAGTGCAGATCACTCAACTAACTTGGGCTTACCTTAACCTCTCGCAGGGGTCCCTGTTCGGGCGCCAAAATGTTGTAAAGTGAAACAGGAGCGGCTTGTGGGGGTAAGGAGGATGAGTGCAACGGTGCTAACACCACTCCAGGAGCTCGAGTTCTGAAGACCAGGCTTGGTTTAATGTGGAACAAGCAAGCTTATATAGCAGACATTCACTAATTACAATTGCCAACAGCTGTTAACACCCCCGTGCCATGCTCCCGAGCATGCTCGTGCTAGGCTCGTGATTGGCTCATGATCAGACCAATTATGGGAAAAGAAAGCACCTGAGCTCTGTATCCTCAGGCACTCCTACACACCTGTTCATGGTTTCAGGGATATTTCCACAGAAGGATCCCAGGAGTTCCCCAAAAGAAGGCCCAATATGCACTTCATATATATAATGGAAGATAACTTGAGCATATGCCACTCAGACATTGACAGAGGATTATTTAAGAAAGTAGATACATATTCAAGGAAGTTTGTGGGCAATATTAAGAGATGCTTTTTGGGATAAAGTAAGAAATATACATATAAGGGAGAATGTGGGTCATCTTGAGTGTGATAGATATGGTTTTGTTGATCTCGGCTCTTCTTTTAAATGAAACTTGGTGAGGGGTGGGTACAGGAAGGAATGAAATCAGTCTGATGGTCTCATGAAGATTTATGGTGGTACTGTCAGTCTCATGATCCTTAGGCTGATGGAGCCTTTAACATCTGATCAACAGATAGCACCAAAAATCCCTCTAAATGATATGAATCTCAAAATATCTTATGCCTCTTTAGTTCATTTATTGAGGTTTTCTAAAGAGTACAAAGATAGATTTAAAAATCTAACAGAAATTTGGGAGTGACAGACCAGGGAACAAGACAGGTTTAACAAGTGACATGCCTGGAAAAGTATGCAGAACTTTAAATTAAAATATCTATTTCCATGATCATCCTTTATATCTCCTTTCTACTTATTTTTATTTCTTCTATCCTACCTTAGTTTCATTTTTCAACAATTCAGGTAGTCAAGGGAAAATGATAGTTGAGGATAGTACAATAAGGTATTTTAAGAGAAATACCATATTCATATATTTGTTACTATATATGTATACAATTTTTTCTCTTTTATTATTAGTTATTGCTGTTTTAGCTTTTGCATTGTTATAATCAAAATACCTGACAAAAATAACTTATAAGAGTAAAAGCTTATTTGGAGCACATGGTTTCAGAGGCCTCAGTCCATAGATGACTGACTCCATTGCTCTGGGTCCGAGAGAGGCAACAAATCTGGGGGAAGATTCCAGTGGGGGAAAGTTCTCTGTTCATGGTAGGATCAGGAAAGAGAGAGAGAGGGATGGGGGAATGGACCACAGAAAGAAGCACCCTGCCAGAGAATGCTCCAATCTCTCCAACCATGCCCCATCTGCCTATAATTACCTCCCAGTTCATTCATTAGGATAGACCAATTATATTTCACCTCTTACAATTCAGTCATTTATTCTCTGAATATTCCTCCAGAAACACAGGATCTTTGGGAGAGGCACATCTCACATTAAAACCATAACAGTTGTCAATCTTTTACTGTCTAATTCATAAATTAAGCTTGATCATAGGTATGCACAGTCATGAGGCACATATTGATGGTTCAGGCAATGATAGACCATGTATATCATGGTGGCTATGCCATAGAGCCAAGATCTGCAATCAGGTATAACATTCAGATTTGCATAATTACGTTTCATATTTACACAGTGACAAAATCACTTAACATTTTCCACAAAGTTTACCCATCATTAAGTAATGCATTTTGCATATAGAAAGAAAAAATTGTGTACATAGGGTTTAGTACTATCCATAGGTTTGGATATCCACTGGGGGTTTTTGAACATATCACTCACTGATAAAGGGAACAACTGTAATAAAAAAAAAAAAAAAAAGAAAAGAATTCCACAAGAAAACCCTGGTCTATTGCAAAATGATACCTAATCAACGCCAGGGTTGTTTTACAAGACTGAAAGTTATATACACTTTGGATGCTGTTTCAGTCAGCTTTTTCGTTGCTGTGACTAAATGATCCAACCAGCACAATTATAGAGGAGGAAAGGTTCATTTGAGTGTTCATGGTTTCAGAGATCTTAGTCCATAGAATACTGGCTCCATTACTCAGGGCTCCATGTGAGGCAGAACATCATGGAGGAAGAGTGTGGCAGAGGGAAGCAGCTCGCATCATCAGGAAGCAGAGAGAGACACTCCAATTTCCAGACACAAAATAAATAACCCATAGCTATGCCCCAATACCCACCTCCTATAGCCACACCCTACCACTTCAATTAATCCTATCTGGGATTAATTCACTGATTGGGCAAAGACTTTTACAACCCAATCATTTCTCCTCTGAACCTTTCTCCATTGTCTCACATGTGAGATTTTGGGGGACACCTCACATCCAAACCATAACAGATACCCTCTGCACTTGTTTTCTTTGTTGTTGTTATTACTGATTTATTGTTTGTTTCTCCTTCTAATGAGTGACATAACCACTGCTGGTAAACAAGTCCAAATCTAAATACATTATCTCAAGATACTGCAAACCTTGGGAGGCCGAGGCAGGAGGATTGAGAGTTCAAAGCCAGCCTCAGCAATGGCGAGGTGCTAAGCAACTCAGTGAGACCCTGTCTCTAACTAAAATTCAAAATAGGGCTGGGATGTGGCTCATTGGTCGAGTGCCCCTGAGTTCAATGCCCAGTACTAAAAGAAAAGATACTGCAAAAAAAAAAAAAAATTATATGCTTAATTACTACAGGTGAGTCTATGGAATGATTTAAATGATGAAATTTGATCTTTATCTTTTATGGGAATTTGGGGGTATCAGGGATTGAACCCAAGGGTGCTTAGACACTGAGCAACATTCCCATCCCTTTTTTGTTTTCTATTTTGCAATAGGTCTTGCTAAGTTTCTTAGAGCCTGGCTAAATTTCTGAGGCTGGCCTCAAACCTGTGATCCTCCTGCCTCAATCTCCCACGTTGCTGGGATTACAGGTATATGCCACAGCACCTGGCCTCTTCATCTTTTTTTAAAAGACAAATGCTCTCTTTCGTGCAATCACCTGTATCTTTTTTTCTTTTATAGGATGGTTCATATGAAATCCAAACATATGAGATCATTGTTCATTCATCCAGAAGTCTTAAAAACCTTGTGCTTGGTTCTTTAATCAAATGCAAAGCATGAACTGTAAGGTATTATTGCAGTTTGTGAAACTCAGTGATAGGTTGCACTATGCATGTGAACACACCCAGACTCCGTTATGTGGTGTGCACTGTACGGTAGCATCATTCATACCCCAGCTTTCCATCCGTGTTTATCCTGACATGTGTACATAAATGGGCATGCACTTTTCATTTACTATAGTCAAGTCTTTGGAAACAACACATATCCTTCTATATAAACTTTTCTCATTATGTCCAGAAAACAAGTTTGTTTTTAAGTGTTTCTAATCCACTGACTATCAGAAATCTGGGTTGCAGTAGATTCAGTTGCAGGTTTGCTATTCCTCAAGTGAATGTTAAGAATAGATTCAAATGTGCTCTTTAAAGTTGCTGATGCCCTTTCTGCCCATCTTTTTGAGAATTTTTAGAGGAGTGCATGACATCCCTTTAAACAGACACTTGTTCTTAAGAAGAGGAAATCAACATACAATGAACAAGGAACTTGTATGCTCTAGATGTCCAAAGAATTTGGAAAAGCATGGATTTCCATTTAGAATAATGTGAACATTTATAGTGTATCCACTATTAACACACTTATATTCATTTTCTCAGTGGCAGTGTATACAATGGAGAAGCACAACTGTATTTCAGAAGGTTATAAACAAATTCATAAGGAAGCTTTCCATTCTAGCACACATTAGAAGGAGGAGTGGTCCTGGACCACATGCAAAGAGATAGGCTTATTTAAGCAGATGTGTGATGCTGATTAATTGACCTTTCACATTATATACACTAAGTGCCCAAGTCCATATGTTTCTAATCAAATTTGTTGTAACTAGGCATCTAGAGGAGAAAAAAAAAGGCATTTCCCTTAGGATGTTCTCTCAAAGTGTGATAGCACATCTTTCTGGAAAAGAGAAGTCAAACATAAAAGAGATCATGTGCTTTACATATGACCTGGAAGTGTATAATATTAATCTGTAATTAATAAACATGATTTTTTTAGATCAGGATTTCACTATGATGCCAGATTGGCCTTTGAATTCTAGGCTCAAGTGATCCTCCTGACTCCTCCTCCCAAGTAACTGAGATTACACGTGGTTTATACTGCACCTGGGATAAGCATACGGTTAAAAACTGAATACATTTGAACCACAACCAGAAAATTAATTATACTGTATCTGTTCAATTAATCATATGACACACTCCATACAGTTAAACAGAGAGGTTGCAGACTTCCTCACATTGAGAATAAAAACTGCTCCCTGACCTGACTGGGCACTAAGGAAGCTGAGGAGTGGCTTGTTCTCTGGTTGGCATAGCCAAACTTAACCTACTGATGTATGTCACCTGGCTTTTGCTTCTACAAATCGTATCCACTTCTCTATGAATAACACAGACACTTTCTAGCTGCTTCTCCCCACTTTGATCAAATTGCATGAAATTCATTTTTCTTTTTACATTCTTTGCTTTCCCCCTTTTTAATTGGTTCTTTTTTAGTTATACATAACATTAGGATTCACTTTGATGTAGTTTTAAAAGTATGGAATAAAATTTGCTCTAATTCAGTCCCCAGTGAATCTCCTTTCCCTCTCCCACTCTGTCTACCTGTTCCCTTCCCTCTCTGTTGATATCAATTGATTAATTGATTGACTGGTACTGGGGATTGAAACCAGGGGAGCTCATCCAGTGAGCTACATAATCAGCTACATTTTATATTTGATTTAGAGACAGGGTCTCTCTAAATTGCTAAGTTACAGAGGGGGCTTTGAACTTGCAATCCGCTTACTGTGTTTGTTATTATTGTTGTTGTTCTTAGGGTCTTATGGATATATATGATGGTAGGATTTACTGTAATATATTTATATATGTACATAGGAAAGTTAGGTCAGATTCATTCTTCTGTTCTTCCCTTATCCTATCTCTTCTCCCTTTATCTAGTCCACCAATCTATCTTCTATTTTGATGGAATTACCCTTTTCCCATTCTTTCCCTCTCTCTCTCTCTCTCTCTCTCTCTCTCTCTCTCCACATATATATATATAGATATGTATATATATGTATATATATACATACATATATACATATATATATACACATAGATATATATTTACTTTTATTTTGGACTAACTTCTGCATATCAGAAAGAACATTCAACCTTTCATTTTCTGTGCCTTCCTTATTTAATGTAACAGGATAATCTCTGGTTCCATTCATTTACAAGCAAATTCCATGTTTTCATTCTTCTTTATGGCTGTGTAATACTCCATTGTGTATATATGCCACATTTTCTTAATCCATTCATCTGTTGCAGGACACCTAGGTTTTTGGTTGCACATCATGGTTATTGTGAATTGTGCTGCTATAAACATTGAAGTGGCTGTATAACTATACTATGTTGATTTTAGATCTTTTGGACATATACTGAGGTGTAGGATAGCTGGATCTGATGGTGGTTCCATTCCTAGTCTTTAGAGGACTCTCTGTATTGCTTTCCAGAGTGGTTTCTCTAATTTACAATCACACCTACAATGCATGAGTCTTCGTATTCTTGATATCACGTACAACAAATTAGAACAAATAAAAATTTTGAAAAAGATAATTGTCATTCCAACCAGAGCGAGATGAAACCTCAGTGTAGTTTTGATTTGCATTTCCATAATTGATAGATATGTTTAAATTTTTTAAATATATTTGTTGGCTATTTGTATTTCTTATTTTGAGTGGTGTCTCTTTATTTCTTTTGCCCATTTCTTTGGTGTTATGTTTTTTGAGTCCTTGATATATTGCAGATATTAATGCCCCATGTGAGAAACAAGTGGCAAAGATTCCTCATATTCTGTAGGCTCTCTCTTCACACTCTTGAACATTTCCTTTGCTGTGAAGAAGCTTTTAATTTGCTGCAATCCCACTTACTGTTTTGGGGTTTTATTTCTTGTGCTTCAAGAGTCTTGTTAAAGAAGTTGGTTCCTGGGCTAGCATCGAGTGTTTTGACTACATTTTCTTCTAGAAATGGTAGAATTTCTGGTCTAATTCCTAGGTCTTTCATCCACTTTGAATTTGAAAGAGATTTAGAACTGCCTAAGCAGTCAGGGAAAAATGGTGAATGAGTAAGTTAGGGGCAAGTTTAGACAGAAAGAGCACAAAGAGGGTCCCCCAATAATATCAATTTCTTTTTCTTATCTTTTTAAAATTCATTCTTATTAGTTATACATAATAGTAGAATGTACTTTGACATATCATACACATATGGAGTAAGTTCGTGTTCTTCTAGTTGTACATGATGTAGAATTACATTGATAATGTAATCATATATGCACATAGGAAATTGATGTCTGATTGATTCTATGATCTTTCCTATTTCCATTTCCCCTCCCTTCCCTTCATTTCCTATGTCTAATCCGAAGTACTTCTATTCTTCACTACAACCCCCCTTATTTTGACTTAGCATTCACATATCAGAGAGAACATTCAGGCATTGTTGTTATGGGATTGGCTTATTTCACTTAGCATGATAGTCTCCAGGTCCATCCATTTACTGGCAAATGCCATAATTTCATTTCTTGTTATGTCTGAGAAGTATTCCATTGTGTGTGTGTATATAAATATATACATATATATACATATACATATATATACATATACACATATGTAAATTTATGTGTATATACATATATACACATATATATATATATGCCACATTTTCTTTATTCATTCATCTGTTGATGGGCACCTATGCTGATTCTTAGCTGACAAAAGTGCTCCTGGCCATCAGAGGGACCCAATCAGGCAGACATTTCCCATGTTCATGCACACAAGCAGGGTATCCAATAAAAGGATTAAATCCTTCTCTTTGTTGCTCTTTCTCTTTCAATAAACCTCTACTTGTTATCTTTGTGTCCTTATTCTTCAATTCTTTGCTGAGAAGAGACAAGAAACCCGAGTCCCCTAGGTGGTCCTTCACATCTTTCATTAGATTAATTTCCAAGTATTTTTTGAGACTATTGTGAATGAAACAGTATCTCTAATTTTTTTTTCAAAAGATTTATTATTGGAGTATAAACAAGTGATTCACTTGTATATGTTGATCTTGTATCCTGCTACATTACTAAATTTGATTATGAGCTCTACCAGTCTTCTGATAAAGTGTTTTGTGTTTTCTAAATATATGATATGTCTTGACCAAAGAAAGATAGATAATTTTTAACTCTTCTTTTCCTATTTGTATCTCTTCAATTTTCTCTTCTTGAATAATTACTCTGACTAGAATTTCAAGGACTATGTTAAAAAGAAATGCTAAGAGTGGACATTCTTCTCTTCTTCCCATTCTTAGAGGAAATGCCCTCATGCAACACATGGAAATTCTTTGGAATAAATACTGTTGGGTGAGTGGTTTTTCATTTTACTCAAAATACATAAACTTCTTTTTATTATTATGTTGTATTATATTATATATGTATTATATTATATATTGTGTTATATTTTTTATGCTATTCTAGCATGTGAAAGGACAGGCAAGTCCTCACAGCCCACTGTCTCCATCTATTCCACTGAAATGTGATGGTTCAGTTGGGCATCCTTGGGGCATCCTTGGGGCATCCTAATAAACATCATTGCTTATGGGCTCCAAATGTGTCACTAAGGTGGTAATAGGTTGAAAGCAGCAATGTGGACCAAAGCATACTATGGTCCTCTGTGGGAAACGAGAGCAGCAGCTCCCTCCTATTCCCTTGATTCCTACATTCAGCTGGTGCAGTGGGGGCTGATGATATGCAGCAGAATGTAGTTCTGAGACCTACTCAGGAGAGCTGCTTGCGGTGATGCAGCTGAGAAGTACAAGATCAATGTGCACACAAATTCAGTGTCTGGTGTGGACCTGCTCTCTGGTTTGAAGGCAGCTGTCCTCTTTCTATATCCTCAAATATGGAAAACAGAGACAAACCTCTCTGTAGTGCCTTTCATAAGGGACCAGTCTTACTCATGAGGATTTCATCAAACTCCCAGAGGTCTCACCTAATGTCAGGTTAGAATTATAACATGTGAATTTTGGGGGAGACACAAATATTTAGGCCATAGCAAACCTCACTATAGGGTTTGTGAAACCAAGGTTCAGAGAGGTTGGCATTTGCCCAGTCACCTGAACTTTTTCTTGACTCTGTGCCCCATGCAAAGGGACTTTTGAAAGCCAAAACCTGAGGTTCTCACAGGACAGACTCCTCATCCTTCTTCTTGTCCAGCCTTGGGACTATGCCTAGTTTTAATTTGGCAGATAAGACCTGATACCACTTATGCCCCTCCTTTACCTGTGGGTCCCTAAGGACTAGCCCTGGCTGTTTACTGTAGTAATTTTAGGGGTGGAGGTGTTAAGTCTAGATAGAGGGATGGATTTCAGAAGCATGAAGTATGTGGGGATGGGCAAGTCATCATGGAGCCTGCTTTGCAATTTGGGAGGGACACAAGAACTTGTTTCAAATGTTGCTCGTTAGGAGATTTTAGAAGCCTCATGAGTTCAGGCCACAGAATCTTCTGCAACAGCACCACTCATTCAACTCATATTTCTTTTCACAGCCCTTAATTCACACAGCCATCACACACATGCACCAGTTATATCTCTGACTTGTTCTCTCATGGCACATGTGTGTTCTCTTATACATGCTGGTATCCTATCTTCCCTGAAAGCAAAGCAGATGTGCAAGGGCAGCAGTGTTTTGGGTATATGTTTCATGCCCAGCACTATGTAGATGCTTTTCAAATGGCATTTTATTTAACTGACCTTCTGAAGTGGGATGTATTGGCTACATTTCACAGATGAGAGTCACAGAGTGGTTGTATGATTTATCTTGGATTCCATAGCTGGTAAGAGGCAGCCCAGATTCCAACCTAGGTCTGGTGGACTCTATACCCAAACTTCTAATGTCTACACTGGACTGCTCTTCATTTGCCATCTCCTTCATCCTCCCTACACAATCACAGTTCAGACCATGTCCGTGTCTCTGAATGATACTTCCAATTGGGAAGCTTTGGGAAGCTGACACAGCTGGCAGTTGTCCCAGGATATAAGGTGGGTCATGTAGAAGACCCTCCCCAACTCTTCCTCTTCATCACATACTTGCTGGGTAAATTCAAATAGGGACATAAAAAGTTGTCAGTGCTTCCACAACTTCTGCGCAAATTCAAATAGGGACATACAAAGTTGTCAGTGCTTCCACAACTTCTGCGTGTGGATAGACTGGTGTCATTTTTATGTTAGTGAATGAATTCTCACTCTGGTTGGACTGAATTAGCTTCCTGAAGATCAAATTATTATAAAGTGAGTCTCATCCCTTGTGTCTTTCCCATTTGTACGCATCTGACAACCATTCTCAGTAGAGTTTTTTTTCCCAGGGGTCCTTGCCACATTTATGTGCTCTTGGAATTTCCAGCCTCCAGAATCATGAACCAAAATAAGCCTCAATTTTTATAAGGATTTATTAAGGATGATAAGCAGAATAAGACACAGGTCTAAGATAAGCAGTTGATATCTGTTGTCAGAGTAAACTGACACTTGGTTGGTTGCTGAGCTTTGAACATAGAAGCTGTAATCTCCTTAAGCACAGAGATACTGTCAAATACTATAGGTCAAAAGGGAGCTATAGGCATCTCCACCAATCACAAGTGAGTATTCTGAGTGTCTTTGCAGGTTTTATAGTAGTAACAATGTTTAGTGAGTTCATTGGAACTAGAGTTCACAATCTTGAACTCTTGCTCTGTTTTGGTCCACATTTTCATCATCATTTCACTTGAACTTCTCACTTTTTGCCCTCAGATTGATGGAAATTGAGATCATACTAACCTTTGTTAAAATATATCATCGGAAATCTCCATACCTGAACCACCTCTTTTGAGATGCTTGTAAAATTACTTCATGTGATAGGATGTCAGTAGCATGCCATCAGAATGCACTGGGGAAATTCTAGAAATAATCCAATGATGCATGTTGCTGTATGTGCCATGGGGTGTTGGTTGGGAATACCTGTTAGCATCCTTATGAATGGCCACTAGAGAAGTCTCTTAGGAGACGTCCCTTCAGCAGCTACCCTCTCAAAAAAAAAAAATATCCTGTGTCCCCTATAATTGATATAAAATTAAATACATATATGCATATGTATTTATATTGGTATACATTTGTATGTGTATGCGTATAAAACAGGTCCATATACTGGGTATATGCATACTCACACAATTTTTCACCATGTCATTCCAAATTTTCCATTGTTCTGTTTTCCTTACTCATTATTAGAACTATTATTTTATATGTACTTGATCTTATTAGACTTTATGTATCACTGCATATCCCATGTGGGCAAGGGAAAGGGTTCCTGTCAGAGGGATGGTTTGGCTGCAAAATAATAGCTAAGAAATTTATTTATCAGAAAGAATGACAGGAGATAGAATTATCTTTAGAATAGGGGTATGACTGGTTGAGCCACTCAGAAGGGTCTGGCTCTAACAAATGAAGAATCCTGCCTTTTCTTTTGTCATAGCAGTTCAAATCAAAGCAAGGCTGGTAGGAACTTCTCCAGCGAAAAACAGGATAAGGGATGGAGTTAAGCAAGCCATTTGGCTCTAGTGGATCATTCCCACATCCAGGGTCTGCATTCAAACTTCAGCAGTGAACCAACACAAGGTAACCACATGCTTCAGGCACTTTTCCATAATTGTGAGTTCCTGAACAATTTTCCATAATTGTGAGTTCCTGAAGCCAGATTTCCCTAATTGTTCAATCGGTCTTGTTTTTCCTACAGAACATCATAAGATGTTCCAAATCCTTTCCAAAACAAGTCAAGGCACAAATAAATAAGTACATAAGATGTCAATGAGCGATAAATTGGGTGATACTGCTGATTTGTGTCCTCACTCTTGAGTTGTCACAGGGCTGCCAGCATTCTTCTCTACACTGAGGAAAAGGCATGTGTCCTTCTACTGAATTGTTTCTTACTCTCAAATACCTGCTCATGGAGAGTTTTCATTTTTATCTTCTTGGTTCTCCTTTAGACCTCTGAAAACAGATGGTACTATTCTCCCATTTTACAGGTGAGACTCAAGGCTGAAGGAAATCACATTGAGGAATGTTATCTTATTGTAAAAGCAAGTCTTAGAAGTCAGAAAAGGAGGGTAAAAATCTTAGCACTGGTGTTATGGTTTAGATATGTGATGTCTACCAAAAGCTCATGTGTGAGACAACACGAAGAAATTTAGAGGTGAAATGGGATTATGAGAACCTTGATCTAAGCAGTGTATTAATCTACTGATAGGGATTAACTACAGGCAAGCAGGTAGTGACTGGAAGAAGTAGGTCATTGGGACATGCCTTTGGGGTTTATATTTTGTCCATAGTGAGGAGAGTTCTCTCAGCCTCCTGCTTGTTGTGTCCTGATCTGCTTTTCCCTACTATGCTCTTCTGCCTTGATGCTCTGCCTCACCTTAGCAGAGTGCAGTGAAATCAGCCAGCTATGGACTGAGACCTCTGACAACTTTAAGCCCCAAATAAAATTTTTCTCTTCAAAAACTTTTCTTGTCAGATTTTTGGTCTCAGCAATGAAAAAACTCACCAAAACAACTGGTGCTTTCTAGTGTGGACTCTGAGCCCAGAGTCTCAGTTACATGTGGGATAGTAAGATATATACTGGAGTGCTGTTTTAAAGGCTTTATTTATGGAATCAAATTGGATCAAAGTGACTAAATCATCACCAGTGACATATAGAAGAGAAACTAAATACCCCCAGGATCATTCCTCACTGTAGTGACACTTGTCAGTAGTATCTGAGCTCCTTCTGCAACATAAGCTCTGAGTTTCTGGGTATACCCCCTTCCTTTCCAAGAACACATTGGAAAAAACTCCTGGGCTGCTCAGGATGCCAGGTAGAGCCTTGGGGATTATGCTGTGGACCTGTGTACTGCATCTTCTCCCCCTAAGTTGCTCTTTTATTCATATTATAGGTCTATACTGGGTCCCTGGCATGAGCAGATCTATCTCTACGATGTGTCTGGCTTGTTTCCCCAGGACTGAGGCCTCTGCATTGATTGTGGGTTGGAACAGCATCACAGCTAAGTTTTCTTTTACAAGGAAAATATCCCTCAATGACCTTGAAATTTCTGTATTCTACCTCCTCCCATACATCATCTAGAATGTAAATAGACACTCCCATGAAGGATGTTGTCTTTCTCTACTTTGCTATGGGCTTGGGATCTGGCAGAAGACCTTAAAAATGAAAGTAACAGCTTGTCATGAGCCCATTGTCACATTTCCTTTTTCTTCCCCATTATCTCCTCCTTTCCCTCTTGCCTTATTTCTTCCTTCCCCCTCTTCTTACCTTTCTCTGTCTCCCTCACCCCTCATATCTCCCCTTTTCTACCTTTTTCCCTATTCAGTTATAGAACTCTTTTATTTACTCTTGCCTTCTTCAATTCCCACTCTCCTTCTGCCTTCCAGGAGATGCTATGTCAGATATTTAAAATGAACCATGGCTACATGAAACTGCCTTCAGAGTTTGGCCTATGAACACATAGTATAAATGTTTAGTAATAATAATGATAAAAAGTTAGATGGAGAAAACAAACAAAATAGGATGACTTATATTGTTGCCATGGGAAATGGACAGATGAACAGCTCAGATATGAGTCAACAGAACCTTGATGGGTTTTTCAGTTGGAACTGGCTGTCATGGGTTGTTGATAACTTTTGCTGGCTTGATTCTCTCTCATCCTCTTCCATCACTTGTTCAACAGGAACGTCCTGCTGGAGAAAGGAGCGTGGGTGCGTGGCACAGACGTCATACGCTGGGAGCCGGTTTGGAGACAGATTCAAATTTTATTACAAAATTACACAGCTTATATAGCATACAGTAGCCAATCACCATCTGTTAAGCTCTTGTGACTTCCTTGTGCCAAGCTCATGATCATGCCATATAAGGGACGAGGAAGTACCAGGGCCCGGGCCCTGGATGTTTGGGTCCTGGATTCTTGGGCCCTGGCTGGGCCCTGGATGCAGTAACCAATCAGCAGTTAGTAAGCTTTCGTGATATCCTTGTGCTAGGCTCTGATTAAACCTTATCAGGGAAGAGGAAGTATTTGGGCTCTGGGTGTTCACAGAGAGCACAATTCACAGCACAGATCTGTCTATGCTTCTGAGAGGAGCAGGTCTGCCTATTCCATAATTATGCTTCTTCCTGTGATGCAAACCACATTGCCTTAGGTATTCCTATAATCACTGTCATCTCCATGTCCTTTTTCCCTGCAGGGCCCAAAGCTGTTTCACCAGGAACTGGAGGCTTTTGAAAGAGGCACTGGGTCCAGGGCCAAGAGATATGCACCACTTACCCCCTGCACCAGGAATCTTCTGATCTTGATCCCAGGGTGTCTGCAGTCTCCCATCTCTTCATCCATTTGAACGTGGAACACATGGCAACTGTCCTGTTTTGTCTAGGAGTTTTAGGAAGAGGTTTCATGAAAAGAGAATGCCTTTCCAGCCTGGAGTTGGAAAATGGGCTATATCTTTGTTTCCTGAGACCTGAACAAGAGCCCCTCCCATAGGCAGTTCCTCTCTTCCTACCTTCTTCCCTTATGAGGGTTGGCCTCTCCTTCCTCTTGCTCTGCTCTGCTCCATATTGTGCATCTGCTCACACACACACCCCTCACTTCCGTACTGAAAGCCTTGTCCCCCATGGAATGTTGCATTCTGCTCTGAGTCTTGCCTTTACCCAGTGACCCACCCTCATCTTTGGGGCAGCACTTATTAAATGTCTGCATATCAGATGTAATCCCCAGAAGGGACCTCTTATTAGAGTACCCAGTGAGATTGAAGTCCAACCATTTTCCCTGCACAGTACTGCTGACTTCATCCTCAGCTGCAAACATCCCAGGGCAAATCTTTATCTGAGTCTGCTTCCTGGAAGACCCCATGTGTGACGCTGACCTGTCCTCAAGCTCTACAGCCCCATGCCCCTGACCAAGCCCACTTATGTGGGCATCACATCCCAAGAGTTTCCCAGGACATGGTGACTGACTTTTCCATTACCCTTATTTCTTAGTGGAGCCCAGAGAAGTCCAGTAACTGCTCAAAGGCCACTCGGCTGTTGCAGTGTGGAGTCATCCAGGTACCTACTCTCTAAGTCAGGGAAGTTACAACTTCTTTTCTTCAATTGCCGTGTTGATCACTGACTCTTGGTTACCTGCTAGCTAAATGTGGGAGGTGTTTCTGTGTGTGCTATAGCATTGCTGTAGTTTAGATCTTAAGTATACTCCAAAGATCCAGGTGATAAAGGCTTCATCCCCAGCATGGTGAGATTGGGGTCCAGTGGAACTTCTGAGAGGTG